>SJXQ01000893.1:21011-204492 GCA_006408695.1 Aepyceros melampus | reverse complement strand
AATTTCTCCAGGGGAGATCTTGGGAAGAATAATTTATGACTCAGAAAGTATGCCTATCTTAAATTTTATTTTGTTGTCATTGTTGTTCAGTCACTAACTCATGTCCAACTCTTTGCGACCCCCATGGACTGCAGCACATCAGGCTTCCCTGTCCTTTATTATCTCCCAGAGTTTGCTCAAATTTATGTCCATTGAATCAGTGATACCATCCAACAGTCTCATCCTCTGTTGCCCTCTTCTCCCTCTGCCCTCAATATTTCCCATAAACAGGGTCTTTTCCACCGAGTCAGTTCTTTGCATCAGGTGGCCAAAGTATTGGAGCTTCAGCTTCAGCCTCAGGCCTTCCAGTGAATATTCAGGGTAAATTTCCTTTAAGATTAACAGGATGGATCTCCTTGCTGTCCAAGGGACTCTCAAGAATCTTCTCCAGCACCACAGTTTGAAAGCATCAGTTCTTCAGTGCTCACCCTTCTTTGTGGTCCAATCATTTTCAAATTGTTCCCCAAAGTAGATGTACCAATTTGCATTCCCCCTAGTTTTATATAAGTTTCCTCTTCTCTTCCTTTTCTTCAACACTTGTCATTGCCAGCGGGAGTAATGTTTTCCCAAGTGGTGTATATGATGTAATCCCTCTTTCTTCTGATTTGTGTTTTCCTAGTTACAGTGGCGGAGAAGGTGATGGCACCCCACTGCAGTGCTCTTGCCTGGAAAACCCCATGGATGCAGGAGCCTGGTAGGCTGCAGTCCATGGGGTTGCTAAGAGTCGGACACGACTGAGCGACTTCACTTTCACTTTTCACTTTCATACATTGGAGAAAGAAATGGCAACCCACTCCAGTGTTCTTGCCTGGAGAATCCCAGGGACGGGGGAGCCTGATGGGCTGCCCTCTATGGGGTTGCACAGAGTCAGACAGGACTGAAGCGACTTAGCAGCAGCAGCAGTTACAGTGGACGGCGGAGCCTGGTGGGCTACAGTCCATAGGGTCAGAAAGAGCAGGACAGAACTGAAGCAACTTAGCAGGCACACAAGTTACCAGTTAGGCATGGGATTTCCCATCCATTTGCATACAAAGTCACACATTAGGGCTTTGATTTCAGAATGTTCACAATGCCTGATCCTAGCCCAAAGTTGTAAAACACATAAACCCATAAACAGAAAATGTGAGCCAGCTAAGTAACAACAAAAATATAAAATTTTCAAGGTTTCTATGCCAAGTGAAGAGAGAGTTCCAACCTCAGTGAGTTAGAAATTGCATTGGATCCACTCGTAACACATATCCCCAAAGACTAATTTACATAAATGTAAGCAAATTTGTAGTTTGCAAGTCATGAGCAAAACAAACAAAAAAAAAAAACAAACCAAAACAAAAAACCCAGTGACCACTACTTGAAAAAGCTGCAGGGGAAGGAGGGTCATCAAGTGAAAAGTAGGTCTATGCAATAGCATTAACATTAAGCAACTGTTCAGTGAAGAGTCTGAGAACTGAAGAGATTCTGCAATGATGGAATTTGAGAAAAGTACAATGGAAGTGTAAATAAATGAAATATGGGGCAAAGACGGGTTTATGTAGATCCTTATGGGAATCAAAATGAGATACACACAGGATGATCTGGTAGTCTATGCATTCTTGCGATGCCATACTCAAAGATAAATGTCCTGGAAGATTCAATGTTATGAAAATTGGAAGATAAGGATGATGGGAGATTAGTGTCCTCTGGTCTTTATAACAAAGTTGAGGACACCTGAGGGAATGGACTGATCTTTCTATCAGAGGATAGAAAGTATAAGGAGCAAGTTTAATTTCAGTGTTTGGGGCTTGTGCTCAGCCTTGTTAGAAGCAGGACAGTCATATTTTTGTGTAAGCAGGAGAGCAGAGATAATTAGAACCACTGAAATACAGAAAACTCAACAGACATAACAGAAAAGTATTCATTGAAATAATTTAGGAGATTTGCCCTAAAATAGATAAATGCTGAATCTTTAGTTATATATACCAGAATATTTTATATCAATTAATATAAAGACATTTCTGGTTTTTTAATCTAAGACTATAGACAATTTTTTTACTCATCTAGGCAGCAAAAGGTATTTTCCTACCAGATGGAAAATTTTAGTCTGGTTTTAGCCTTCTCCAATGCAAATTTAAGCAGAAAAGAAAATTGAGCAATTGCCACAGAATTTCCAAGGTAAGGAAATTGTGACACAAGGACTGCATCCAGCCTTGGTGTCATTTATTGTAAGATCAACAGGCAGGTATTTTTAAGCCTCAAAGAACTCAAGAAATGTAACACTCATGATCCCTCTTGAAAATATTCTGCAACAATAAATTGTAGCCACTTTGGAAATAAATTACGAATAAAGAATTCAGCAATGGAGGAGCTATGTTAGAAGGTTTGCTTCTGATCTTTGAAACCTATTTAAATAGATTATAGAGTATGTTATTTTTCACATTTGGTTTTTAGAACTGCTCTGAGAGAACTGATGTATATTATTTGAAATGCTTCTTAAGAAAATCCCTTTCTATAAATAGAACAAAGGACAGGCCCTGATCATGCTGAAATATCCTTTGACAAAGTATAAATTTGGGGAATATTATGAAAAAAAATCTTCTAAGTTTACTGGTTGTTTTTTTTTTTTTTTTCCACCAAAGGAACACAAAATCAGCAACAGTGAAATTCTGGGAATACCCTGGAACCAGATAAAACAATCTTATTAAACACTGAATCACAGTTAAAGACCAGTTACCCAGCAACCAAGGACTTCATCATTTCCTCCAAATCTTCCACAGTGCGTTTTTTTAAATCTCATAAAACTAGGACAGACTGAAAAATCATGGAAAAGGGTAGGAAATGAAGAAGGCTGAGGGAAGGGGAAACTGAATATTATTGACTGCAAATTTGATCCAGATACCCAAAGGCTGCACTGGGTCAAGCCATTCAGGCCACAGAACACATGAAATATTCTTTTACTTCAATCATCTGAAGAGCAGACAATAGAAGGAAAACAAGTGACAAAGGAAAATTACAAAACATTGGGACAGGAAAAGAATCGAGGCCCCAAGCCCTTCATTCAGCAGGTGAACTAACAGAATCAGGAAGGTGGTATAGTGAATCTATAACCCACTACATACATACAAAGGCTAAGTGGGCCCTTGGGACTCATGTTCTTTTTTACCAATCACACTCTTTCTCATATTTAATACAAGTGTTGTTAATTGACAGCATGCATCATTCAGTTCAGTTCATTCCAGTCACTCAGTCATGTCCGCACACCAGGCCTCCCTGTCCATCACCAACTCCTGGAGTTCACCCAGACTCACGTCCATCGAGTCGGTGATGCCATCCAGCCATCTCATCCTCTGTCATCCCCTTCTCCTCCTGCCTCCAATCCCTCCCAGCATCAGAGTCTTTTCTAATGAATCAACTATTTGCATGAGGTGGCCAAAGTACTGGAGTTTCAGCTTTAGCATCAGTCCTTCCAAAGAAATCCCAGGGCTGATCTCCTTCAGAATGGACTGGTTCGATCTCCTTGCAGACCAAGGGACTCTCAAGAGTCTTCTCCAACACCACAGTTCAAAAGCATCAATTCTTCAGCGCTCAGCTTTCTCCACAGTCCAACCCTCACATCCATACATGACTACTGGAAGAACCATAGCCTTGACTAGACGGACCTTTGCTGACAAAGTAATGTCTCTGCTTTTCAATATGCTATCTAGGTTGGTCATAACTTTCCTTCCAAGGAGTAAGTGTCTTTTAATTTCATGCATCATTAAGTAGTAATTAACTAGTGAAATTTGGCTGTATTATCAGTAAGTTTCCATTCTGAAAGATCGAACATTTTAATATTATTTGAGCAAAAGGCAACTTTCACTGGTTTTCTAGGATCTGTTTATTCCTGAAGCTTTATAAATCACTACTTTTTCCCATGGCCACAAACACATTATCCATTACTTTCATGTCAAATTGATTAAAAAAAAAAAATCTTCAGTGTAAACACCCTGGCAATCAAAATTTGAAGCACACTTGGCCTGAGTCTTAATATCTGTCTAGGAATTTAAATGTCTTTAACTAAGGGATCTAGAGCCCTATCAATTTCTACCATTGCCACAACTATCAAAATATTGTCCTACCAAAAAAATCTCTCACAATACCACTGAATTACTATCTTAGTCAGTTTGGGCTGCTAGGACAAATTTCCATAGATTGGGTAATTAAACAACAAACATGCATTTCTCTGAAAGCTAAAAGCCTGAGATCTAGCTGTCAGCACAGTTGGGTTCTTAGTGAGGGTCTTCTTCTTTGTTAAATCCTCAGATTGCTTTTTCTTGGTGTGTACATGCAGAAAGAGAGAGAGATCTCATATTCCTTCCTAATTTTACAAGGATGCTGATCCCACAATGGTGGTCCATCTTTATGACCTCATCTAAATTAGTTTCTAAAGCCTTCACCTCCAAATATCATCATGCTGGGGATAAGTGATTTAACATAGGAATTTGGGGGAGACAAAAACACTCAGTCCACAGCAGTAATCTTATAATTAACCCCAAGCACCCTTAGGATTACATAGACACAGATGTATACTTTCTATAAACACTAGAGGAACCACTTAATTTCTAATAGGTCTGTTTAATTTTTCTAGAAGATTCTTTTGAGTTCAGGAGTGGTTGCTAAACAGAGCAGAAAAAAGAACGTTCTAGGTATGGGATATGGCTTATGAGAAATCTTTAAGTTGGTAGAGGATAGGATAAAATACCATCACTCTGCCTGGAATTGTGCTAAGTGCTTTATATAGGTTAATTTTATAAACCTTATAAAATTGGTTATTTTATTACTGCTATCTTGCAGCAGAGGAAACTCAGTCTTAAGAATTTGTCAGTTCTAATGAGTGACAAAGCCAAGATTTGAAGTCAGGATTCTTGATTCCAAAAAATGAAAGTGAAGTTGCTCAGTTGTGTCCAACTCTTTGCGACCCCGTGAACTATAGCCCACCAGGCTCCTCCGTCCTTGGGATTCTCCAGGCAAGAATACTGGAGTGGGTTGCCATTTCCTTCTCCAGGGGAACTTCCCAGCCCAGAGACTGAAGCCAGGTCTCCCGATTGCAGGCAGACGCTTTAACCTCTGAGCCACCAGAACTAGGCTCTTAAAACACCTCACTCTGCAGCCTTTGCCAGACTATCATAATGAATAAATTTGCATCTTTAGAGTAAACTTGGTTTTTGAAGAGACAATTTCATATTTGTTTTACCTTAGCATTCAATAGCATTCTCGATTTACTTTCCTTTTTACAAAAGTTTTAATAAATAATTAACACATTTAGAAAGCTAATAATTCAACTCACCATGATTTTCTAAAGTGAAAGTGGAGTCACTCAGTCGTGTCCGACTCTTTGCAACCCTGTGGACTGTATAGCCTACCAGGATCCTCTTTCCATTGGATTCTCCAGGCAAGAATACTGTAGTGGGTTGCCATTTCCTTCTCCAGGGGGTCTTCCCAACCCAGGGATCAAACCCTCATCTCTTACATTTCCTGCATTGGCGAGCGGGTTCTTTACCACTAGCACCACCTGGGAAGCTCTAAAGCTAATAGGGAACATGAATTATTGGTAAATTAATATCTCTATCTTAAAAGAAGATCTTAATGAAAAGGTACTTATAAAATCATGCCCTGGCCATATCTTTCTATCACTATACCATGACTGGAATGTAACTTACACAGCTGATTACTGCAAAAGCAAGGAAGAGGGAGCAATTGAACAATCTGCTGGAGAAGTATTTCCATATGTGTCCAAATAGCTATGATAACAGAAACTGCCCCTTTCCTCAAGTTAATAGGGACAGTTCCTTTAATCTAACATCATCACCAAATAATGAGGATTAAAGGAGCAAGACAGGCAAGTTCCTCAAGAGAATGTTATAAGTTCATACTGGCTAAGGACACACAATAAAATGAAAACATGGTAAAGGATTCACTTCTAATCACAGCTCTCTCAGTTAGTTGTGAACTTTAAGAATCATCAGTTGGACAGATCATTTCCTGGAAAATGATTTCTATTTTTTGATAGAACATTGATTGGTTTGCAACTCATACAAATTATGTTGCTTTATAAGCTCACCAATGTGACAAAATTAACCTTTAATGGGAAATGCTGAAGGAATCATCAAAATTCAGCTAAAATTCTAGAAATGCCTGTATTTCTTCTGTATTTTCAAATTATTTTGTGCTTTGCCCCTATTTTTCCAAGTTTCTTTAGTGGCAGGTTAAGTCTGTTAGAAATGTATGCTCAAAACTAAAGTAACAAAAAACAGACCCATCTAAAGGGGCAGATGTTATATAAATAGTTAAGCAGCATTCTTAAGACACACTATCTCACTATGTTACCTTAAATGTTGACAAATTAGAGATACTGTTTGAATATTATTGATTAATTAACAAAAATCCGGTAACAACCAACATTCATAAAGTGGCTTATCTCTTTTTCTAAAACTTTAAATAATTTTTATTTGCACTCTCCATTGATGACAGATTAAAGCCCAAACTTCTGCACATGGTTTAAAATCATCTGTCCTCCACTTGCCTCTCTTACTCCATAACTTGCCATTCTCTGGCCCAATCCTGCAAACTTAATGCTCCAAACAAATTGAGCTCATTTTTATTCAGCAGGTATGTTCTCCCTCCAATTCTGAACTTTGCAAATTCTTCATCTGAAAAAATGCTCCCTCTTCATTTTACCTAGTTATCTTTCAATTCATGCAGTTGTCACCACCTCCCAGAAGTCTATTCCACTCCTCTAAGACTGTATTAGATAGCCTTCTTGCCTTTATCTATATAACACTGTAGCTGTTATATGTGTGTGTCCATGCTGTTACTTCAGTCATGTCTGACTCTCTGCGACCTTATGAACTGTAGTCCACCAGGCTCCTCTAGCCATGGGATTCTCCAGGCAAGAATACTGGAGTGGGTTCCCATACTCTCCTCCAGGGGATCTTCCTGACCCAGGGATTGAACTCATGTCTCCTATGGCTCCTGCATTGAAGGTGGATTCTTTATCGCTGAATCACCAGGGAAGCTGGTTGTTATATATTCCTTCTTCATTTATATTCATATATGGGCAATTGCTTATCTGCAAAGTCCATATATTCAGGGGTCTCTCTTCCATCACTGTAGCCTTAGTTCCCAACATAAAATTTTGTGATGGATTTCAAAATATACAAACTGCCACAGACATTCTCTCATTTGAGCATCACACCTTTGTGAATGGGAGAAATAAATGCTATTGTTATCACCTCAGTTTTCAAATGAGGGGCCTGAGATTCAGGGAGGTGAAATAATTAGCTTAAAAAGAGACAGATTGGTAACAAGTGTTTGAGTCTATGGACTCCCATGGTGGTTCAGTAGCTAAGACTCTGCAGGTTCAATCTTTGGTCAAAGAACTTAGTCCCTCATGCCACAACTAAAAGTTCACATGCTCAACTAAAGATCCCACATGCCCCAAAAAAGATCAAAGATCCTGCATGATACAACTGAGATCCAGCATAGTCAGATAAATACATAAATATTTAAAAAGGAGTTTGATTCTAAATCTTCATAAGTCATAGGCTCTTTTCATTTAAAGGAGATCCAACCGCTAAATTAACCATACTGTCCAAACATGAGCTTTCAAAGCATAAGTAATAAATGTAAAATATGCATCAATTCCTGAAAACTTATTAGTGATTTCAGAAATTGACCAGCATTTAGTGGCATCTATTCACTACAGTGGCACTTCAGCCTGGTTGAAACAAGCCAAACTAAAAGCATATTCATTCTACAAAAACTAACGCAACTGTTTTCCCTGAATAGATAAAAGTTAATGTGTTTATGAGTCTGCCTGTGGAGACAGGGACTGTCTGTGCCTTTCCTAGGCTATTAAATAAAGAATTCACTGCATTTGACAAAGTTTTTGAAGGGAGAGTCTGTTATACTCCCTTAACCTTCCACACCAAAAATGCTTTCTGTCAAATTCTCTCCTTTCACAAATTAACCTTGTTCTATGGAAAAAGGAGAAAGTAAAATAAACGAGAGACAAGCAAAATGTCACAAACGTAATGTCTTTTAAAGCCATGAAACTAGGTAAAACAAAAAAAAAATTGAAAATGGCTAACAAAAATCCTCTGCCTGGGTGTTTTTTATGATTAAAAATAAGGTTATTCATTAGCCAGAGATAGTCAGATGACTGGTTTCTGCACAGAGAAACTGATATAGAAAGATAAACTTTTACCTGTTTTGAGCATTCTTTCCTTCAACCTACAGGTTTTAGCTAAGTGTACCAACAATTTTGAATTGATGTAAAAGATTCAAGAATTTCTGGCATGAAGTAGACTTGATTCAGATTCATAAAATGCATAGGGTGGTGGAGGTAGATATCTCTACCCCTGTCCTTCAGCTTCCATGTCAAATTATACATAGTACAGGGACTTCCCCCGTGATCCAGTGGTTGAGACTGCCTTCTAATGCAGGAAACTTGGATTCAATCCTTGATTGGAGAACTAAGATCCCGTATGCTGCAGGGCAACTAAGCCCAACTAGAGAGAAGCCAGTGTGCCACTATTAAGACGATGCAACCAGACAAATAAATACATAAATAAATACAAAATAATAATATATAGTATAGAGAACTCAAGAATCTGCTCCTGAAAACTTTCTATGGATTGTATCTTACACCCTGAAATTTAAACACTTATTAAGTGAAGATTTCTTATGTGGCCAATGCCACAATGTTTTCTTGGCATGGTTTTCATTATATTTCATCAGGGCGGGTATCTTACATTGAGATAACACTGATTCCAGTGCCCTTCCACCACCAGGATCTGGTGGTGATCAAAAAATAGAAAGACAAGAACAGGGGACAGAAAGATTTTTAAGCTCATGACTGAGCTTTATGACCCCACAGCTATCCAGTGTATTAACATAAGCCCTGGCATATATGACAAACTGACAGCAAACATTATTCACAATGGTTAAAAAGCATTTCTGTTAAGATAGGGACAAGACAAGGGTGATCACTGTCATCACTATTATTCAGTCTAGTTTTGAAAGTCCTAGCCGTGGCAATCAGAGAAGAAAAAGAAATAAAATGAATCCAGATATAAAAGAAGTAAAATTCTTACTGTTTGCAAATGACATGATCCTACACATAGAAAACCCAAAGATATTATTAGAAAACTTTTAGAGCTAATCAATGAATTTAGTAAAGTTGTGCGATACAAAATTAATACACAGAAATCCCTTGCTTTGCTATACAATAACAGCAAAAACTAAGAAAGAGAAAGTAAGGAAACAATAACATTCACTATTAAAACAGAAAGAAAACATCTAGGGAAAAACCTACTAAAGGAGACTAAAGATCTGTATGCAGAAAACTATAGGACACTGATGAAAGAAATCAAAGACAACACAAAAAGATGGAGAGACATACCATGTTCTTGGATTCAAAGAATCAACATTTTCAAAATGACAATATACGAAAAACAATCTACAGATTCAAAGCAATCCCTATCAAAGTACCAATGGCAAGTTTCACAGAACTAGAACAAACAATTTTACAATTTGTAGGGAAACACAAAAGACCCCCAATAGCCAAAGCAATCTTGAAAAAGAAAAATGGAGCTGGAGGAATCAACCTTTCTGACTTCAAAGTATAATACAAAGCTACAGTAATCAAGACAGTACAATACTGACTCCAAAACAGAAATGTAGATCAATGAAATATAGATATAAAGTCCAGAGATAAACCTATGCACTTATAGGCACCTTATCTTTGACAAAAGAGGCAAGAATATACAATGGAGAAAAGACATTCTCTTCAATAAGTGGTGCCAGGAAAACTGGACAACTACATGCAAAAGAATCAAACTAGAACACTACCTAACACCATCCACAAAAATAAACTCAGAATGGATTAAAGACCTAAGTACAAAGCCAGAAATTACAAAAACTCTTAGAGGAAAACAGGCAGAATGCTCTTTGACATAAATAGCAACAAGATCCTCTTTGACCCATCTCCTAGAGTAATGGAAATAAAAATAAGAAATAAACAAATGGGCCCAAATTAAACTTAAAAGTTTTTGCAGAGCAAAGGAAACTATAAACAAGATGAAAAACTTAGAATAGGGGAAAACAATTGCAAATGAAGCCATTGACAAAGGATTAATCGCTAAAATATATGACAGCTCATTATATAATATATAAGCAGTTCAATATCAAAAAAACAAAAAAACCAATAAAAAATGGGCTGAAGACTTAAATAGATGTTTCTTCAAAGAAGACATATAGATGACGAATAAACACATGAAAAAAATATGCAACATTGCTCATTATTCAGTTCAGTTCAGTTCAGTTCAGTCGCTCAGTCGTGTCCGATTCTTTGCAACCTCATGAATCGCAGCACGCCAGGCCTCCCTGTCCATCATCAACTCCCGGAGTTCACTCAAACTCATGTCCATCGAGTCAGTGATGCCATCCAGCCATCTCATCCTCGGTCATCCCCTTCTCCTCCTGCCCCTAATCCCTCCAGCATCAGAGTCTTTTCCAATGAGTCAACTCTTTGCATGAGGTAGCCAAAGTACTGGACTTTCAGCTTTAGCATCATTCCCTTCAAAGAAATCCCAGGGCTGATCTCCTTCAGAATGGACTGGTTGGATCTCCTTGGAGTCCAAGGGACTCTCAAGAGTCTTCTCCAACACTACAGTTCAAAAGCATCAATTCTTTAGCGCTCAGCCTTTTTCACTGTCCAACTCTCACATCCATACATGACTACTGGAAAAACCATAGCCTTGACTAGATGGACCTTTGTTGGCAAAGTAATATCTCTGCTTTTGAATATGCTATCTAGGTTGGTCATAACTTTCCTTCCAAGGAGTAAGCGTCTTTTAATTTCATGGCTGCAGTCACCATCCACAGTGATTTTGGAACCCAAAACAATAAAGTCTGACACGGTTTCTACTGTTTCCCCATCTATTTCCCATGAAGTGATGGGACCAGATGTCATGATCTTCGTTTTCTGAATGTTGAGCTTTAAGTCAACTTTTTCACTCTCCTCTTTCACTTTCAACAAGAGGCTTTTTAGTTCCTCTTCACTTTCTGCCATAAGGGTGGTGTCATCTGCATATCTAATTCTTTAGCGCTCAGCCTTTTTCACTGTCCAACTCTCACATCCATACATGACTACTGGAAAAACCATAGCCTTGACTAGATGGACCTTTGTTGGCAAAGTAATATCTCTGCTTTTGAATATGCTATCTAGGTTGGTCATAACTTTCCTTCCAAGGAGTAAGCGTCTTTTAATTTCATGGCTGCAGTCACCATCCACAGTGATTTTGGAACCCAAAACAATAAAGTCTGACACGGTTTCTACTGTTTCCCCATCTATTTCCCATGAAGTGATGGGACCAGATGTCATGATCTTCGTTTTCTGAATGTTGAGCTTTAAGTCAACTTTTTCACTCTCCTCTTTCACTTTCAACAAGAGGCTTTTTAGTTCCTCTTCACTTTCTGCCATAAGGGTGGTGTCATCTGCATATCTGAGGTTATTGCTATTTCTCCCAGCAATCTTAATTCCAGCTTGTGTTTCTTCCAGTCTAGAGTTTCTCATGATGTACTCTGCATATAAGGTAAATAAGCAGGGTGACAATATACAGCCTTGATGTACTCCTTTTCCTATTTGGAACCAGTCTGTTGTTCCCTGTCCAGTTCTAACTGTTGTTCCTGACCTGCATATAGGTTTCTCAAGAAGCAGGTCAAGTGATCTGATATTCCTATCTCCTTCAGAATTTTCCACAGTTTATTGTGATCCACACAGTCAAAGGCTTTGCCATAGTCAATCAAGCAGAGATTGATGATTTTCTGGAACTCTCTTGCTTTTTGCATGATCCAACAGATGTTGGCAATTTTCTCTCTGGTTCCTCTGCCTTTTCTAAAACCAGCTTGACCATCTAGAAGTTCACGGTTCATGTACTGCTAAAGCCTGGCTTGGAGAATTTTGAGCATTACTTTACTAGCATGTGAGATGAGTGCAATTGTGCAGTAGTTTGAGCATCCTTTGGCATTGCCTTTCTTTGGGATTGGAATGAAAACTGACCTTTTCCAGTCCTGTGGCCACTGCTGAGTTTTTCAAATTTGCTGGCATATTGAGTGCAGCACTTTCACAGCATCATCTTTCAGGATTTGAAATAGCTCAACTGGAATTCCATCACCTCGGCTAGTTTTGTTCATAGTGATGCTTTCTAAGGCCCACTTGACTTCACATTCTAGGATGTCTGGCTCTAGGTGAGTGATCACACCATCGTGATTATCTTGAAGATCTATTTTGTATAGTTCTTCTGTGTATTTTTGTCACCTCTTCTTAATATTTTCTGCTTCTGTTAGGTCCATACCATTTCTGGTCCTTTATTCATCCATAAAAAGGAGTGAATTTGAGTCAGTTCTAATGAGGTGAATGAACCTAGAACCTGTTATACAAAATGAAGTAAGTCAGAAAGAGAAGAGGGGCGTGGTCCTAAGATGGCGGAGGAATAGGATGGGGAAACCACTTTCTCCCCCACAAATTCATCAAAAGAACATTTGAACACTGAGTAAATTCCACAAAACAACTTCTGAATGCCTGCAGAGGACATCAGGCACCCAGAAAAGCATCCCATTGTCTTCGAAAGAAGGTAGGAAAAAATATAAAAGAGAAACAAAAGAGGTAGGGACAGAGATCCATCCCAGGAAGGGAGTCTTAAAAAGAGAGAAATTTCCAAACACAAAGAAACACTCTCATTGGTGAGTCTGTGGTGAGCCTTGGAACCTCAGAGGGCAACATAACCAGGAGAAAAAATAAATAAGTAATTAAAACCCACAGATTACCTGCCCAACAGTGAATCCCAGTGGAGAAGCAGCACAGACGCCCGCATCGGTCACTAGCAAGGGGGAGCTGCGCAGGGAGGAGCGAATTGCATTGCTTAGGGTAGGGCCGGGCCTGAATGCCCCAAGGGCAATCTGAGGGAACTAACTTGAGACAGCAAACCAGACTGTGGGATAGCTTTCCCATCCTAAAACACTGCCAGGCTCACTCACAGAACAAAGGACTGAGCAGAGCTAGCTAGCTGCGGACCGGCCCATCCCCCGCTGGAGACAGGCAGGCGAGGGCAGCCAGAGCCAGAAGGGGGCAATCGCAGCCCCAGAGAGGCATCATCTACCAAACTGCAAGCAGGCTTCATTGCTAACCACGACTTCTTGGGGTTCTGGATTGTCAACATCCGCTGGGAGGGTCGCAGCCAGAGATCAGCTCCCCAGAAGAGACACACAGCATACCTGAGAAGGTGCGCCAGTTGTACACCCAGAAAACCGAGCAGCAGGGACAGGGGGAAGTGATAAATCCCAGCGACCACTCTCACCAAGCACCTGGTCACCTGAGCTGCTCAGACCTGGGAAGGGCACAAAACGCAGGCCCAACCGAGTCTTTGAGGAGTACCTGAGTGCCTGAACCTGAGCAGCTTAGACCTGGGAAGTGCATTCAACCCAGCACCGGCCTCAGTTCCCGACAGAGAAACCTAGAGCCTAGGCAGTGTAGACAGGGAAAGCACACGGGCCATGAGCAGGGCAAACCCAGTGTGGCCGAGACACTGCGAGCACACGCCAGTGTTATTTGTTTGCAGTGTTCCTCCCTCCCCACAGCACGACTGAACAAGTGAGCCTAAAAAAAGTGTCCACGACCACCCCTTCGTATCAGGGTGGAAATTAGCCACCGAAGAGACCAGCAAACAGAGAAGCTAAAACAGAGGGAACCGCCTTGGAAGTGACAGGTGCAATAGATTAAAACCCTGTAGTCAGTACCAACTACAGAGGAAGGGGCCTATAGATCTTGAGAAATATAAGCTGGATCAAAGAACTATCAAAAAATGAACTGACCCCACACTGCCCACACCACCACCAGAGAAAGTCCTAGATATATTATTACTATTATCTTTTAAATTAAAAAATTATTTTAAGTCCTCTATTACTCCTTTAACTTTCATTTTTATAACCTACTATTACTTTGCAAAAAAAAAACCACGATTTTTAAAAGCAAATTTTCATATATATATATATTTTATAATTTTGGTGACTTTGTTTTTTTCTTTAATTTTGTATTTTTGAGAATTTAACCTCTAATTTAGATTTTTTATCTTTGCTTTTTGGTATTTGTTATCAATTTTGTACCTTTAAGAACCCAATCTTCAGTATCCAGTTTTACTTGGGAGTGAGATTACTGGCTTGACTGCTCTCTTCCTATTTGGACTTTTTTTTTTTCTCCACCAGGTCACCTCTATCTCCTCCCTTCCCGTTCTCTTCTCTACCCAACTCTGTGAATCTCTTTGTGTGTTCTGGACTGTGGAGAACACTTAGGGAACTGATTACTGGCTGAATTTGTCTTTCTCCTTTTGATTCACCCATTTATCCTTCTGGCCACTTCTGTGTCCTTCCTCCCTCTTCTCTTCTTTGTATAAGGAGAAATCAAAAACTTTACACACAACCAAAAGCTGAGAGAATTCAGCACCACAAAACCAGCTCTCAAAAAAATGCTAAAGGATCTTCTCTAGACAGGAAACACAGAAAAGGTGTATAAACTCAAACCCAAAATAATAAAGTAAATGGCAATGGGATCATACTTATCAATAATTACCTTAAATGTAAAATAGCTGAACACCTCAACCAAAAGACAAAGACTGGCTGAATAGATACAAAAACAAGACCCCTATATATGTTGTTTACAAGAGACCCACCTCGAAACAAGGGACACATACAGACGAAAGTGAAGAGCTGGAAAAAGATATTCCATGCAAACAGACACCAAAAGAAAGCAGGAGTAGCAATACTCAGATAAAATAGACTTTAAAACAAAGACTGTGAAAAGAGACAAAGAAAAACACTACATAATGATCAAAGGATCAATCCAAGAGAAGATATAACAGTTATAAATATATATGCACCCAACATAGGAGCACAGCAATATGTAAGACAAATGCTAACAAGTATGAAAGGGGAAATTAACAGTAACACAATAAGAGTGGGAGACTTTAATACCCCACTCACACCTATGGATAGACCAACTAAACAGAAAATTAACAAGGAAACACAAACTTTAAATGATACAATAGACGAGTTCCGTTCAGTTCAGTCGTTCAGTCATGTTCAACTCTTTGCGATCCCATAAACAGCAGTATGCCAGGCCTCCCTGTCCATCACCAACTCCCGGAGTTTACTCAAACTTATATCCATCGAGTTGGTGATGCCGTTCAGCCATCTCATCCACTGTCATCCCCTTTTCCTCCTGCCCCAAATCCCTCCCAGCATCAGAGTCTTTTCCAATGAGTCAACTCTTCGCATGAGGTGGCCAAAGTACTGGAGTTTCAGCTTTAGCATCAGTCCTTCCAATGAACACCCAGGACTGATCTGTTTTAGAATGGACTGGTAAGGTCTTCTTGCAGTCAAAGGGACTCTCAACAGTCTTCTCCATTACCACAGTTCAAAAGCATCAATTCTTCAGTGCCCAACTTTCTTCACAGTCCAAATCTCACATCCATACATGACTACTGGAAAAATCAATAGCCTTGACTAGACAGACCTTTCTTGGCAAAGTAATGTCTCTTCTTTCAAATATGCTATATAGATTGGTTATAACTTTCCTCGCAAGGAGTAAGCATCTTTTAATTTCATGGCTGCAATCACCATCAGCAGTGATTTTGAGCCCCCCAAAATAAAGTCTGACACTGTTTCCCCATCTATTTCCCATGAAGTGATGGGACCAGATGCCATGATCTTCGTTTTCTAATGTTGAGCTTTAAGTCAACTTTTTCACTCTCCTCTTCCACTTTCATCAAGAGGCTTTTTAGTTCCTCTTCACTTTCTGCCATAAGGGTGGTGGCATCTGCATAGCTGAGGTTATTGATATTTCTCCTGGCAATCTTGATTCCAGCTTGTGCTTCTTCCAGTCCAGCGTTTCTCATGATGTACTCTGCATATAAGTTAAATAAGCAGGGTGACAATATACAGCCTTGACGTACTCCTTTTCCTATTTGGAACCAATCTGTTGTTCCATGTCCAGTTCTAACTGTTGCTTCCTGACCTGCATATAGGTTTCTCAAGAGGTAGGTCAGGTGGTCTGGTATTCCCATCTCTTTCAGAATTTTCCACAGTTTATTGTGATCTACACAGTCAAAGGCTTTGCCATAGTCAGTAAAGCAGAAAGAGATGATTTCTCTGGAACTCTCTTGCTTTTTCCATGATCCAACAGATGTCAGCAATTTTCTCTCTGGTTCCTCTGCCTTTTCTAAAACCAGCTTGAACATCTGGAAGTTCACAGTTCACGTACTGCTTAAGCCTGGCTTGGGGAATTTTGAGCATTATTTTACTAGTGTGTGAGATGAGTGCAATTGTGCGGTAGTTTGAGCATTCTTTGGCACTGCCTTTCTTTGGAGTTGGAATGAAACTGACATTTTCCAGTCCTGTGGCCACTGCTGAGTTTTCCAAGTTTGCTGACATATTGAGTGCAGCACTTTCACAGCATCATCTTTCGGGATTTGAAATAGCTCAACTGGAATGCCATCACCTCCACTAGCTTTGTTCATAGTGATGCTTTCTAAGGCCCACTAGACTTCACATTCCAGGATGTCAGGCTCTAGGTGAGTGATCACACCATCATGATTATCTTGGTCATAAAGATCCTTTTGTACAGCTCTTCTGTGTATTCTTGCCACCTCTTCTTAATATCTTCTGCTTCTGTTAGGTCCACACCATTTCTGTCCTTTATTGAGCCCATCTTTGCATGAAATGTTCCCTTGGTGGCTCTAATTTCTTCAAGAGATCTCTAGTCTTTCCCATTCTATTGTTTTCTTCTATTTCTTTGCATTGATCACTGAGGAAGGCTTTCTTATCTCTCCTTGCTATTATTTTGAACTCTGCTTTCAGATGCTTATATCTTTCCTTTTCTCCTTTGCTTTTCACTTCTCTTCTTTTCACAGCTATTTGTAAGGCCTCCCCAGACAGCCATTTAGCTTTTTTGCATTTCTTTTCCATGGGGATGGTCTTGAACCCTGTCTCCTCTACAATGTCAGGAACCTCCGTCCATAGTTCATCTGGTACTCTGTCTATCGGATCTAGTCCCTTAAATCTATTTCTCACTTCCATTGTATAATCACAAGGGATTTGATTTAGGTCGTACCTGAACGTTCTCATGGTTTTCCCCATTTTCTTCAATTTAAGTCTGAATTTGGCAGTAAGGAGTTCATGACCTGAGCCACAGTCAGCTCCAGGTCTTGTTTTTGATGACTGTATAGAGCTTCTCCATCTTTGGCTACAAAGAATATAATCATTCTGATTTTGATATTGACCATCTGGCGATGTCCATGTGTAGAGTCTTCTCTTGTGTTGTTGGAAGAGGGTGTTTGCTATGACCAGTGCATTCTCTTGGCAAAACTCTATTAGTCTTTGCCCTGCTTCATTTTGTATCCAAGGCCAAATTTGCCTGTTACTCTAGGTGTTTCTTGACTTCCTACTTTTGCATTCCAGTCTCCTATAATGAAAAGGACATCATTTTGGGGTGTTTATTCTAAAAGGCCTTGTAGGTCTTCATAGAACCATTCAACTTCAGCTTCTTCGGCATTTCTGTTTGGGGCATAGGCTTGGATTACCATGATATTGAATGGTTTGCCTTGGAAACGAACAGAGAATATTCTGTCATTTTTGAGATTGCATCCAAGTATTGCATTTCAGACTCTTTTGTTGAGCATGATGGTTACTCCATTTCTTCTAAGGGATTCCTGCCCACCGTAGTAGATATAATGGTCATCTGAGTTAAATTCACCCATTCCAGTCCATTTTAGTTCACTGATTCCTTGAATGTCAACGTTCAATCTTGCAATCTCCTGTTTAACCACTTCCAATTTGCCTTGATTCATGGACCTAACATTCCAGGTTCTTATGCAATATTGCTCTTTACAGCATCGGACCTTGCTTCTATCACCAGTCACATCCACAACTGGGTGGATACTGAAAGAGGAACTCCACAGGTCAGTAGAAAATCTTAACAGACCCATCACAAACACGGAAATTGAAACTGTACTCAGAAATCTTCCAGCAAACAAAAGCCCAGGTCCAGACGGCTTCACAGCTGAATTCTACCAAAAATTTAGAGAAGAGCTAACACCTATCCTTCTCAAACTCTTCCAGAAAATTGCAGAGGAAGGTAAACTTCCAAACTCATTCTATGAGGCCACCATCACCCTAATACCAAAACCTGACAAAGATGCCACAAGAAAAGAAAACTACAGGCCAATATCACTGATGAACATAGATGCAAAAATCCTTAACAAAATTCTAACAAACAGAATCCAATGACACATTAAAAAGATCATACATCATGACCAAGTGGGCTTTATCCCAGGGATGCAAGGATTCTTCAATATCTTCAAATCAATCAATGTAATACACCACATTAACAAATTGAAAAATAAAAGCCATATGATTATCTCAATAGATGCAGAGAAAGCCTTTGACAAAATTCAACATCCATTTATGATAAAAAAAAAAACCTATAGAAAGCAGAAATAAAAGGAATATGCCTCAACATAATAAAAGCTATATATGACAAACCCACAGCAAACATTCTCCTTAATGGTGAAAAATTGAAAACATTTCCCCTAAAGTCAGGAAGAAGACAAGGGTGCCTACTCTCACTACTACTATTCAACATAGTTTTGGAAGTTTTAGTCACAGCAATCAGAGAAGGAAAAGAAATAAAAGAAATCAAAATTGGAAAAAAAAGAAGTAAAACTCTCACTGTTTGCAGATGCCATGATCTTCTACATAGAAAACTCTAAAGACACCACCAGAAAATTGCTAGAGCTAATCAATGAATGCAGTAAAGTTGCAGGATATAAAACCAACATACAGAAATCCTTTGCATTCCTATACACTAATAATAAGAAAATAGAAAGTGAAATTAAGGAAACAATTCAATTCACCATTACAATGAAAAGAATAAAATACTTAGGAATATATCTACCTAAAGAAACAGAAGACCCATATAGAGAACACTATAAAACACTGATGAAAGAAATCAAAGAGTAAGCTAATAGATAGAGAAATATACCATGTTCATGGATCACAAGAATCAATATAGTGAAAATGAATATACTACCCAAAGCAATCTATAGATGCAATGCAATCCCTATCAAGCTAGAAATGGTATTTCTCACAGAGCTAGAACAAATAATTTCACAATTTCTATGGAAATACAAAAAACCTTGAATAGTCAAAGCAATCTTGAGAAAGAAGAATGGAACTGGAGGACTCAATCTGCCTGACTTCAGGCTCTACTACAAAGCCACAGTCATCAAGACAGTATGGTACTGGCACAAAGACAAAAATATAGATCAATGGAACAAAATAGAAAGCCCAGAGATAAACCCATGCACCTATGGACGCCTTATCTTCGACAAAGGAGGCAAGAATATACAATGGAGAAAAGGCAATCCCTTTAACAAGTGGTGCTGGGAAAACTGGTCAACCACTTGTAAAAGAATGAAACTAGAACACTTTCTAACACCAAACACAAAAATAAACTCAAAATGGGTTAAAGATCTAAGTGTAAGGCAGAAACTATAAAACTCCTAGAGGAGAACATAGGCAAAACACTCTCTGACATACATCACAGTAGGATCCTCTATGACCCACCTCCCAGAATATTGGAAATAAAAGCAAAAATAAACAAATGGGACCTAATTAAAATTAAAAACTTCTGCACAACAAAGGAAACTATAAGCAAAGTGAAAAGGCAGTCTTCAGAATGGAAGAAAATAATAGCAAATGAAGCAACTGACAAAGAACTAATCTCAAAAACATATAAGCACCTTCTGCACCTCAATTCCAGAAAAGTAAATGACCCAATCAAAAAATGGGCCAAAGAACTAAACAGACATTTCTCCAAAGAAGAAATGCAATGGCTAACAAACACATAAAAAGATGCTCAACATCACTCATTATCAGAGAAATGCAAATCAAAACTACAATGAGGTACCATTTCATGCCAGTCAGAATGGCTGCAATCCAAAAGTCTACAAGCAATAAATGCTGGAGAGGGTGTGGAGAAAAGGGAACCCTCTTACATTGTTGGTGGGAATGCAAACTAGTACAGCCACTATGGAGACAGTGTGGAGATTCCTTCAAAAACTGGAAATAGAACTGCCTTATGACCCAGCAATCCCACTTCTGGGCATACACACCGAGGAAACCAGAAATGAAAGAGATACATGTACCCTGATGTTCATCGCAGTACTGTTTATAATAGCGAGGACATGGAAGCAACCTAGATGTCCATCAGCAGATGAATAGATAAGAAAGCTATGGTACATACACACAATGCAGTAATACTCAGCCATTAAAAAGAATATATTTGAACCAGTTCTAATGAGATAGATGAAACTGGAGCCTATTATACAGAGTGAAGTAAGCCAGAAAGAAAAACACCAATACAGTATACTAACACATATATATGGAATTTAGAAATATGGTAACAATAACCCTGTATGAGAGACAGCAAGAGAAACAGATATATAGAACAGTCTTTTGGACTCTGTGGGTGAGGGCGAGGGTGGGATGATTTGGGAGAATGGCATTAAACATGTATATTATCATATGTGAAATGAATCGCCAGTCCAGGTTCAAGGCATGATACAGGATGCTCGGGGCTGGTGAACTGGGATGACCCAGAGGAAGAGGATGGGAAGGGAGGTGGGAGGGGGGTTCAGGATGAGGAACACATGTACACCCATTGCAGATTCATGTCAATGTATGGCAAAACTAATACAATATTGTAAAGTAATTAGCCTCCAATTAAAATAAATAAATTTATATTAAAAAAAGAAAGAGAAGAATCAAATATCCTTTATAAATACTAAATATGGAATCTAGAAAAATGGTACTGATGAACCTATTTGTAGAGCAGGAATAGAGACACAGAGAAGAGAGACTTGTGGACACAGTGAGGGAAGGAGAGGGTGGGACAAATTGATAGCATAGCACCTAAATATTAACATAAACATTCAGTTCAGTTCAGTTCAGTCACTCAGTCATGTCCAATTCATTGCGACCCCATGAATCACAGCACATCTTGCCTCCCTGTCCATCACCAACACCCGGAGTCTACCCAAACCTGTGTCCATCGAGGCGGTGATGCCATCCAGCCATCTCATCCTCTGTTGTCCCCTTCTACTCCTGCCCCCAATCCCTCTCGGCATCAGAGTCTTTTCCAATGAGTCAATTCTTTCAATGAAGTGGCCAAAGTATTGGAGTTTCAGCATCTATATCAGTCCTTCCAATGAACACCCAGGACTGATCTCCTTTAGGATGGATTGGTTGGATCTTCTTGAACCATATGTAAAACAGACAGCTAATAGGGAGGTAATATATAACACAGGGAGCTCAACCCAGTGTTCTGTGACAACCTAGAGGTGTGGGATAGGGTAGGAGGTGGATTCAAGAGATAGGACATATGCATACTTATGGCTCATTTACTTTGCTGTATGGCAGAAAGCAACACAACATTGTAAAGCAATTATCCTCCAATTTAAAAAAAAAACTGTTAATTAAAAAAAAAATATATATATATATATATATATATATATATATATATAAAATAACTCCAGGATTGGAATCTCAACTTTATAGTGCTCTCTTAAAATCATAAAATTGGGAGACTATCAGAATAAGCAAGGTATTTAAAAAATCATCTAATATTTCAACTTCTTAGTGAATGAAAATAAAAAGCGCTCTCTCATTAAATATGTTTTGGAAATCGTGCATGCCATATCATCCTCTGAAATTCTCAGAAGTATTTTGCTGTAATAGAAGTTTTATGAAAATCTCCAATAAAAAAAGCTTTCTCAGTTTGTGTAACCTAATCTTCTCCCTCTTTTTTTTTTTACTCGCTTAATGCCATATTTCACCATCCTATGAGGACACATTTGGAGAAATGCTAACCTGGTCTAATGCTTTTCTGAAATTTGCATCCAAGGAAACATCCTTTCTCACTGCTACTGCATTCTTCCAAAATGCTGAAGAGATGTCTGGTTCCTCCCGCCTCGTGGCAGAACAAGACAGATTGTCTTATGAGAACATTTCATGTCTGAGTAGGTAGAACAAAGTGTCACCAGTCTGAAATGCATGCCTTTCTCATTCTTTAAATCCTTATCCAGAGTTGGTTGGCTAAGAATCATGGATACTGGTAATATTGTTTGTTTGGTTTAGGCTTTTTTTTTTTTTTAATTGTTTTTCACCCAGTAAGCTTTCTCATCCCCTTCCCTCGGGGAACAGAACCTGCTCTCTTCCACTGTAGATTCAGTTCTTGGCTCATCGTGTTCTCTTTTCTTGGCAGCTGTGATGGGTCCAGAGATGAGCACATCACAAAACTGGGCTAATTAGGATCCTTTTGCAAGATTAACACATGAACTTTGGGAAAGAGCAACTCTCTCTTTCTACAGAGTTCATTAAACTAGGAAGATGTGATATCTCTGGCTGCCGGTCAACTTCTGCTCCAGCACGGGAAAAAAGCTATGAAGCTGAGCAGAAATAAGCAGTGGAAACAAAAAGAACAAGGTCAAGTTGGGTTCCTTGTTCTCATGCTTGAGAATCTGAGTTTCAAAATATGCTGTGACAGACAGACTATGCTTCCCAATATATTATCCATAAATAATTTCACTTAAAGATCATTTAGTGAGTGAAGCTGCTCAGTCGTGTCCAATTCTTTGCGGCCCCATGAACTGTAGCCTACCAGGCTCCTCTGTCCATGGCATTTTCCAGGCAAGAGTACTGGAGTGGGCTGCCATTTCAAGATCATTTAAATAAAGCCTATTATTAAGGACACTCTTTTTTACAAGACTCAAATTATCAGTGCATAACTCTGATTATGAACAAAGCTCTTGTATACAGAATAAAATTTAAATGTAAATAACATTTTGGGTAAATTATTTTTACATTATTCTTATTTTAGGAATTAAAGAGACTATTTTCAAACCTTAAAAACAGGCAAAGGTTTCTCTTTAATTATTGTATATTCTATTAGTTGAATTTGGTAGTCTTAGGTAATTATTAAAAATTGTAGTTGGGATCAACCTCAAAAAGAGCAGAGAGTCAGTGTATTTCCCTGTGGAAACCCCAGCACTTTTCGTTCTGGTGTGTTTGGTAGGGAGGGAACCTGAGAAACAGTGTTCTTTATTCTGACTTCTTTACAGCATTCTTCATTAAACACTCTGTACAAGACATAGAAAAAAGTGTCCCCTTGCTCTCTGTTTCTTGCTTGTTTAGCAGAAGTCATCCTCAAAGATGTTATCAACTGAACAGAATGTTTAGTGTCTGGAGCCTTAGATCAGTGAGTCAAGCATTGCTACAATGAAAATCAAAATGCCGTGCTGGCTTCACCTCCTAGAGCTAGCTCCATTCTGATAGCATTTAAGAAGATAAGGGACACAACGCCATGACATGTATGCTCACGTCCTGATGGATGTGCCCGGAGATGTGTTTCGTTCTTGGGTTCTTTCCCACATGGCACCTCCCGCTGCAATTTATTGACACCAGATGCTCTTTTGTATAAGAAAGACTTGTAGTAATGTCTATTTAAAGTTGAATGGAGTAATTGAAGCCAGAGCATCGTACTTTGAATGAAGTAAATCAAAGCACATCACAGTCTAAAAATGCAGACTAGGGAAAGCATGAATGAGAGAAATCCATTATAAAAAGAAAACCAGACTAATAGAGACCAAAAAGCTCTGATTAAAATTTATCATCTCACACCACACTGATAGAAATCAATTGGTAACTGGTTGGGTCTCTGACGCCAGAATTAGTGATCAAGCCTCACTATATAAATTAGGCAGGAATCTTTTGTTATAATGACCTCCTTCTCCACAAGAGCTCATGGAAATCAATTCTCCACTTGAATCGCCATAGGGATCAGATGCAGAAACTCTAGTTAATGATAAGAGACATGGACCTGAAGTCTAATCATTTTCCTAACATAATGCTTTAGACAGAGGTTTTAACAAATCAAGGCTCAACTAATGATTGATGGTAGGAAATGAAGACATCTTTTAAAGTCTGATTTAAAAGAAAGCTAAGACAGGAAGGACAGTGTGATTAGAAAAGCTCAAAGCCAACCATGAGCCATGAGCATTAATAAATACGTATTTTAATAGATACAGGTCTGGCAGACAGTAGAGCTTAGAATGGTTGAAAAGAAATAGAACTTTCAGTATGACCCCTACTAAACTGATTCATCAGCGGCAATCAAAAAAAATAGTAATTTTAAAATACAGAAATCAAACCTAATAAGACTAAAATACTGAGTGTAAGCAGAGCAAGAATCCCTGGTGAAGGAAATGGCAGCCCACTCCAGTATTCTTCCCTGGGAAATCCCATGGACAGAGGAGCCTGTGAGCTACAGTCCACGGGGTCACAAAAGATTCAGACATGACTTGGCAATTAAATAACAACAATGGCAGGAACATATTTTAAAGAAGTTAACCTATATTTTCCTTTTCAAAAATTTTTCCAGGCATTTTTCCTCAATTGTTGCTATATGAAGGCTAATTCTCGACTCTGCATACATTGTTTGAACAGAATGTCACGGGACATAAAGCAGACGGAGCCTGTCAGACTCTGCCTTTTGTACTCCAAAAGCTTAAATCCTTTGGAGAAATTTTAAGGATTTAAATAAAATATACAGGAAAAGAAAAATAAAAAGGGATGTCCCACTTCCACTTGGACTAGAAAAATAATCCGCTGGGTAGAGAGAAGAGATGGTAAAGAACTTTAAAAAGAAAAATTACAGTGTTTGAGAAAGGGGCCCAGTGCCCTGATCTCGAAACAGGATGCTCAGAGTGGGGTTGGGGAAGTCAGGAAACCAGGAGGGATAGTAAAGAAAATCTGTATAATGGATCCAGACAGGGCCCTAGACAGACACTGGGAGTTTCCATTGGCACATCATAGAATAAAAGCTGCAGGATGATGTTCATGCCCAAAATCTGACTCTGATGTAGAAGAGAGATGCCAGCAGACTAGAAGGAACCTTGAGGACAGGAACATGGGTGGACTCAAAAGGAATCTTAATTCCTGAATGACTAAGGACTAAATAGGAAAAGGTAGGTCTCTGAGGATTCTTGCTTCAATAGATGATTCAAGGGCCAGATATGCCACAATATCTCAGTACTACACAAGCCCTTGGAAAAAACCTTTACTACTCCTGCAGAATGAAGTCTTGATATAAAAATTAGGGTGATATAGAAAAATCAATTATTCATGTATTTAGGGCTAAGGACTCATGTTTATACCACTATAAAAGTACTTTAAATGTCTTTGAAGAGAAAAAAAGTCATATTCAAAACGTGTACTCAGTTGCTCAGTAATGTCTGAATCTTTGCTATGCCATGGACTATAGTGGATTGAACCCATGTCTCTTGTGTCTCCTGCATTGGCAGGTGGCTTGTGGCAACCCAGTCCAGTATTCTTGCCTGGGAAATCCTATGGACAGAGGAGCTGTCAGGCTATAGTCCACGAGGTCACAAAGAGTCAGACACAACTGAGCAACTAACACATTTCTTTACCATTAGCGCTACTTGGCAAGCCCCATATTCAAAAGAGAGGGAGATACAAAATATTGAACAGAAGGAAGAATTATTGCATGAATATGAATCGCTTTAGTGCATCAAAATGTAAGATCAGCCAAGGGAAATGTTGATCCCTGCAATGGGTGGGTTCCCTCGTCACAATAGATGGATGGCATCTAAAGTCTTTCACTTCCTAATGATCCTGAGACAATCTGGCTCTCAGTTTTGCACATGCTGAAACATGGCTTCACTCCATAACTTAAGTCCAGGAAGATTCAAGTAGATAACCAAGGAAGGTTTTCTAGCTTCAGGGTAAAAGCAGTGTATGGCTCTATGAAGAGGTAGTGGTGTGCTACTAGTCAGCAGAGGATATAGCAGAGCTCAGGGCAGAAGCAGGTGAGTCACTCAGTTTTACAGCATTGTGAAATTCTAAAACAATAAAATAAAAGGCAAAATATCACATTGCTTAGGTTTTTTGGAGAAATTACAAAATGTACTAGGAAAAAATGTGAACTTGGGACACTGTTGAGGAATTTCTCCTACTGTTTTCAAGCAAAACAATAAAACACATTTATCCATTTTCGACAGAAACAATCTAGGTGTCTTTGTAAGATTTAGGATATAGATGCAATTTTTAGAAGAAGCAGAAAAATGGACTAAGACTTAGTAAGTAAAAAAACAATCATATGTGAGCCAACTGTTTCTTTAATGAAAAGACTGCAACTATAGGAAGTTAGGAAAAAATACAGAAAATAACTGTGTGAACTTCAGATAAGAATTTCTGAAGCAAAATGAATACTATTTTGAATCACAAACTATTAAGAAAAATTACATAAATTTGTGTCTGTTTAATTTAAAATTTTAAAATATTTAAATTTAAAAGATAAGTGATTGATCAGGAGGCCATATTTTTAAAATATACAGCCTACAAAATATCAATCCTCAAAATTGATAAATCCCTAAAAGTGCTAAAAAAAAAAAAATGCACTTATACACACACACACACGCATGCACACTCACTGAGATACCACTTCATACACTAGCAAGACTAGATACAACTAGAGTACACCAGATTAATGTTTACAGGAGGATATGCAAAACTGGTTTATGCTGGTGGAATTGATGTTAATAAAACAACATGAAGGACAATTGTCAGAATCTAGTATAGTTGAAAATGTATATTTTCTATGTACCAGGATTTCTGTTTCTCAATGTGTAACATAAGAAAAGCATCTATTGCAGTATTGCTTTTTAATAGAGAAATATTGAAAATATCAATAGGGAAACAATATAAGAGGAATGTAGGAAGTAATACTATAGTTTAGAAACAAACTAGATTTCTATATCTTAAAATGATTAGGCCTCAAAAATATTATTTTTAGAAAAAAGGAAGTTGCAGATTGGTATTCCAATATGATGCATTTACGTATATATACATTTAAAAATACTTTGTTAGTCTTCAGGGTGAGAAACAAAATGGACATTATCTGAATGATTTTTACTTCTTTAAAGAAACCAAGAGAAAAAAAAAAAAAAAAAAGAAACCAAGAAAAGATATCAAAATATTAACAAGGATTAATTTTAGATATGACATTGTCTTTTGTCTTAGTATTTTTATATTTTATGAAAGAACAAAAAAAAATCAGGAAAGAATACAAGGTATTCATTTCCCTTCTAACAAACATATTTAAGAGATAATTTTGGAACCCAAGACCTAAAATTAAACAGATTCCAAGTGTCATTATCAATTACACCAATTGAGCCAATTTTTATTGTATTAAAATAAGACAGTAATGTAAAGTAAAATAAAGTAAAAATAAAAATTAAAAAATAAATAAAAATAAAATAAGACCTCTTTAAATGTCTTAGGAGAGTAAAAGTATTGTTTTGCTAACTTCTTGGGTCATTTCATAAATTTTTCTTTAAATACCTCAAATCCAAGGTAGACTCCAAAGCAAAAGTTCAATTATTTTATTAAAATAAATAAATCACATCTTAGTAGGTCAGAAGAAAGGGAGTTATCAAAGTGGATACATTTTAGCCCTGAGGAATTAAAAACCTCATTCATATCTACACTGCATAAGACAAACATTGAATGCATGGAGACTTTGTATATAGAGAGGAGGATACACAAGTAGAAAACAAAGGCAATTGATTGATGATTATATTAGTTCCCGACTTTCACAAACACCACAAACTATCTTAAACTATCTTAAAATGGCACAAATTCATGGTCTCACAGTTCTGGAAGCTAGAAGTCCAAAATCAAGAAATTGGCAAGGTTGGTCCATCTAAGGTTCTGAGGTAGAAGCTGTGCTTCTCGCTTCTGTTGAAGCAGCCTGGGCATTCCTTGGAATGACTATCACTTCAATCTCTTTCCTCCATCTTCACATGTGTTCAAATTTTCCTTCATCATACAAAGACACTAGTCATAATGCGTGAAATCCAACCTAATAACCTCATCTTAACTTGTTTAAATCTGTAAGAACTTATTTCCAAATAAGGTCATGATCATTGGCACTAGTGGTCAGTACTTCAGCAATAAAGTTGTTGTGGGGGCTGCATTCTTGCTAAGTCACTTCAACTTAATGTCCAACTGTTCACACCCCAGAAGGCTGTAGCCTGCCAGTCTCCTCTGTCCATGGCATTCTCCAGGTAAGAACAGTGGAGTGGGTTGCCATGTCCTTCTCCAGGGGATCTTCCCGACCCAGGGATTGAACCTACGTCTCTTATTTCTCCTGCATTGGCAGGCAGGTTCTTTACCACTAGCAACATCTGGGAAGCTCGTGGAGGGGACATAATTCCACCGATAACAATATATATCTCAGAATCTCTAAAAAGGGTAATAAAAACTGTGCATGGTGGAAATTACTTCTTTTTTTATCTTTTTATTTTATTATTGTATCCATTCTCCCCCATACTTCCCTCCCATCCAGGCTGCCACGTAAAACTGAACAGAGTTCCCTATGCTATACTGTAGGATCTTGTTGGTTATCCATTTTAAACATAGAAGTACGTACACCATGATCCCAAACTTCCTAACTATAGAGATGTTTTCTTTAAAGAGACGAGACTTGAACTAGAGACTAGAAAAAACTTTTACAAGCAGAGAATATTCTAGGTCACAGGAAACAAGTATGAAAAATGACATATTGACAAAAATCACATGCATTAAAACAAATCATTTTATCACTAGAACTGGAATTTTCAGTGCTTGGAAAAACATTAGCCAGCCATTATGGGTTCTGACCCCTCATTATTGCATTCAACAAATCATTATTCAATAACATTATCAACTGTCAGGCACTGCCAATGTGCACAGCTCTTGTCCTTGTGGAGGAAACAGAGTTAATAAAATAACCACACAGACAAATGTAAAGCTGGTTGACAAATGCTGAGACAGGAAAAGCATAGAAATCCCTTATGACTATACAGTGGAAGTGAGAAATAGATTTAAGGGACTAGATCTGATAGAGTGCCTGATGAACTATGGACAGAGGTTCATGACATTGCACAAGAGACAGGAATCAAGACCATCCCCAAGAAAAAGACATGCAAAAAAAGCAAAATAGCTGTCTGAGGAGGGCTTACAAATAGCTATGAAAAGAAGAGAAGTGAAAAGCAAAGGAGAAAAGGAAAGATATACCCATTTGAATGCAGAGTTCCAAATAGCAAGGAGAAATAAGAAAGCCTTGCTCAGTGATCAGTGCAAAGAAATAGAGGGAAACAATAGAAAGCAAAAGACTAGAGATATCTTCAAGAAAATTAGAGATAAAGGAAAATTTCACGCAAAGATGGGCTCAGTAAAGGACAGAAATGATATGGACCTAACAGAAGCAGAAGATATTAAGAAGAGGTGGCAAGAATACACAGAAGAACTATGCAAAAAAAGATGTTCACAACCCAGATAATCATGATGTGTTCAAAATAGCTGTCTGAGGAGGGCTTACAAATAGCTATGAAAAGAAGAGAAGTGAAAAGCAAAGGAGAAAAGGAAAGATATACCCATTTGAATGCAGAGTTCCAAATAGCAAGGAGAAATAAGAAAGCCTTGCTCAGTGATCAGTGCAAAGAAATAGAGGGAAACAATAGAAAGCAAAAGACTAGAGATATCTTCAAGAAAATTAGAGATAAAGGAAAATTTCACGCAAAGATGGGCTCAGTAAAGGACAGAAATGATATGGACCTAACAGAAGCAGAAGATATTAAGAAGAGGTGGCAAGAATACACAGAAGAACTATGCAAAAAAAGATGTTCACAACCCAGATAATCATGATGTGTGTGAACACACTCACCTAAAACCAGACATCCTGGAATGTGAAGTCAAGTGGGCCTTAGAAATCATCACTATGAACAAAGCTAGTGGAGGTGACAGAATTCCAGTTGAGCTATTTCAAATCCTAAACAATGATGCTGTGAAAGTGCTGCACTCAATATGGTAGCAAATATGGCACACTCAGCAGTGGCCACAGGACTGGAAAAGGTTAGTTTTCATTCTAATCCCAAAGAAAGGCAATGCCAAAGAAGGCTCAAACTACCACACAATTGCACTCATCTCAGTTCAGTTCAGTCGCTCAGTCCTGTCCGACTCTGTGACCCCATGAATCGCAGCACGCCAGGCCTCCCTGTCCACCACCAACTCCCGGAGTTTACCCAAACTCAGGTCTATCAAGTCCTGCATTATTGTGGGATTATTATATTATGCTTTATAAAATAAGCACTCTGGCAGCACATTATAATCTACAAATAGGAACACCAAGAGCCAAATAAATTTTGTCAGGCCAAAATCAAAGAGCTTTTTAGAAACAAAACAGAGCAAAAATCAAAACCTCTTGCCTTGTCCTTTGTGAAAAGCAAAACTGTAAGGGTTCCTTAAACACCTAAAAACATTTGGCTTCTCCCCTAGTCCTCTCCCATGTAAGTAACTGTCATCTACTCTACTCAGTTCAGTTCAATTCAGTCGCTCAGTCGTGTACGACTCTTTGCGACCCCATGAATCGCAGCACGCCAGGCCTCCCTGTCCATCATCAACTCCCGGAGTTCACTCAGACTCACGTCCATTGAGTCAGTGATGCCATCCAGCCTTCTCATCCTCTGCCGTCCCCTTCTCCTCCTGCCCCCTATCCCTCCCAGCATCAGGGTCTTTTCCAATGAGTCAACTCTTCACATGAGGTGGCCAAAGTACTGGAGTTTCAGCTTTAGCATCATTCCTTCCAAAGAAATCCCAGGGCTGATCTCCTTCAGAATGGACTGGTTGGATCTCCTTGCAGTCCAAGGGACTCNCTTACCTGTGTCCTAGTCCCCTCTCCTTTGCTGAAGTGTTCCCAAAAAGATTCTTTGGTTGTATCTGTGTAAAAAGAAAATCCAAACATTGCAAAGCATTAAGGAATTAGGTATGAGGAACTCCAAGATTTTGACTATTAACTAGTTTCCTTTCTCTCCAAATTTAGAAAAATTTGGTATCTGTAGTCTGATATTCTACATCCTCTGATTGGGACATCTTTTAATTAACCTTTGAAATAACTTTGTTCAGTTTGGAAAACATCTATTAAAAGATCCTGCTGTCCTGAAAGTCTTCGAAAAATCCCTTTACCTACTGGCCAACCTGACTGGCACAGGTGGCCCGGCCTTGGCAAAGACTATACAGACCAAAAGTTTGCTTTTACGTTTGAAGTCATCACCTCAACCTCTCCTCTAACTTCCTAGGTCTTTGATTTTATCAGACACCTCACAATCTAGTCAAAGATATGTCTCCATTCTGTAATAAAAGGAAGCTAAAGTAGCAATAAATAGAAAGTCTAGACAAGAAGAAGAGGGAAATGAAAGGTAATAGAATAAGTGTTAGTTGCTCAGTTGTGGCTGACTGTTTGCAAGCCCCCCAGGCTCCTCTGTCCATGTATCTATTAATACAATGCTTGCGGAGTCATGTAAGCTGGAATACAGCAGATTCCTCTGTTTCATTCTTTTGTGTTCTCCCAGAACTCTAAACCTTTCTAGATGCTTTAGGGAATTCAGTGTGCCTCACATAATTTTACTATTACTCAGCTTCGGCTCTTCTGCTTCAGCCATCTGGTAGCAGCATACTGAATGTGAGTGTGGATCATTTGCCCAGGTGTTATTTTCAAGTGGTCCTCCAAGCTGCAGGTGTCTGAAGTGCCAAATGAAAAGGCATTCATCATTGCCCAGAAATGGGAGGAGTCTCTCCCTGTCTTGTACTATACGGTCACCCACACCCCGAAGCAAAACTTGTTACCTAAACTCTAGGCTGCCCACTCACCGCAGCCTCCATCTCCAATCATGACAACTTACATAGCTCTTTTCTCTGCTGGGCTTAGCGCTAGTCACTAGAACTCAGTAGACAATAAATGCCATGGTTTGGGTGGTTTTTTTTTTTTTTTTGCCTTTTATAGATGTCAGATGTTAAATGAAGGTATGTCCTCTCCAGACTCTAGTGCTCTAGTGAATCTACTCACGCAAATAGATGACGTGGGCCTTACCATCCTCATCAGACACTATAAACATCTGAATCTCTATTTAACCTTAGCTAAAGCGACTTGACTTTCACTTTTCACTTTCTTGCATTGGAGAAGGAAATGGCAACTCCACTTGCTTGGAGAATCCCCAGGACGGGGGGAGCCTGGTGGGCTGCCGTCTATGGGGTCGCACAGTCGGACACGACTGAAGTGACTTAGCAGCAGCAGCAGCCGCAGAATGACTACCAAAAATAAACAAATAAATGAAAGGGCAGAGGCCCAGCAGCAGTCTTATCCTACCCGGATATCTGGAGATACATGAGAATATGAAGATATGTATGTAAGTAGATATAGGAGATCCAACCAGTCCATTCTGAAGGAGATCAGCCCTGGGATTTCTTTGGAAGGAATGATGCTAAAGCTGAAACTCCAGTACTTTGGCCACTTCATGTGAAGAGTTGCCTCATTGGAAAAGACTCTGATGCTGGGAGGGATTGGGGTCAGGATGAGAAGAGAAGACTCTTGAGAGTCCCTTGGTCTGCAAGGAGATGCAACCAGTCCATTCTGAAGGAGATCAGCCCTGGGATTTCTTTGGAAGGAATGATGCTAAAGCTGAAACTCCAGTACTTTGGCCACTTCATGTGAAGAGTTGCCTCATTGGAAAAGACTCTGATGCTGGGAGGGATTGGGGTCAGGATGAGAAGGGGACAACAGAGGATGAGATGGCTGGATGGCATCACAGACTCGATGGACATGAGTCTGAGTGAACTCTGGGAGTTGGTGATGGACAGGGAGGCCTGGCGTGCTGCGATTCATGGGGTCGCAAAGAGTCGGACACGACTGAGTGACTGAACTGAACTGAACTGAACTGGAAGTATAAATAACCCTCTCATATCTGCTACATCTGGCTCAGTGTTACTGAAAATACAGAATAAGTTGGGAGATAAGAAGTAATCCTGGACTGTCTTGCAATGACCATATTCCTTATGCTTTCAAGTGAAGATGAGTGCACCGCAGGTAATGGAGATCTGGGTACCAAAATGCAATAGTATGACTTAGAGGCATCTTTCATCACAATAGGGATAGATGTGATTCATAAGTGTGAGTGACAGTACTTCATTATGTGAACTAACCATAGTCATTCTCCCGTGATGAACTTTTCAACTGTTTCTATACTTTGCTATAATAAAAATAAATATAAGCAATGACAATAGCTATTTTTAAACATTGGGTCATTTTCCTCAGTGTAAGTAATTAGAGGCAGGACAGCTGTTTTAAAGATTATGTATGAATATAATTACACTTAGACACATATTGCCGGGCTTCCCACGTGGCGCCAGTGGTAAGGAACTTGCCTGCCAATGCAAGAGACATAAGAGATACAGGTTTGATCCCTGGGTCAGGAAGATTCCCTGGAAGAAGGCATGGCCACCCATTCCAGTATTCTTGCCTGGAGAATCTCATAGACAGAGGAGCCAGTCAGGCTATAGTCTGTAGGGTCACAAAGAGTGGGACCCAACTGAAGTGACTTAGCCTGCATGCACATGTACAGATAGCTAAGCTACTATGTCTTTATTTTTATCTATATTTCAGTGTAACAAACTTTCAAAAATAGGGTTAATTTTCTTGAGATACAGACCCATCTCAACATCATTTTGCAAGATAATCACTAACTATATTTTTTGAGAATATTACAAATATTCAAACTTTAAACATTATTGAAACTTTTAGAATGAAATGAACTTTGTCTTTAACCTTATGAAAAAAATATAAAGCCATTTTAAGAAAATCATTGAAATCTGTATTAAAATATCAATATTTCTACTGTCAAATAGAGTTTTAATCTAATAAAATACCATGGACTTAATTTTCAACTTGCCCTTTTTCATTTGAAGATGCTTTATTTCATTTGTCCCTTCAACCTAGTACGGTCACTGGCTACATGGCCATGACCATGTGGCTTTGCTGCCCTATCAGTTCATTTCAGTTCAGTCGCTCAGTCGTGTCCAACTCTTTGCAACCCCATGAATCGCAGCACGCCAGGCCTCCTTGTCTATCACCAACTCCTGGAGTTCACTCAGACTCATGTCCATCGAGTCAGTGATGCCATCCAGCCATCTCATCCTTGGTCGTCCCCTTCTCCTCCTGTCCCCAATCCCTCCCAGCATCAGGGTCTTTTCCAATGAGTCAACACTTCGCATGAGGTGGCCAAAGTACTGGAGTTTCAGCTTTAGCATCATTCCTTCCAAAGAACACCCAGGGCTGATCTCCTTCAGAATGGACTGGTTGGATCTCCTTGCAGTCCAAGGGACTCTCAAGAGTTTTCTCCAACACCACAGTTCAAAAGCATCAATTCTTTGGCGCTCAGCCTTCTTCACAGTCCAACTCTCACATCCATACACAACTACTGGAAAAATCATAGCCTTGACTAGATGGACCTTAGTCGGCAAAGTAATGTCTCTGCTTTTGAATATAGCATAGTATAAAACGTTGCCATTGGTATTATGAAGTAAATATGGCTTTGTGTATATGTAAATGTACGAAATGCAATTTATGTGCATTTTGATGTGCATCTTAACCTAGCTGAAATCACTTTGCTCCACTAGGACTAGAGTCATGAAGTTAATGCTCTGGGCAGTGACAAAAGGGCTGAGGATTGCACAGGACACAACTCCAAACCCCTGCCTGTCAGGCCTGTGCCATTAGCCCTCTGGCTAAGTGAAGTCCCAACTCAAGAAAGCTTCTGAATCAAGGCAGGGAATCCAACTTTCATGCCCAGGAAACTTAACTGTTAGTGCTATTCAGTTTACAAATGTGACAATAATGACTTATTCATGCAATGTACTTTATGCACTTGTAAAATGCATCAATTTTCCAGCTCTAACCTTCATGAAGTATATAGGGCAGTTATTATTGTTATTGTGCTTTAGTAATTTTCACATCTCTCACTTACTCGTTTTAATCTCTTTTGTCAAATTCTCTGCTTCTTTGCTGCCCAGACTGTCTCATCAATATTCACATCTGTAAGAAGTCAGTTCAGCAAAACATTTACTCTACAGGGTTTCTATTAATAGTAAATTGTAAGACATGATCCCAAAGCAGAAGGAGCCACAGCCCAACAGGAAGGTGGACACTCAAGCCTGGGATAAAAGTGTGTGCAGAGGGTGTTTCAAAGCAGCAGCACTTCCTTCATGAGCTGCACAGTCGCTACTCCCGAGGAGATAACATCTGAGTCAAATCCTCAAGAGTGAGATAGAGTTTGCTGGTCCGTGTGTGGGAGGTTTTTGAGACATAACAAACAGTAGGTGTCAAGGCAAGAAAACATGAAACAGGAGTGAGGGAGTCCAGGCATGCTGATAACAGTGTGAAGTGTAAGACCTGAGAGACGAAATTAGGCTGGTGTTTAACTTGGTTCAAGGGCTTTGAGGGGTGTGTGTGACAAGGAGGATTTCTAAGCCATGAGTGCCGCTGTCACTTGCATTTTAAGCAGATTGTGTGCGCGGTAGTTACGCACAACAAAATGGAGCATAAAACCTTAGTGCAGATGAGCCACAGCAATCAGATCAGCGTAAAAGTGAAACCTTGATGTTATAAGAATCCCAACAAGGGCTGTGGCAGCAGAGCCAGACATCAGGGGTCAATGTGAGAAGTGTTTAGAATGTAAAATTAAAAAAACTAAATTAGATGGTATCAGGGAGACAACAGAAAGAGGGTATGTGAGGGAGCTATAAACACATTGAAAATAAAACTCAGAAAGTCTGCGATCCTCCCACTTCTACACTGCCAGCAGCAGAAAATACACTGGACTATAAATGAAGCTGCCCACTAGATATTTAAATACATCACAGGTACTTTACCTCCAAAATATCCAGTAAACCCTTCAAATGTTCTTTCTCCTATTTCTCTGTCCTTGCTGAGGGACTTCCATCTTCTCTTTCTAAACAGTAAATCTCAGGTCTCTTAATTGTTTTTACTAGCAGAATGAGAGAAGGGAAACAATCAAGGCCTAGGATTTTAACTTTAATTGAGCACCAAGTCCCACAGACTCTCTCTTAAATATGTCTTGACTTTATCTTCTTATAGTGACTTCTACTCTCAGAGCTTTAGTTCAAACTACTCAGACTACAACTGTTTGCTAATTTGTCTTCTTGCCTACATTCATCCCTTCTAGTAAATCCTTCAAGTTGTCATCAGACAGTTATCTCTAAAATTTAACTAGGACTTGTTGCCACACTTGCGTTAAAATGCTTGAATCTCTTCCTAACACTCATATGTCTAAAACATTGTGTTTTCATCCCAAAATCTAATGAGTTCAAACTCTTTAAAATGGCTAGTAAGATCTTTGGTACTCTAACTACAGTGTGAATCTGCAATCTCAGACTCCGCTGAAATTGATGAATCACACACAAAAAATCCAAAATACAGGCCACACTCCACAGTGAATATGCTGCTCATTTTGTCCCTTAAGTCCTCCTCTATCCTTTGAATTTGTGATGAGCTCGCAATGCCATTCTCTGTTTAGGTGAAGCATTATTTTCTGTGATACAGTCTTATATTCTCTTCTCATGTGACACAAAACATATTCAATCATATGCTCTATAGCATTCTTCAGACCCCCTTATTGCACATTCACCAGAAGGGGTTGCAATCATGGTTTTACATATATCTCTGCTAGATGATGAACTCCCTACAGTAAGAACTATGTCTTCATCTTTGAAGCAACATCACCTAGAAGAGGGGACTGTCTCATACATAACACAAAAAAAACTCTTATTAGTTGAATGAGTGATTACACAACTAACAACTGTATATACAATTGATCTTGATGTGATTTGTGAAACAATATTCAGCATACTATTTTGAAGGGGCACCTATATTATTTTGGTCTCTAATGAGCACGGTGCATGCTAAGTCGCTTCAGTCGTGTCCGACTCTTTGTAACCCCATGTACTGTAACCCACTGGACTCTTCGTCCATGGAATTCTCCAGGCAAGAATACTGGAGTGAGTCGCCATGCCCTCCTCCAAGGGATTTTCTCAACTGAGGGATCAAACCCCTGTCTCTTATGTCTCCTGCATTGGCAGGCGGAATCTTTACCACTAGGGCCACCTGGACACGATGTTGAACAAATGACCAAATATTTTATTTCCTTTGAACAATCATTTTGTAAAATCAACCCTCTTTGACAGACTACTTTTATTTCAAGGAATCTGTGAGCTAAGGCATTATAAATGAATTAAGCCTCCCTCTAGAGTTTCATCCTCCACAATCCCAGCAAGAAAATACAACTTATAAATGTACATATAGTTTAAATTTCATTCAGTTACCTATTTACATAAACTTCCTTTACAAGAACATCACAAATGAATTTGAGCAACAAAAATATAGGTAGTTTCCTCCCAAAAACCTAGTTCCATAAAATCTGGGTAGTTTGGTTGCCATTTTCACTGCGTGGGATTTTTGGGGTTGTCACTTTCAATAAATGGCCTCTTGTATTTCACCCTTATCTGTTTTATATCTTATGTCCTAATGTGGCACAAGTCAAAGAAATAGTAATTAAGCTTGTTCTGATAAGCTATTTGCATAGTGAGCTGTTAATCTGCATATCATCTGAAATAAAAAGAATTTCCATGACTTAAGGGCAGCCATAGAATTTATATTAATAGTCTTAGAAACATGATTATTGTTACTTCAGGCAATGCAGATGTCTTAGATGGTTTATATTAAAGTTCTGATGCATAGTTCCACCTGGCCTTATATTTGATCTGTTTCAGCAATAACAAATATACCCACCAATATTAACATTTGGCTGAATAATCTGAGTTGTAATTTACCCTATTTGGTTCTGTAACATTGTCCTAAGTCATTGTTTGCTCCCTCTGGCATCACAGCAACCTCATTTCTCTCCACATGATATTAATACTCACAGACAGGCATTTGTAAGATTTATGGCTCATTTCCTTTCTATTACCATTTGCCTTGTGTCTGTTTTCTTAATCTTCACTCATTTTTGTGTATCTTTTCCCATCTGAGGTGTAATTATAGGATGCTGAGATTTTAAATCTTTCCAACATGCTAATCCAATCTTAAAAAGTCTGTCCTGTTTTTGAAATCCCCATTCAGTGAAGAAGCCATACCAATTATTCTTTCAAACCCTAATTCTTCTTAATCTCTTTTCTTCATCAACTTTATTTCATATTTTTCATTTATGATAGTAAAAGCATCTCAGAAAAAAACAAACATTCTTTATTTTGTTTCTCTTTTTCTCTGGATTTTCTGGACTTTTCTTGGTGAATAACAGGATAGTTTCTCTGTGTCCTTCTCTCAGTGTCAGCCCCATCTTTTCCCTGTCAGTTTTCAGAGTTTCTTATAGCCTACCTGAACTCATTACTTTTAGTAGATCTTCATTTTGGGGGGATAATTCCATGAGAAATTCCAGAATATCTAACAGACATGAATACACATCATATAGATATTAACTAAAATAAAGTAACCATGGGTTTTCTTAATTGAGATCCACAGGAAGAGATATCTGAATAAATATTTGTCGAGTGTAATAAAAATGTGTGATGTGAGAGCTGTGAGTTTCAGTTTTATTTGGAGACATAATGAGGACTACAGCCTAGGAGACTACCTGCCAGAGAGTTCTGAGGAACTGCTCCCAGGAGGTGGACGGAAGTTAGTATATAAATAGTTTTGCTGAAGGAGTACATGCACTCGAGCACACAGCTCTGTGGAAGGTTACTGACACTCACAAGCAATGGATACCTCAGTTAATGACTTCAGAGTTTTCTTAGCAGAAGAAGATGTAAGAACCAAAGTTCGTAAAAAATCTCCTGAAATATTTCTAACTAATTAAGGGCCTGTTTTGCGTCTTTTCCCAGAGCACAAACTGCCTCATTCTGATTTTTTTCCCTGAATTCCTTTCAAAATGTGTTGTAGGTCAGTGAACGCAGTGCCTAATGACATGATTCTTCTAGAACTGGATCAGTTCAGTTCAGTCACTCAGTCGTGTACAACTCTTTGTGACCCCATGAATTGCAGCACGCCAGGCCTCCCTGTCCATGACCAACTCCCGAGTTCACTCACACTCATGTCCATCGAGTAAGTGATACCATCCAGCCATCTCATCCTCTGTCGTCCCCTTCTCCTCCTGCCCCCAATCCCTCCCAGCATCAGTCTTTTACAATGAGCTGAGTCTGCACATGAGGTGGCCAAAGTACTGGAGTTTCTGCTTTAGCATCATTCCTTCCAAAGAAATCCCAGGGCTGATCTCCTTCAGAATGGACTGGTTGGATCTCCTTGCAGTCCAAGGGACTCTCAAGAGTCTTCTCCAACACCACAGTTCAAAAGCATCAATTCTTCGGCACTCAGCCTTCTTCACAGTCCAACTCTCACATCCATACATGACCACAGGAAAAATCATAGCCTTGACTAAACGGACCTTGGTTGGCAAAGTAATGTCTCTGTTTTTGAATATGCTATCTAGGTTGGTCATAACTTTTCTTTCAAGGAGTAAAGGTCTTTTAATTTCATGGCTGCAGTCACCATCTGCACTGATTGTGGAGCCCCCAAAAATAAAGTCTGACACTGTTTCTACTGTTTCCCCATTTATTTCCCATGAAGTGATGGGATGAGATGCCATGATCTTCATTTTCTGAATGTAGAGCTTTCAGCCAACTTTTTCACTCTCCTCCTTCACTTTCATCAAGAGACTTTTTAGTTTCTCTTCACTTTCTGCCATAACGGTGATGTCATCTGCATTTCTGAGGTTATTGATATTTCTCCAATCTAGGTTGGTCATAACTTTTCTTCCAAGGAGTAAGCGCCTTTTAATTTCATGGCTGCAGTCACCATCTGCAGTGATTTTGGAGCCCCAAAAAACAAAGTCTGACACTGTTTCTACTGTTTCCCCATCTATTTCCCATGAAGTGATGGGGCCAGATGCCATGATCTTCGTTTTCTGAATGTTGAGCTTTAAGCCAACTTTTTCACTCTCCACTTTCACTTTCAACAAGAGGCTTTTTAGCTCCTCTTCACTTTCTGCCTTAAGGGTGGTGTCATCTGCATATCTGAGGTTATTGATATGTCTCCCGGCAATCTTGATTCCAGCTTGTGTTTCTTCCAGTCCAGCGTTTCTCATGATGTACTCTGCATAGAAGTTAAATAAGCAGGGTGACAATATACAGCCTTGACATACTCCTTTTCCTATTTGGAACCAGTCTGTTGTTCCATGTCCAGTTTTAACTGTTGCTTCCTGACCTGCATACAGATTTCTCAAGAGGCAGGTCAGGTGGTCTGGTATTCCCATCTCTTGAAGAATTTTCCACAGTTTATTGTAATCTACACAGTCAAAGGCTTTGGCATAGTCAATAAAGCAGAAATAGATGTTTTTCTGGAACTCTCTTGCTTTTTTCATGATCCAGCGGATGTTGGCAATTTGATCTCTGGTTCCTCTGCCGTTTCTAAAACCAGCTTGAACATCAGGGAGTTCACGGTTCACATGTTGCTGAAGTCTGGCTTGGAGAATTTTGAGCATTACTTTACTAGCGTGTGAGATGAGTGCATTGTGTGGTAGTTTGAGCGTTCTTTGGCATTGCCTTTCTTAGGAATTGGAATGAAAACTGACCTTTTCCAGTCCTGTTTACTTACATTATATACGTGTGTGCTCTCTATACAGTTTTTTTTTTTTTTCTTTTTTGCATGTGCTAGGATGGTAGTGACCTTTTAGGCTGAGACTTTCACATACAGCCTGCCTTGAAGTGAGTCAGACCATGGCCCTGGGACCTGGGGGGCTGGCATCTACCCTCCTCTCTGATCTACTTGCCGGCTCTGGGTCTTTCCTGACCTAGTCGTTCTGTGCAATTTAATTTCCTTCACAGAGCACCTCCTATGCACTGAACCTGTGCTAGACCCAGGGCTGCAGATCTGAGCGAGTGTGACCCCCCCACCCCCACCCAGTTTCTGTGAACTTATGGCCTGGGAGTGGTGGACGGAGGAGACAGGCATTGTCCGAGTCTGACAATGACTGACAACGACAGGGTTGCCAAAATTCTGGGATCACTTAGAAAGGTCGAGACTTCGGAAAGGTTGGATCCCCAGTGAAAACTCTAGATTTTTGTTTTTAAATGAAAGTCCAATTATCAAGAAAGTTATCACCCATATATTCTCGGTGGGAATGTAAGACAGTACAGCTGCTCTGGAAAATAGTTCGGCAGTTATTTTCAAAAGTAAGAATGGATCACTATAAGACTTACCAGGAGACCCAGGAACTTCACTCTTGGGCATGGATCCCAGAGAAAGGTAGACGGATTTTCACGTGGGAACTTCTATAGGAGTGTTCATAGTGACTTTATTTGTAATAGCCCCAAACCAGAAAGTAACCAAATGTCCTTCAGTGAGTGAGTAAACAAATACAGTTAATAAATACTTAATAAAAGTAATATTTGCTTAATAGATTAAAAAGTAAATAAGTAAGCAGCACATCCATCTCATGGAACTCAGCAAAAAAAAAAAAAAAGGACCAGTACTGATACACAACTTGGTAGACATCAGGGAAATTATGCTGAGTGAAAGAAGGGATACATATGCATGATACCATCCCTGTGTCATTTAATAACAGAGTTATGGATTAGGAATTGCCGGGGATTAGGGATGGCAGGCGAACTGGGCGTGTGTAGAAAAAGGCAACCTGCTGGGTCTAGTGGTGATACAGCGTGCAGCGGAGTATCTTGATCGCATGGTGCTTACGCAAGGTTGCGCGTACGATAAAATTACACGGAGCTGCACATATACACACAAGGGTGTGAGCAGAACTGCTGAAATCCGAGTCAACTAGGGATTGTGCCCTAGTCAATTTTTTGACTTTGATATTGGCCCCTAAGGCCATGCAAGTTGATAAGTGTTAACACTGGGGTAAGTGTGTGTGAGACTTCCTTGTACATTTCTTTCCTCCCTTTTTTAAAGAAAATTCTGGCCGCGCTGGGTCTTCATTGTGGCATGCGAGCTCTTTGTTGCGGCGCGCAGGCTTTCTCTAGCTGACGGGCTCAGGCTCTAGTGTGCAAGGACTCAGTAGTTGCCCCAAGGCCTGTGGGATCTTAGTTCCCGGGATCAACCCTCGTCCACTGCATTGCACATTGGATTCTTAACCACTGGACAGCCAGAGAAGTTCCCTTGTACATTTCTTTGCAACTTCCTGTGAATCTATAATTATCTCAGAATAAGAAGTTAAAAAAAAAACAAACCCAGTAAGAGTCACGTGGTGGCTTAGACATGATCTGGTTGGAAACCCCCCCTTTTATGTCCCCTACACTCTGTGGTCTGTGTCACCTGTCACGTTGCTCTCTCCAGTCTGAGGCAGGTCCCAGGAGATCAGAAGCAGAATTGGGACCGTCCTGAGTCAGGAGCCCCATCAGAGCAGCCAGTGCCAAACACAGCAGGACAGCAAGGCCCAGATCGGACTGTTCCTCTCTTCCCTGCTTTTGCTTGGGCTGTTTACTGGTCCAGGCTGCCTTTCTCCTTCCTCCCCATCTCCCCTTGTTCCCTCTTGGTGAACACATGTTGATCTTTCCTGGCCCAGCTCGAAGCTCACCTCCCCTTCCAAGCCTTTCCTAAGCCCAGGTAACACTGACCTCTTCTCTCCCTGTGGCTCCTTCCAAGGGTTGAAAATGTACATGCGTTCAGCAACATGGAAGGAAATGTGAATGCATGAGTGGGTGGGACTATTACAAGATTGACAGAGGCAGCAGACTGGGCAATGATGGGCCCCACGGGTACCACGTAGCCCATGACGCTTGGCCACCAGTCCTCACTGAACAGCACAGCTCTGATCAGCTCCAGCTGAGGGTCACTGAGGGGAAATGTGGACCCAGTCTTGCCAGAGTTTCTGATTTTTACAAGAGAAGCCAAAACTCCCCAAATTTTAATGGAAATCCTCCAAATTTTTAAGTGTTGCCCTCCTCCAAAAAAAAAAAAAAATTCATCATTTTTTACAGCGCTAGCCAACCTCTGCAGGTTGGGTTCAGTCCACGGCCTGCCATTTTTCGATTGTGGATGTATGTATTTCTGTTTTCGTATTTGTAATCAAGGATTTTCCTTCACTGTTTACATGGGCCTCCTCATTAGTGTTGGGAGAATAGCCATGCCATAGTCACAGCTGTATGCCTGGTGGCTGATCCAATGCTTTGTGTATAGAGGATGCTTCACAAGTGTTAGTTGAATGAATGAGTTGGAGTGTTAGAAGCAAGTCAGGGGCTTGCAGAGTGGTTGGAAGATTAAAGAAGGGCGCCAGGACCTGTCAGCTGTGTTTTCAGTAGGTGGGGCCGAGGGAGCAGCCTGTGCTTATTTGGCAGCCTGGCCTTGCCCAGACTGGTTGTGGTGATTAAAATTCTGCCACATCCTTTGCGTGCTTTTGCAAGCGAGGGTTGGTGGTGTATGCAGGCCACTGGGTCTTTCATACAGATGAGCCTGGCCCCAGGCACAGGGCCAGGCAGCAGTTGGACTTTGGCGGGGGAATAGGAGGAAGCAAGAATTTTAATAAGTTTAATAAAAATTGGAAGTAAAACCCACGATCCTGGAACTAGCTGGTTCTAGTGGTTTTAACCTACTTATGGAGTGGGTGTAGTGATGGATGCAGGTGCTCAGGGGCCTGATCTCTGGGGAAACCCAAGGATGGCCAGGTACTGGCCCAGTGGAAGCTGGACTCTGAGGGGTGTGGTCAGGAAGTGTCACCTGGTCCTTGGGGCGTGGCTTTGGTGGAAATCAAATAGGTGGGCGGAGCAGCAGGAGATCCTCCCAGAAGCCTGTTATTCTACTCTCCCTCTGGTGGCCAAGACTGCAGCCAGCTGGGGCTGGACAGGCACAGGGTCAAGCCCTGGGGGAGAGGATTGGATAGGGAAACTGAGGCCAAAGTCCTGCTGTAGGGAGAAGCCATACCCTGGAGTCTCTTAGGCAGGGTGGGCTGGGGCTTAGTGGAGGGACTGGAGTTCTCCATTCACCAGAGGAAAGGGGACTCTGAGGGACTCCAGTCACAGCTCTTTGGCGGGGTCCACTAATCTGCACTGTCCATGACTGGTCTACACAGGAGCCAGGCCCCTCGGCTCCCAGGAGTTTCCATTTTGTCACCAATGTGCCAGGCACTCTCTTGCTTTAAGACAGGATTTGATCTGTCTGGTGGCCTCGTACCTGGTTCAGAGTTGGCCTCCACAAATGCTTGTTGACCAGGGGAGTGTAACAGAAACCTGCCTGACAGTAACTCAGGGGGGTTTCTGTGTGTGGTGAGAGATGCTCTGGCGAGACATGGAAATCTTGGAAGCTGCCTACTACAGAAGTGAAATGATAAGACATGTGGAGATCTCAAGGAAGAATGGTTCAGGTAGAGGGACAGCAAGTGCAAAGGCCCTGAGGTAGAAACTTGATTGGCATATTCAAGGGACAACAAGGAATCCAGAGTGTTTCAAGAGGAATGAAGGAGAGGAGGAGGAGGGCAGGGGTAAGGTCAGGAAGGGAGACATAGATTTCTGTTGTCATTCCTTAATCCATCAGCCCCCTGGATTGATGGTGGACTTTCAGGATGTTTTCAGTCCTCCTCTGCGATGAATAACCTTGTCCATGTATCTTTGCTCACATGTACAAATATGTCTGAGGGTAAATTCCTGAAGTGGAATTACTGGGTCAAAAGGAAGGTGTGTTTTCAGTTTTGACAGCTGACTCTTCAACTGGCTTCCTCTTAGGGTCTTCCACACCCTACTTCCCTGGTCCCTGCCTGGGCCTGGTGTCGCATCCTAGCTGTTTCACAGTGGAGGGCTCTGCTGTCTCCCAGGCTCCCCCATCTTTCTTCCATCCCGCCCCCCTGCCCCACAGCTCCAGGTGGCTGGGGAGGCTTAAGAGCCCCTTGGAGGACACTTCCCCTTGATGGAAATTCTCCACGCCTGAGAACTCTTCTCACAAACGTGCTTTCCCCAGGAATTGGAAACTAACTGATGGCTATTTTGAGACACAGAATTGAGTTTGTGCTTGCCCGTTATCCATCTCTGGGAAGGGGGACAGATGGCAGAGCACCTGGCTGGGAAGGAGACCTGCCCACCCCCAGCCCCCATGCCTCCCCTCTGGATGAAGCTGAGTCACCTCTCATGACATCACAAGGCCTGGGGGCTCTGAGACCCACCCAGTTGGAGACCAAAGGGTCAGCCAACATGTACCCAACACTTACTGTGTGCTCTGTGCGCTTATGTGTAATAATAAACGAGAGGAGTGTCATGCCTCCTGCACTTATACCTTTCCTATGACTTCCTGCTGTGTTCTGAATGAAATCCCAACCTGCCCATCTCCCTGCACCCTTTGCCCCCTTGCTCTCAGACTCCAGCCACCCTGACTCCTTCTCCCCACTCCTGGGCCTTGGCAATTGCTGTTCCCTCTGCCTGGGACTCTTCCAGGCCTTTTCATGACCAACTCCTTCTTATCTAGGAAGGTTCTAGCTTGAAGTTCCAGCTTGAAGTCACTTCCCAGCGAGGCCTTCCCCGATAGTCTAACCTGAAGTAGCTTCCCCCGGGCACTCTGTCTCCTTGCTCAGTTTCTCCCTTCTGTCTCCCCCACTTGCATGTCAGCTCCATGAGGACTGCTGCTGCTGCTGCTAAGTCGCTTCAGTCGTGTCCGACTCTGTGCGACCCCAGAGATGGCGCCCACCAGGCTCCACCATCCCTGGGATTCTTCAGGCAAGAACATTGGAGTGGGTTGCCATTTGGGACTCTACTTTTTTGCCACTGGTTCCCTAAGACTTAGATCAGTATCTGGCACATAATAGCTGCTCAAGGGATATTGGTTGTATGAGTAAATATGACTAGGTATTTATTATCTCTGCTTTCCAGATGAAGAAATGGAGCCTCAGAGATGTTCAGTAACTTGCCCTTGGACACACAGCTGGGAAGTTGCAGAACTGAGATTCTGCCTGACTTCCAGCCAGTGGTCTCTTCCTTGCTGGATGGCCAAATTGACACTGTTGGCTGTCTTGAGATGACAGGCAGGTATCTGGCTGGTGTTTGAATCTTGAAGGCCAGCAATGTCCAGGTAGGTGTGCCAGGGAGTCTGGGAAGACTGGAATGAGGGACTGCTGTCCCTTCATTCTCTTCTCTTTGAATAGAGCCAAGCCATCCACTGGCCATGTGATATTACAAGCCCTGGAGAGGCTGGGGGGGGCTCTGAGACCCCCTGGGATGGAGCCCACAGAAGAGTCAACCAGCAGGCAAGATCGGGGTCACTATCCAGGGCCACCCTGTGCCTCACACGTGCCCCGATCCTTCGCATCTAGGGTCTTGTGGCGTTCCATCCCCTGTTGCCTGAGGCTGCTTCTGAGGGCTCTCAGGCCTGCCCCCTCCCCTAGCCAGATTTCTACTTTTCTTGTCATCATGCTTAGTCATAGCTCTTCTCTGAGGTTCAGGCTGCATGGGAGGCACTGATGGTGTTATATATCTGGAGAAACTGGCTCTCCAAGGGGGCGCCTGGACAGTGCTCAGTACAGCCTCAGCACCTGCAGAGCAGACTGCACGGACCCACAGCTCATTCTCATAACTAGATGGGGAAACTGAGTCATGGACATTTAACAGCATTGCTCAGGGCACAAGGCCAGTAAGTATTGGGTGCAGGAGTTAGACCTAGGCAAATCCTGGACTGTGTGGAGGCAAATTTGGATCCAGTGTGGACTCAGAGTCCTGTCTCTCATGACAGCATCTGAGGTGGTCTGCTAGTTGGGGAAAGAGGCCCAACCAGCAAAGGGGGAGGGCGGAGGTGGTCTAGTCTTGGATTCAGGGGTGGGGTGATGGGATGATTTATTCCCAAGGGCCTGGGAGGATAATCAGCAGTTGGGATGGAACTTAGTACTTTGGTTTGGGAAGGCCTCTGTCAGCTTGAGGGTGGGATGAGGCATAGCGGACCCTCCTGGACTTGACTTGGGGAGGGAACCCATGCAGACCCCACCTCTTGGAGGTTGCAGGTCAGGAGCAGCGGAGCCAAGAGTGGATGCATGGCTCGACCTTGCTGGGACAGGCAGGGGTCCCCTGCAGTGGGGTGCTACCTAGAACCACCCATCCCTTGCCTGTGCTCCTCTGCAGCTTGCAGATGCAGATGAGGCCCCCGTGGTCTGAGGACCACCCACCTCCCTGACCCCAGTCCTAATCTCTGCTCTCAGCACTGGCGAGTCCTGGTAGGGGCACCTGCCTGAATCCCAGACCTTCCTTGGAAGAAAGGCTGGAAAGCCCACCTCTGCCCGAGGAAGGAGCAGAAGAGAAAAACTGGGTCTTGGGCAGGGATGCCAGGTGGAGAGGAGCAAAGGCAGTGATGTCCAGCACTGCAGTGATGCTTGTGACACACCCTACTCTCCAGGAGCAACCCCTGGGCCCAGACAATCCCAGCTGCTCACCTGAGGGAGCTCTCAGCAGCACTTGGAGGGGACCAGGGGACAGCCCCTCAACACCCAGCTCCAGACTCGCTGCAAGGCCCCACTCCTGCTTTGCCCTTCCATCACCCTGGCTGTGCATGGCCAGGCCCCAGTCTTGAAGGCTTCCTTCTTGGCTCTTGTCCCAGGACAGACGTGGGCCCCATGGGATCTGCAGTCCATTGGCATCTGAGCCCCTTTGAGTCCTCCTGAGCCAAATCAGGAGAGGGTAGGGAGAGATTCCTTGAGCCAGCATCACTTATGAAGGAGCTGCTAGTGCCCTGCCCCGACCTCATATAGGACATAAGCCCACTTCCCTGTAGTCACAGGCAAGGCTCCCACCCTCCTGGCCTCCTGAACCAAAGAAAGTGGCTTCCTTCTACCTCAGGGCCTCTGCTTGCCCTCATCTACCCCTGGGCCTGTCTTTCCCAAATCTTCAAAAATGTCAGGTCTCGATGAATACTGAGTCGCTCTGCTGCCTGTACAACTGAAATTATCACAACATTCTTAATGGACTAGGCGTGCATGTTCAATCGCTCAGGCGTGTCCACCTCTTTGCGACCCCATGGGCAGTAGCTGGCCAGACTCCTCTGTCCCTGGAAACATCCAGGCGAGAATACTGGGGTGGGTTGCCATTTCCCACTCCAGGGGATCTTCCCAATCCAGGGATTTAACCCGTGTCTTCTGCGTCTCCTGAATTGGCAGGTGGCTTCTTTACCACTGAGCCACCTGGGAAGCCCTAAGTTAATTGTCTATAACCCAATATAAGATAAAAAAATTTTTTTTAATTTCAGGTCTCAGCTTAAATGTCACTTTGTCCTCTGTGTGAGTAGAATCCTCTCTGTGAGTAGAATCCTCTGTGTGAGTGGAATCCTCTGTGAGTAGAATCCTCTGTGTGAGTAGAATCCTCTGTGTGAGTGGAATCCAATCTGTGAGTAGAATCCTCTCTGTGAATAGAATCCTCCGTGTGAGTGGAATCCTATCTGTGAGTGGAATCCTCTCTGTGAGCGAAGAAGACAGGCTTCACGCTGAGCAGCGTCTAGTAAGCCACTGCCGACCTCTGTGTGAGTGGAATCCTCTTGTGAGTAGAATCCTCTCTGTGAGTAGAATCCTCTGTGTGAGTGGAATCCTCTCTGTGAGTGGAATCCTCTGTGTGAGTGGAATCCTCTGTGAGTAGAATCCTCTCTGTGAGTAGAATCCTCTGTGTGAGTGGAATCCTCTCTGTGAGTGGAATCCTCTCTGTGACTGGAATCCTCTCTGTGAGTAGAATCCTCTTGTGAGTAGAATCCTCTCTGTGAATGGAATCCTGTCTGTGATGGAATCCTCTTGTGAGTAGAATACTCTCTGTGAGTGGAATCCTCTGTGTGAGTGGAATCCTCTGTGTGAGTGGAATTCTCTCTGAGTGGAATCCTTTTTAAGTAGAATTCTCTCTGTGAGTAGAATCCTCTGTGTGAGTGGAATCCTCTCTGTGAGTAGAATCCTCTGTGTGAGTGGAATCCTCTGTGTGAGTGGAATCCTCTGTGTGAGTGGAATCCTCTGTGTGAGTAGAATCCTCTCTGTGAATGGAATCCTGTCTGTGACTGGAATCCTCTTTGTGAGTAGATTCCTCTGTGTGAGTGGAATCCTCTGTGTCAGTGGAATTCTCTCTGTGAGTGGAATCCTTTTTAAGTAGAATCCTCTCTGTGAGTAGAATCCTCTGTGTTATGGGAATCCTCTGTGTGACTAGAATCCTCATGTGAGTAGAATCCTCTCTGTGAGTAGAATCCTCTCTGTGTGTGAAATCCTCTGTGTGAGTGGAATCCTCTGTGAGTAGAATGCTCTGTGTGAGTGGAATCCTCTGTGTGAGTGGAATCCTCTGTGAGTAGAATCCTCTTTGTGAGTAGAATCCTCTCTGTGAGTGGAATCCTCTGTGTGAGTGGAATCCTCTGTGGGAGTAGAATCTTCTTGTGAGTACAATCCTCTCTGTCAGTGGAATCCTCTGTGTGAGTAGAATCCTCTCTGTGTGTAGAATCCTCTGTGTGAGTGGAATCCACTGTGTGAGTGCAATCTTCTGTGTGAGTAGAATCCTCTTAGTAGAATGCTCTGTGTGAGTAGAACCCTATGTGTGACTGGAATCCTCTGTGTGAGTAGAATACTCTGTGAGTAGAATCCCCTCTGTGAGTGGAATCCTCTGTGTGAGTGGAATCCTCTGTGTGAGTAGAATCTTCTTAGTAGAATGCTCTGTGTGAGTAGAACCCTATGTGTGACTGGAATCCTCTGTGTGAGTAGAATACTCTGTGAGTAGAATCCCCTGTGTGAGTGGAATCCTCTGTGTGAGTAGAATCCTCTCTGTGAGTAGATCCTCTGTGTGAGTGGAATCATCTGTGTGAGTGGAATCCTCTGTGTGAGTAGAATCCTCTCTGTGTGTAGAATCCTCTGTGTGAGTGGAATCCTCTGTGTGTGGAATCCTCTGTGTGAGTGGAATCCTCTGTGTGAGTAGAATCTTCTTAGTAGAATGCTCTGTGTGAGTAGAACCCTATGTGTGACTGGAATCCTCTGTGTGAGTAGAATACTCTGTGAGTAGAATCCCCTGTGTGAGTGGAATCCTCTGTGTGAGTAGAATCCTCTGTGTGAGTGGAATCCTCTGTGTGAGTGGAATCCTCTCTGTGAGTAGAATCCTCTGTGTGAGTAGAATCCTCTTGTGAGTAGAATCCTCTGTGTGAGTGGAATCCTCTGTATGAGTAGAATCCTCTCAGTGAGTGGAATCCTCTGTGAGTGGAACCCTCTGTGTGAGTAGAATCCTCTGTGTGAGTGGAATCCTATGTGTGAGTGGAATTCTCTGTGTGAGTAGAATCCTCTCTGTGAGTAGAATCCTCTGTGTTATTGGAATCCTCTGTGTGAGTAGAATCCTCTTGTGAGTAGAATGCTCTCTGCGAGTAGAATCCTCTCTGTGTGTGGAATCCTCTGTGTGAGTGGAATCCTCTGTGAGTAGAATCCTCTGTGTGAGTGGAATCCTCTGTGAGTAGAATCCTTTCTGTGAGTAGAATCCTCTGTGTGAGTGGAATCCTCTCTGTGAGTGGAATCCTCTGCGTGAGTGGAATCCTCTGTGAGTAGAATCCTCTGTGTGAGTAGTATCCTCTGTGAGTAGAATCCTGTGTGTGAGTAGAATCCTCTCTGAGATGGAATCCTCTGTGTGAGTGGAATCCTCTCTGAGTAGACTCCTCTCTGTGAGTGGAATCCTCTGTGTGAGTAGAATTCTCTTGTGAGTAGAGTCCTCTCTGTGAGTAGATTTGAATCCTCTGTGTGAGTGGAATCCTCTGTGTGAGTAGTATCCTCTGTGAGTAGAATCCTCTGTGTGAGTGGAATCCTCTCTATGAGTGGACGTTAGGGAAGCTTTTTTCGGAGTTCTGTTGGGTACAGCTGGATTTCTTCTCTCTGGAGTGCAATGAAGTGTCCAGTAATAAGTTAGGAGACATCTATGGTTTTGGAGTAATTTGAGCTGCCTGTATATTGAATCTCAGCGGTGTGGTCCTGTGTTGCTGGAGAATTTGTGTTGTATGTCTTGCTCTGGAACTTGTTGGCCCTTGGGTGGTGCTTGGTTTCAGTGTAGGTATGGAGGGGTTTGATGAGCTCCTATTGATTAATGTTTCCTGGGTTCAGGAGTTCTCTGATGTTCTCAGGATTTGGGCTCAAGTCTCCTGCTTCTGGTTTTCAGTTTTATTTTTACAGTAACCTCAAGGCTTCTCCATCTATACAGCGCCAATGATAAAACATTTAGGTTAAAGATGAAGAGTTTCTCCACATTGAGGGACACCAGAGAGGTTCACTGAGTTATGTAGAGGAAGGGAGTAGTTAGAGGTGACTGGAATGAGATGAGGTGGGATCAAAAGAAGAGAGAGCAAGCTAGCCAGTAATCACTTCCTTATGTGCGCTCCTCTGTCTGGACCACTCAGAGATGATCACTGAGTTATACAGGGAAGAGGAGAGGGAGGAAGTAGTCAGAGGTAGCCAGGAGGATAAAAGAGGGAAAGGAAAAGGGAGAGAGACATGTCCAGCCAGTAACCAGTTCTCTAAGTGTTCTTCATCATCTGGAACACACAGGGATTCACAGATGTGGGTAGAGAAGAGAAGGGAGAGGGAGGAGAGAGAGACAACCTGCTGGAGAGAAAGGAGAGTCCAAAAGAGGAGGGAGTGGTCAAGCCAGTAATCTCACTCTCAGGTAAAACTGGGTACTGAAGATTGGGTTTTTAAATGTAAAAAAATTGACAACAAATACCATAAAGCAAAGATTAAAAATCTAGAGTCAAGGTTGGATTTTCAAAAATCAATGTTAAAGAAAAGAAGAAGAACAAGAAGAGAAGAAGAAAAAAAAAGTCGAGGGAATTATTAAGAACCAACACAAACAGCCACACCAAAAAAATTTAAAAAATTGTATGTGCATATATATATATATATGGAATTTAGGGTCTTTTTTTTTGAAAAGTGATAGGTTATAAAAATTAAAAGAGAAAGAGAGAACTTAAAAATTTTTTAAAAAGGAGAAGAAAAGGAAAGGAAGAAAAAACAATCAAACAAAAACATTTACCAAAAATAAATAAATAATAATAATAATAATAAAGAATGGTCAAAAAAAAATAAAGATATTTCTGGGACTTTTTCTGGTGTTGTAGGCAGTGTGGGGCCACTTCCAAGGCGGTTCCTTCTCTTTAGCTTCTTCTGTTTGCTGGTCTCTCCAGTGTCTGATTTCCGCACTGATACAAGGGGGGGCGGTGGAAGTCACTTTTTTTTTTTTAAGGCTCACTTGGTCAGTCGCGCTGTGGGGAGGGAGGGAAGCTGCTACCAAATAGCTCTGGCGTGTATTCACAGTGTCTCAGCCCCGCTGGGCCTGCCCCTACACCCGGCGCACAACGCTCAGGCTCTACGTTTCTCCGCCGGGGACCATCTGAGGCCGGCCCTAGGCTGCAGGCACCTCCCTGGTCTAAGCCTCTCAGGCTCGGCGCCCAGGGAGTCGCAGACTCGATTGGACCCGCGCTTTGTGCCCTTCCCAGGACCGAGCAGCTCAGGTGTTTGGCGAGCGCAGTCACACGGCTTATCGTCCTCTCCTGCTGCTCAGTTTTCTGGGTGTACCCCTGGTACCCCTTTTCAGGCAGATTTTGACTGTCCAGCACCCCAAGAAGTCTTAGTTAGCAAAGAAATCTGCTTGCAGTTTGGTCAGTACAGTCCCTCCGGGGCTGCGATTGCCACGTTGCAGCCCTTACAGCTCTGGCTGCCTGTCGCTGGCGGGGGCTGGCGGGCAGCTGGCTATTTCTGTTCCATCCTTTGTTCTGTGCGCGGTCCTGGCGGTGTCTATGTTCGAGCTTTTCCCGTGGTAACTGTCCCGCAGTCTGGTGTGCTAGCCTGAGTTAGTTCACTCCGGTTACGCGCGGGCGTTCCGGCCGATTCTTAAGAAGCGCTGCTGCCCGCGTCTCCCGCGCCTCTGTGCCCAGCCCCCACTTGCTAGTGGCGGATGCAGGCGTCTGCTCTGCTTCTCCGCTGGGGGAGTTACCGCTGGGCTCGTAATCTGTTGGTCTTAATCACCCATTTGTTTTTCTTCCCTGTTATGTTGCCCTCTTTGCTTCCAAGACTCGCCACAGATTCAGCAATGAGAGTGTTTCCCAGCGTTTGGAAACTTCTCTCTTTTTAAAACTCTTTTCCCAGGACAGGACTCCCTTCCCGGGATGGAGCTCCCTCCCTACCTCCTTTGTTTCTTTTTTCGTCTTTTGTGTTTTTCCTACCTGTTTTTGAAGACAATGTTCTGCTTTTCTGGATGCCTGATGTCCTCTGCCAGCATTCAGAAGTTGCCCTATAGATTTTACTCAGTGTTGAGATGTTCTTTTGATGAATTTGTGGGGGAGAAAGTGGTCTCCCCGTCCTATTCTTCCGCCATCTTGTCTTCGCCCTCGATAATTATTTTTCAAGAGCACTGTCATTTGACCAAATCACTTTAACAAAAGAAAATGGTTAACCAATGCTATGTATGTGTGTGTGTGTGTGTGTGTATGTGTGTGTGTTTAATTGGAAGATAGTTGCTTTACAAAGTTGTCTTGGTTTCTGTCACACATCAACATGAATCAACATAGGTATACATATATAACCCTTCCCTCTTGAACGTTTCTCCCACCTCCCACCCCATATCGCCCCTCTAAGTTGTCACGCAGAGCACCAGGTTGAGCTCCTTGCATCATACAGAAAATTCCCACTGGCTATTTGTTTTACATATGGTAATATACATGGTATCACCTCACACTAGTCAAAATGGCAATCATTAAGAGTAATCTACAAACAATACATGCTGGAGACAATGTAGAGAAAAGGGAAGCTTTAGCACTGTTGTGGGAATGTAAATTGGTACAGCCACTATAGAGAAGAGTTTGGAGAATTCTTAAAAATGCTATGCGTTTCTCATTTTCATCAAATGCTTGTGGAGGGTGAGGTAGGCACTGCCTAAAAATTTGCAGCCTCTGAGTGTGCAGGTAAGCATCAGAGCAGAAATAGCTTTAACAGACTTTGAATAAAATGAACCATTGCTAATGGGGAAAAAAACCAATTATACATACAAAACTATATTCCTTTTTAGGACTTTATATAGACTCATCTTTATTGCCGTATTAGTATTTGTGTTTCAAAATTTTTGTTTTATATTTTTTGAAGGGCCTCAAAATAACAATAGATAACATATGATACACACTGTGTTATAAGCATCATGCCAGGCATTTCAGAAACATCATGTATTAATCCTTCAGTTCAGTTCAGTCGTTCAGTTGTGTCCGACTCTGTGTGACCCCATGAATCGCACCACTCCAGACCTCCCTGTCCATCACCAAGCCCTGGAATTTATTCAAACTCATGTCCATCGAGTCAGTAATGCCATCCAGCCATCTCACCCTCTGTCATCCCCTTCTCCTGCCCCCAATCCCTCCCAGCATCAGGGTCTTTTCCAATGAGTCAACACTTCACATGAGGTGGCCAAAATATTGGAGTTTCAGCTTTAGCATCAGTTCTTCCAGTGAACACCCAGAACTGATCTCCTTTAGGATGGACTGGTTGGATCTCCTTGCAGTCCAAGGGACTCTCAAGAGTCTTCTCCAACACCACAGTTCAAAAGCATCAATTCTTCGGTGCTTAGCTTTCTTCACAGTCCAACTCTCACATCCATACATGACCACTGGAAAAACCATAGCCTTGACTAGACAGACCTTTGTTTGCAAAGTAATGTCTCTGCTTTTTAATATGCTATCCAGGTTGGTCATAACTTTCCTTCCAAGGAGTAAGCTTATTAACCAAATATAAATATCCTCATTTTGTATCTGAGGAATGAGGCTTTGATGAAGGCAATCACTTGCCCTGGATCACAGATAGTGGCAGAATTAGGAACCACAGAGCCTGAATCTATAGCTAATAATATTCTTAATTACTATATTCCTGCACTACCTTCTTTAACTTTAGGCCTCTGTTAGCACAAAGTATCCACCCTATATTTAATCAAAACAGAGAAAGGTTTGTTAGGCTTTTTCTCTGTCTTTTATCTTTTCCAAGTCTCCCAAAATAGAGTAATCTAAGTTTCATAGTTCAGGTCATGTCTATCTAAGTATTTTGAATATATCTGCCTTCATCCCCTGTCATGCCCCCCTAAATTTTCAACCATCTCACCACAGTAATGTATCTAATGGCAGAACAGTGCCCATCATTATATAATTATTTAAATAAATTGTGGCTCATTCTTTAGGTAAGTACATATGTAGCCCTAAAGAGTGTGTTATAGAATAATATCTACTGAAATGGAAACTATTTCATACTATGCTTAAAATTAATAAAATATTCTCTATCACTCCTTTTGGTAAAGAAATATACACAAATGTGAATTTTGGTTACTTTTATCTAATATAATTACACATGTGTTTATTTTTCTTGTCATTTTCCAGAGTTTATATTGCTTCTGTGACAGGAAAAAGTTATATATTTTTTAAAATCATGGAAAGTCTTCAACATTAAACTCAATTCCACTGCTTTCACTAAATCTTTGGCAGGCAGCTGTGATCCCTTTCATCCAAACTCCTATAGCATCTGGTACCTCCACTATGAATGCTGCACATACACTAACTTGCTTAATGATTACTTTGTATATATGTTTAACTCTACAAAATTGTAACTAGGATTTAGAAGAATGAGGAAGAATGCCTTGTACATTCTGTTCCTTAGCCCCAAAACCAGAGTACTGAAAATTCAGCTAGAAATTATAGTTCAAGGCTTCCTATTTCCTGGTTAACCTCACATGTTTACTAATCCTTGCTGGTCTGTGCTAAGTCACTTCAGTCATGTCCAACTCATTTGGACCCCATGGACTGCAGCCCACCAGGATCCTCTGTCCATGGGATCTCTAGATAAGCATTCTGGAGTGGGTCGCCGTGCCCTCCTCCAGGGATCTTCCTGACCCAGAGGTTGAGCCTGTCTCTCTCATGTCTCCTGCATTGGCAGATGGGGTTCTTTACCACCAGTGCCACCTGGGAAGCCCCTTACTAAGCCTTACCTATCACATAATTCATTCACCTATTACCATATATATACATATACATAATTGTATATATATGACATAGGTCATATAGATCTAAAGAAAAGGAATGCTTCAGTTCAGTTGCTCAGTCGTGTCCAACTTTTTGCAAACCCATAGACTGCAACACGCCAGGCTTCCCTGACCATCACTAACTCCCAGAGCTTGCTCAAACTCATGTCCATTGACATGGTGATGCCATCCAATTATCTCATCCTCTGTCATCCACTTCTCATCCTTGTCGTCTGTCTTCCATCTTTCCCAGCATCAAGGTCTTTTCCAGGTGTCAGTACTTCATATCAGGTGGTCAAAGTATTGGAGTTTTAGCTTCAGCATCAGCCCTTCCAATGACTATTCAAGACTGGTTTCCTTTAGGATTGACTGGTTTGATCTCCTTGTAGTCCAAGGCATTCTCAACAGTCTTCTCCAACATCACAGTTCAAAAGCATCACTCGTGGCTGATTCATGTCAATGTATAGCAAAACGAATACAGTATTGTAAAGCAAAACAAACTAAAAAATAAAAATTAATTAAAAAAAAAAAAGCATCAATTCTTTGGCACACAGCTTTCCTTACAGCCCACCTTTCACATCCATACCTGACTACTGGAAAAACCATAGCCTTGACTAGACGGATGCTTAGAGCACTTATTGTATATCAAGGCCCTTCAAAGACCTGTAGACTCTTTCTCCAACAATTCTACTTTAACCTGGGGAATATCTTGGACTTTACCTAAGATTCAATTTTAAAAAGGTATTTGTCAACTATAATCTGAAAAATATTTTTTAAAATACTAGCCTGCAGAGAGAATTCCACTGATTAAAATAGCACAGGGAAAAGCCCAATTAAAGTAGAAGCGTTTATAAGGAACAGAAAGAGGCAGTACAGCTGGAAGAAAAACAACAAGAGGAAAATGGAATGAGCAAATGAAGGGAAGTAGACAGCCTTGCAAGCCAAGTAGAGAGTCTAGTTTTACTCTTAAGTACAATAGAAGCAGTTGATGGCTTTCAGTGAGAAGGTGATATGATCAGCTTTTCCTTTCAAAGGAGCGTTCTTGCTACTGAGTGAGAACAGATTGGAGGGAGAAAAGAAGAGATATCAATAATCAATTTAAGAGACTATTGTAAAGTTTCAGGTGAGAAATGATACCTTGATCAGAATGGTGGTGGAAATGGAGCAAAGAAATATTTAAAAGGCCAAATAATAGGACATAGTGATACTATGTTGGGGGTTAGGAAGAGGAAGGTATAATGGAAACCTTTAGGATTTTGACTTGGGGAAGATTGATAATATTGGATAAAAAACAAGATTAAGGAAGTCTCAGAATCATGGATTTGAGTTTATACATGTTTATTTGAGGTGCTTTGAGGCATTCAAAATAAGCTGTCTTATATGTCTGGAGCTCTGAGAAAGCAAGAGACATAAATTTGAGTCAGTGACATATGGGGCAGATCTAGGAATATTTCTATGCTTTCCAATTCACAGCTTCTATTTTCTCATAAGGTAAGGTTTGGGTTTATATTGAGGTGAAAGAAAAAGAGGAAGCTACATAGAATGAGAGAATTTCTGCAATTGTCATTGGCAAGGGTGTGAGAAATATATAGTAGAATAGAAGGGTGACAGGGAAGGTCTCTGAAGTTGGTGATCATGAATTCATGGTGGAATTCATCTCTACTTCTGTGACTTTTTCCAGTAGAATTCAAATGCTTATGAGCAGACAGATATGGAGACAGAAGATGGTTTGCTAATGTCAGGGCTGGAGTTGGACAGTTTTGCATAAAGAAAAGACACATTTCAAATTTCTCTTGTTCAATTATCATGTTAAGGTTTGAGAATTGATGATTTAAGTCTATTTCCTCTTTTCAGTCATATCACCTATATAATAAACTTTCAAACACACTTAAAAACTGATATAAAGTCTCTCCCTTTTCCAAAAAACCTAATTTTACAGGGTAAGTGTGACCCTGCATGCTTATATTAGCACCTGGCAAAAGATTCCTTCTTTATGTTCTCCTTCTCCAGTTTGTTTCTAATTCTTTCCTGGTGATAGGAATTTGCTAGTAGAATTTGCTAGAAACTTTATGTAAAAATTTTCTTCTAATGGAAAACAGTACTATCTATTAATATGTTCATACCAGTAGAGTGATAACAAATTATCTAAAAAATTTTATCTAGTCAAAAACATAGATTGTCTTGTTTGATATAAGCAATTTTTAAAATTCTTTGTATAAGAAATAAAAATGACTAAATTAACCAGAATATGGTATAAATTGCTCACTTTGGGTTGCCTGTACAAACAGAGTTATAATAGGTATAAATTTCAGAGTTTTCCACTAAACAAGGGATTCAGTGAATGAGGCTGATAATTTCTGGTAAAAATCTTGGCCAGCAAGCAAAATGAAAACTCAACAGAATTTGGATTTGTGTTCTTATTTTTCCACTAAAAGACAAATCCTTAATCTTTCATACATTTCAATTTCTATCACTGTAAAATGGAATGGTTGGATTAGGGTATCTTAAAGTCCCTCTCTCATTTTAAAACTCTTAATTTCTCTAGGTTATCACTTTGCACATGTACAAGTGCACACACCGCACACAGAATTTAAACATGCTGGATTGCAAAGCACTGCATATGTACGCTACATCCTCGAAAGACATGAAAGACAGTCCCATTCAATTTATCTGTGGATATTAAAATTTTTGCCTTCCTTCAGTAATAAAGTACATGTTGCTTTTCTTTCTATTTGTCTCTATTCAAGTGTTACAGTAATCTTTATAAAAAGATGTATAGCAAAACAAATACAGTGTTGTAAAGCAAAGCAAACTAAAAAAATAAAAATTAATTAAAAAAAATCATGTCAGTTCTTCCCAAATTAATTCATATAGTTCTTAAAATCTAAGTGAAAATAATTGTAAGATCATTTAAAAACTTTAAAATAAACATTTGAATATTTATTTGGGAAAAAAAAAAAGATAATTTAATCCATAGAAGGGACAACAACTTGCTTTCAAACGTGGATTTCCATCACTTTTAAATTTTGTTTCATTAGGGTGAGGAGTGCGCCCTGGAGATGCTTGTATGGTACTGATTACCACTTGGAATGCAGCATTTCGATTGAAGTCGTAACAATGACAAGTCTACACAACTTGTACCGATCGCTGCAGCCACGCAGGAGCCACAGCTCCAGTGCTTTGTCGCTTGTCACTCGCAAGTGCCATTGTGAGCCGGGCCGCAGCACGGCCTGTCTGCTTCCTCACAATAGCTCTCGCCCTCTGGGGAACACACAGGCAGACAGCAGCTTTTCTCCTCTTTTCAACAGACACTCAGAGGGTCTGTTCCTTATTATCTTTGGAAGAAACGACACAGGTTTCCACAATCTACTTGAGCTGGTATCAGCTTTAAGATCAGAAAAGATGAGGTAGGTCCTTGAGACTCTCCTGCAAGACAAACTTTATTGTTGTTCTTGCTGATAAAAGTAAGCTTCACAAACATTCAGCAAATCTGAGGAGATTCATTTTTTACTTACTAACATCTTTATAACCATCTCTTTTGTGGAGAAAAGGAGACTTAAGTGGAGAAGCTAAGAGCTACTAAATAGGAGGAGTATTCATAATAAAAGAGAGAGAGAAAGGCAGAGAGAGAGGGAGAAAGGAAACTTCCTGACCTCCACAAAGAGTTACGATCTGAAAGACATCCCTTTACCTCCAATAGCACAATGCTGGTCAACATTTACCATAGTAGACTTTCTTATTTGCATCAGTCAGTTGACTTCCAGGAAACAATCATAATAATATTTTTTTTAAGAAAATGACAGCATGGCATGAAAAAAAAAGGTGTCTTGGACTGGACTCTGGGAAACATGGGTTCTAATCTTAGTTCTGACACTTGATGGCTGTGTAATGTTAGGAATATTCTTTAACATCTCTGCCCCTTGGCTTCCTTGTTTTTAAGACATTCCATTTAGATTATCTCTAAAGTCTCTAAAAGTACAAAAATTCAATTCTAAAATACACTGAGCCTGTTTTCTTTCTTTGGTCTAATGGAGTTGTAAAATTTCTAACATTTTTAAGTTACTACGAATTTATTCATGCAAACTAGAAGGCCCTCAGTTTACTTACACTTTCCAACCAAATATTGATGCATTTAAAGAGAAAAACTGTATTTCAGCAAGGCCACCTAGGAGCAAGAATAAAAACCAGCTGTGCATAATATTCTCAAGGACTGCCCTTGGTAAAAGTTCTGAATGTGTCTGTTCATGGTGAAAACCTAAGGGAAAAAATCAAATGTCATATTTCCCTTTCATTGGATGGAAACTAATAATACATAGAATAAAATAAGGCACCAACCCAGAGGCATTCTTCTGTTTCAACTAGAACATCTGTGTGGACACTGTGGAGCCATCAAGACTGAATTCCCTAAATCCTATAGGAAATGATCATTTTATCCTGAGTGGTAGAACGGTAAGTAGAAAAGAGTGAGGGACACAAAGAGGGTAAGCTGTGCTGAGAACAGAGACACACGCTTATTGATAGCGTTTGGACAAAATCCCTTGGCCAATTACACTTTCTAACTACCAGTCCAAAATCTATACTAGTTTAGACTCTGCTAACAGGTTTATTGTATGAAATCAGCCCCAGCTTGTATTTATCTTCTAATTTTTTAAACCAAAACAAACATTTATCAGAATTATTATAAAACAAGATTCAAAGAGTCAGACATGACTGACTGACTGAACTGACTGACTGACTGACTAGAAGGCTGGTACGTGTGACTGGGACTAGACTAGACTCACTAGACTAGACTAGACTAGAGATGTAGTCTGCATGCTCAGTCATGTCTGACTCTTTGCAACCTCATGGACTGAAACCTGCCAGGCTCCTCTGTCCATGGAATTTTCCAGGCAAGAATACTGGAGTGGGTTGCCACTCTGTACTCAAGGGATAGCCCCAACCAAGGGATCGAAACCACGTCTCTTGCATCTTCTGCATGGGCAGGCAGATTCTTTACCATTACATCATGGGGGAAGCCACCAGATATAGATATCCCAGGAATCCTTCTTTTGGTTGAATTACAGAGCTTCTCCTTAGGTAACAACCATCAGTCCATCCTCTCCTAAAAAAGCCTCACCTGCACATTGGATTCAATCCCTCCTGATTTACTTGAAGTCAAATTCTGACTCTCTGCTCAGTAGAACATAAATGCCCTTATTTGTCTAATACATAGCTCAAACATTCCTTTGGAATATAAAGATCACTCACTGAACACCTAGGGCCTCTTTATCATTGGAAAGCCCCCTGGCTCATTTATTCACTCAACCAACCATCCTCCATTTATCAGATAACTGTCCATGTTGTATTGCTGGGTTTTGGGGGCCTGCACCATCCCATTTTCTTTTCAGATTCTAAACTAGTTTGTAAACTGGTACAACAATCAAGGAGGAGTAAAATATGATATTATCTTTATTGAAAGCATGATAGAGGTGAAAAATGTAGCTTGAACCCAGGAAAGGTAGATATCTTAATCTTTGCTGCCTAAACTGAACTCATTTAACCAGTTACATGGAGAAGACGCTTGAGAGTCCCTTGGACTGCAAGGAGATCCAACCAGTTCATTCTGAAGGAGATCAGTCCTGGGTGTTCATTGGAGGGAATGATGTTAAAGCTGAAACTCCAATACATTGGCCACCTCATGCGAAGTGTTGACTCATTGGAAAAGATTTTGATGCTGGGAGGGATTGGGGGCAGGAGGAGAAGGGGACAACTGAGGATGAGATGGCTGGATGGCATCACGGACTCGACGGACGTGAGTTTGAGTAAACTCCAGGAGTTGGTGATGGACAGGGAGGCCTGGCGTGCTGCGATTCATGGGGTCACACAGAGTCGGACACGACTGAGCGATTGAACTGAACTGAAATGAACTGAACTGAACTGAACTGAACCAGTTGCAGAGGGCTTCCCGAGGGCTCAGTGGTAAAGAATACATCTGCAATGCAGGAGACCTGGGTTTGATCCCTGGGTTGGGAAGATCCCCTGGAAGACAAAAAGGCAATCCATCCCAGAATTCTCACCTGGGAAATTCCATGGACAGAAGAATCTGGGGGGCTGTAGTCCATGAGGTCACAAAGAGTCAGATACAACTGAGTGAGTGAACAACCAGTTATAGGCAAAGATGCAGAATTCCAGTCATCTAATGCATGGAGAGGATGTATCAATAAATTGTGCCAAGACTGTTTACCTATTTATCACAATTATATTCAACTTATAGAAACGTACATCCTCTAATACCTAAATGAAACTGAGTTTAATTATTCTGCTTTTATTCTTCTCTTGGTTAGATTGCCTTGTGGCTTCTATTGTTTTAAGTTATGATAGCAAGTATTAAAAAGTCATCCTGCAGAAATAGAAAAGATACTTAGAAAATTATTTTAGCACTTGCACAAGTAAGTGAGAATAAGAATTACTAGCCACAGAGTTGTTACCAAATTCATAGTTCTAAGAAAAGATTCAGAAATGTGTGTGTTCATGTGTGTGTGTGTGTGTGTGTCTGTGTGCATGCATATGCACGCACTAGTTGGGGAAGAGGTGCCTAGAAAGTGAACAAAGCTATGTTTGAAGCTAAAGCTGCTTCAGCTTTGTATTATGGCTTTCTGGAAACATGCCAAGTATTCAAGTGTCTTTAAAAAGAGACTGGATTTCCTGCTGCTGCTAAGTCACTTCAGTCGTGTCTGACTCTGTGCGACCCCAGAGATGGCAGCCCACCAGGCTCCCCCGTCCCTGGGGTTCTCCAGGCAAGAACACTGGAGTGGGTTGCCATTTCCTTCTCCAGTGCATGAAAGTGAAAAGTGAAAGTGAAGTCGCTCAGTCGTGTCCGACTCTTAGCGACCCCATGAACTGCAGCCCACCAGGCTCCTCTGTGCATGGGATTTGCCAGGCAAGAGTACTGGAGTACTGGAGTGGGTTGCCATTACTAAAAAAAAACAGTGAGAAAATTAGAGATTAGCCTATGCTCATCATTTACAATAAAATCCCAGTGATACTTAGAAACAATAAAATGATACCTCAAACCCCTGTGAGAATATTTGTTTAAAAAATACCTTATTTAAGAGCCTCCTTGTTATAAATCTATAGTTAATGCAAAGCTTTTAACTCAGATTATTTCTATGTCTATTATTTCTCTTTATTACAAGGACCTAATAAAATATGAGGGCAGTGGGGGCAAAACTACGGTTTTTCTTAATTTCTATTTCCTTCTTTTTTAGTAATAGGACCTTCCTTTTTCAGTTCGACTTACAGTCTTTAAAAAAAAAAATCACACTTTCTTCATTCTCTTGAGCTAGATAACTCCATGCCACCAATGCCTGGCCGATGCCATGTGTGCAGTTTCTGGGAAGTGTCCTTAAGAGCTATGATCCAGCCATGACCTAGGTCACTCTTCTCTTCCTCCTTCTTGCTAGCTGAGAAGCAAAAGAAATGCTGGTATTCAAGCAGCTGTATTACCTGTGACCTTAGGACTAAACATTATGCAACAGAATCAGGAGGCAGAAGGAGACTTGGCCTCCAATATGTAGCTGTTTTAATACTCAAAGCTGCTTATTTCTGGGCTTTTGTATGAGAGAGAAATAAATCTCTTATTTCAGCCATTTGTGTGTGTCTGTTTTCTATCGATAACCATATCTAATTCTGATATAGGTGAATAAAGAGCTCACAATCCCTACTAAGGTGTCAGACATGTTTCAAAAGTAAAATATTGGGATTTTTAGCAGTATAATACAATGTGTAAAGTGTACGTTAGGTAATACAGCAATGGGATCTGGAGCAGTAACATATAATCAAATTCATTAATATTTTTTCAGCAATATATCAAAATACAGTAAATGAGATAAATATAGCTAAAAATAGCTTCTCATTGGTTTTGGTTTATGCCTGATTTTCCCAATAAGCCAATACAGGTCTGATTGGTTATGTTTCACCACCATATTATCATAAAAAAATTCTTGGTTTTAGAGATTTGAGACTCCAGTATTGTGGCAAAAGAATCATATACCTACATTATCTCTTTTTTACAAGTAAAAGAGCTACAATGTAAGAGATTAAATACTTGCATAACACTTCATTATGGTGACTCAGACAGTAAAGAATCTGCCTCCAATGCAGGAGACCCAGGTTTGATCCCTGGGTCAGGAAGATCCCCTGGAGAAGGAAATGACAACCCACTTCAGTATTCTTGACTAGAGAATTCCACAGACAAAGGAGCCTGCCAGGCTATAGTCTGTGGGTTGGCAATAGCCATAATGCTTCATGGTGGGATAGGTGTGGAAATTTCCTGACTCAGCTGAAGATCTTTGTCATTACATAATAGCATTTCTGTTTTTTTATTTTACAAAGTCTTCATTTATTTATTTATTCACTCTAAAAACCATTGACTGACCATAAGCCTTGTGCAAGGCTTATACTCCAGGAAGTATACTCTCGGGAGTATATTAAGGCCATGCTCTTATCAAGGGTATGTGTACTCTGTTGCTACAAAATCATAGTATAAATACAGAACATATGCTCATACAAAGATTTGCACATGAGTGTTCACTTATTTGTAACATCCCCAAACTATAATTCAAATGTCTATCATTAGAATGTTTATCATTCCATTGTATGGTATATCCATAAAATGGAATAATACTTAACAATAAAAAAGAACAAATTATACATGCTATAATATGGATGAATCTCAAATCCATTATACAGAGTAAAAAATGGGGGAAAAGAGTAAATATTGAATCTGCTTATATAAAATAATACTAGAAATATTAACAAATCTACAGTGAGAGTGGATCAGAGGTTACTCATGGGGAGATATCAGAGACAGGTAGAAGGAAGGAATTACAAAGGGGCACAAGAAGGTTTTGAGTGATGGATATGTTCATTATCTGGATTGTGGTGATGGTTTCACTAAAACACACATATATATGTGTGTGTATGCGTGTGTGTGTGCATGGGTGTATATGTCATAACATATCAAATTGTATATTGCAATATGCACAGTTAATTATTTTTCCACTATACATCAATAAATCTGTTTTTTTTTTAAATGGGACATCCTGGACTGTGAGTTTTACCAAGAGTTTTGAAAGGAATACTCAATGCTTAGATTTTCTTTGTATTAAAACAGCATAAATACCATTAATACAACATATAAAGCAAAACTGAAACACTTCTCAAGATAAAAACTCTAGATATCACAATTTAACACTTATGATGGGCTAGATCTAACTACCCCTTTAAGATACCCCGGAACCTGGCTGCTATTTTCACTCTTCTCTGCAGTTACAAGACTTTGGTGGTAAAGTCTGAAGTTCTGCCAAGGGATTTACAAGCTCATACACCAGATGGAAAAAGTCCTCCCATATCTATAACATACCCTTGGTTCTAAGTTACATGTGGTTTTAGTTCTGTCATCATATCTTCTTAAATCATTGACTCCTTTTCTATTTCTATTTCTAGGAGTACAAGTTATTCACAATCAAAGGAGTAAAAATAAAGGAATAGTCCTTGAACTACCATAATTGTACTATCCTGGGACATGAGAAAATTAAACCCTATTTTTAAATACTCATATTTTCTAGTATGTAGAAAATATATTCTATAGTTTTTTCACTATATTCTATAGTTTTTAGTATTCTTTCCTCCAGAGAATTACAGATTAAATGGGTAGCAAATCTTGAAACACCTTACAATCTTGACACTGTGCAGACCATAATGTCCTATGGACCTACTTGAATAATTAGAAACAGGAATTTATTACAGATATTTTATTCAGATGAAAACAACACCATGAAATCTATGAATTTCTAGATTTTATGAAGATAGAATTCTAAAGATTCTGATAAACCATAACTGTAGAAATGAACACCTCTCCAGAAGTTGGTGTATATTCATACACACAAAAAAGAAAAAGAAAAAAAAAAGCTTTTTTGACTCCTTGAGAGAAGAATACTCAAATCCTACAAGGTTTAGACAACATCATTCAGAGATATTTGAAGCCTGGTGAGAGAAAGTAGGAGGGTGCTTATCCAAAGTATTTAGGATCAAGATCCAAATTAATTTATCTCAGGGTACTGAGATTTGCTTGATATGATCTTAGAGAAAAACTTAGAAATCTTTGAGAAATAGTGGAGAAAACTGGAGGAATGATTTATAATCTTCTAAACAAGGAACAGATAAATAAAAACTATGGAGAAGTATGAACAATGTTAATTCCCACAAAAATACTAGAACCAGCTACTAAACAAATGGTTTATGCTGCTTTCAGAAAAAAAAGGTTACCTATGTAGTATATACTCATTAAAAATGTCTGTCTAAAATAATATATGTTTTATCTCATGCTAAGTAGGACAATATATGTCTAGGCCATGATGGAATGTAGCTTCAATTCGTTTCAATTCAACAAATAAATTCAACAAATGAAACAGTGTGTTGTTACACACTGATACACGAGGTGAGGATATCGGAGGGCTGTCCCTTAGACCACGTCAATCCTAAGGGGAATCTGTTTGTTTACCATAAGACTATACTTGGCATTACACATAAAAACAGATATTGATGAACTAAATTTAATCAGAGGATTATAAAAAAGAAGGTAAAAGTTCTGGAAATTACAGCAAACGTAAATAGCTGCAATAACAGAATGTTTTACAGGCAGATGAAAATATTCACATGAGGCTTTTAAAAAACATGCAAATGTATATTACAGTGATGAGTGAAACTACTTATTTTTTATTCTTCCAAACGGCATAGGAAGACCAATAGTTGAAATTTACAGTAAGACTGATTTTGGTTCAATGTAAGGATGAATTTATAACAATTATAATGTTCAACAATATGTTTTCTGTTTTGAAATGTATCATGTCCTTTACTTAACAGTATCTTTCAATATTCAAAATGTGCAGGCCTTTTGACAAAAGATTTCTATTTAAAGCAATTAATCCTGAAACTATAACACACATATTTTCAAAAATACATGTTATATTGTTTGGAGCATTATTTATAAAACCATCTAATAAATTATTTTTTAGATCCATACATGGGAGGCAGCAGTTACAAAGAATAAAAAAGATCTATATGACAGTATTTTTCTTCTATTAAGTGAAAAATGATTATAGAACATTGTGCCTAGTTTGATCTCATTTGCATAAAATTAAAAGGATTCTGAGCGTTTTATATTATTACATGTATATGCTTACATATGCATAGAAATTCTCATTAATGCATAGAAAATATGCATTAGAATCATAGTAATTTCTCTAAACAAACTGGGAAACCTACAAGAATTATAAAAACAATCTTTATATTTTTATTACCATTTTTATTTTTTAAAGCTATAAGTACAAATTACTTTTTAAAAATACTAATTTAAAAGTGATTGCATTTGTTATCAAAAGTATTATCTAATTATTTGATTAGTATATATTATTAAACCCTGTCATATATGTTATTTATATTACATTATACCTGCTATATATAATTATTACATCTAATATAATTATTATATAATAATTCATTCCTATCAAACACATAATATTTCAAAGAATCTGTTTTACTATCAGGACTAGAATATTAGTTATACAATTGTCTAGTTGTGAACTTAGCCTAGAAACTTAACATCTGTGAGCCAAAAACATATTTCTTGTGATATAAGGAGAGCTTATGAATTGGAAATAAGGATTAAATGGGATACAACTAAGAAAGAATTAACTATTTCACTTAATTCTTGCAAACTGAACTTATTAATGTCTACTAAGCTTGAGCAGACTTAATATAACAGAATGAAGTGTACCCTGGAGACAACATTTTTCCTTAATTCTCCATGCTTCCCCCATAAGACCTGGAAGTTGGTCATCGTCTTAAAAATATAACAAAATATTTAAATTTCCTTATAATTGAATACGGACTTCTCTTATATTTTTGCTTTTAGTTTGCCAAGTTTCAAACTTTAATGTGAATAAAAATTACCATATAGAGATGGTATATTCAATATTGTGTATGCCATACTTATATGGGGAATTTTTCATAGGCAATTTTAACAAGACACAATTTCCTTTATTTCCTAATTTTATAACACACACATATAAATTTGGGGTTGACTTATAGTCCTCAAAAGAAATGTCTACCCCAAACCTCAGAATGTGACCTAATTTGGAATAAGGGTCTTTGCAGTGTAATTTAGGTAATGGTCTTGAAATAAGATTATTTTGGTTTAGGGTAGGTCTTAAGGTCAGTAAGTCTTTTTATAAGAGACAGAAGAAGAAAGACACAGAGAGGAAGGCCATGTGAAGACGGAAGTAAAGACTGAGGGGGTGTGTGCATGGGTGCCAAGTCACTTAAGTCGTGTCTGACTCTTTGTGACCCTATGGACTGTAGCCCGCCAGGCTCCCCTGTCCATGGGATCCTCCGGGCAAGAACACTGGAGTGGGCTGCCATGCCCTCCTCCAGCATCTTCCCGAGCCGGGGATTGAACCCCCTTCTCTTATGCTCTCCTGCACTGGTAAGTGGTTTCTTAACCACCTAGCACCACTTGGGAAGCCCAAAGACTGAGGGGAATACAATATCATAAATCAAGAATGTCATGCACCCCTGGAAGCTGGAAAAAGCAAGAGAGGATTCATCCTCAAAGTCTTCAGAGAGAATATAACCCTGCTAACATCTTGATTTCAGACTTCTGGCTTCCAGAACTGTGGGAGAATAACTTTCTATTTTTTAAGTCACCAAGTTTGTGTAATTTGTCACAACAGCCCTAGGAAACTCACTTAATATACAGATATCATGACTATATAACTTGTTGTCTTTAATGGGTCACTTTGGGAAATAACACACACACACACACACACAGAAGTCACTCAGTCGTGTCCGACTCTTTGTGACCCCATGGATTGTAGCCCACCAGGCTCCTCGATCCATGGGATTTTCCAGGCATGAATATTGGAGTGGGTTGCCGTTTCCTTCTCCATTGGGAAATAAAAGGGGGCACAATCATTAAGGATACTGAGACAATAGAGATGAATAGCATAAAGAGCGCTGCTTGTTGGAACATAATCACCTAACTCATAAAACATGAAGTTCGCTGTAATGTATGCAATAGAGTTAGCAGAATGTGCCTCTGATATAATATGTCCTCAAAAAATTATTTACTATAAATATCTTATATGTAATTATAGTATAGAAAGAACTGGGGCCCTGAAAGTGTGGACTCTCTGTCTACAATTATAGGATGGAGGCTGGCTGAGCAAAGGAGTGACAGAAAATGGAGATAGGAAGAAAGGAAAATTATTAGCCAAAGGAAGGTCTCTGTCACACTAGTAGTCAGATAATAGTAAGAATTCTGATTACTACAGCTGCTCCCAGCTTCTGTGTGTCCACAGATACCTTTCATATACTGAGAAAGCTCTTTTACCCCTAAATTATGGCCAAGGTTAAAGTTCTACCACAGCTGAATGACTTGGAAAATCTGTCCCAATTTTCTATTGAGTTCTAAAACATGTCATCACTACTGATTTTTTATTAAAAATAGGTGGGAAAATACTGATAGATATGAGACTAGCTTCCTAGAAGAAATTATTTTCATACAACCATCTGAAAAAGAAGGTCTTAGTTTGAAAGGAATCTTGGCCTGATAAGTCAAATTCTCTGTTTTATGGTTATAGAAACTGGGACCAAGCAACATTACATCTGCCAGATAAAACAGTATCCAGAATACATAATTTTGATGTTAAAATATTTGGGAAGATTTTGCCCTTATTTTGGTTTGTCCATATTGTGTGTACCTAGGAAATCATGAGAGTGTATTGAAGGTATTTCATCTTTCTTTATTCTTCAAATAATTCATAAATTATAGAGAAGCACTTATTCCATTGCCTTCAAGATATCAAATTACTGGTTTGTACAGGGAGTCTACACCCAAGGGAATTAAACATTTATGAATAAAGAGAGTGAACAGCCCTCTAAACTTCTGACACTAGGACAAGGTATTAAAAATGTAATTTTTAAAATTATCAGAAAAGTATTTAGTGTTTACCATATGCCACTTAGGGCTTCCCAGGTGGCTCAGTGGAAAAGAATCTGCCTGCCAATGCAGGAGACGTGGGTTCAGTACCTGGGTTTGGAAGACCCCCTAGAGAAGGAAATAGCTACCCACTCCAGTATTCTTGTGTGGAAAATCCCATGGACAGAGGAGCCTGTTGGACAACAGTCTGTAAGTCACAAAAGAGTTGGACACGACTTAGTGACAAAACATCAACAATAATATACCGCTTACATGAAGTATTTTCCATGTATTCTCCTTATTGATCTATTACTCAGCTGGAAAAGAATTTGCCTGCAATGCAGGAGATCCTGGTTGGATTCCTGGTTCAGAAAGAGCCCCTGGAGAAGGGAATTGCTACCCACTCCAGTATTCTTGGGCTTTCCTGGTGGCTCAGATGGTATGAAACTACCTGCAGTGTGGGAGACCTGAGCTCAATCCCTGGGTTGGGAATATCCCCTGGAGAAGGGAATTGCTACCCACTCCAGTATTCTTGCCTGGAGAATTCCAAAAACAGAGGAACCTGGCAGACTATGGTCCATAAAGTCACAAAGAGTTAGACATGACTGAGCGACTTTCTCTTTCATGCAGATATTATGTTTCCACGTTCAGATGAGAAAACTGAAGCTAAAGATCACTACATAACCTGTTCTGGAGCCCACATTCTTAACTAGGCCCTGTACAAGGCATTCAAATTCCTAGCCTCAAGAGTGTTTCATTCGTGAACTTGAAGGACTATAGGAAAATCATCTTATTCTTCTAAGCACCTGCCAGACAAGAATACTGCTGAAGTATATATTTTCCATCTCTGAAAACTATGAATACAAAATTCAGAATAACTATGGTAGATGCATTCAAACACTTTTAGAATAATGAATATCTATTTTCTGCATTTTGAATTTAATGCAGAAGAGTCAAGAAGGGTGAGAATCTGTTGAATGTGCAAAAAATTTTATTCAGTTTTTTTAGTGTATTTCTTCATAGAAAAATTGATTCATATGCTCCTTACATCTGACTCATTTCAATGAGCAGATAATTAAGGTCTCATGTTACATACAAGTCAGCCTTGAGACCAATGCAAAAATAAAATTGAGATCCAATATTTGTTTCGGCTCTTTTGATTGGCCATAAATTTATTTATGTTTCTGGTTGGAATAGGAAAAATGGTTGAAAACACATTTTTTTAAAAATACAATTCAGTCCCTTGGCAAGAAGTTACTATATTTGTCAGCCTACACCACATAAACCTTTCCAAGATATTTCTGATGTTATAGATAGCCCAACTTTGATCACTTTAAGAATTAATTCTCCTATTTTATTATAATGCTTTGCTTTTGGGAAGAATTAGAAACTCTTTTGTAAGACATAGACTAAGACTGTTAAAAATAAATGGAAATGTAGAGTGTTCTTAAATAACCCAAAAGCAATTATCTAAGCTAACCTAACTACTGTGAACATTATATTTATCTCTGAACATCTAGTCATCACAATGAAATAAGAAGAATAATATCTGATAAAAGAAAAAATCAAAATTAATCAAGTGATTAGAAGTAATCAACTTAGCCCAGGGTCATTTTCAAGGGACATTTGTTCAACATAATAACCATAAACTTTAGAGTATCTTTAACTCTTTAACAATAAATGTTTAACTAATGCATTCTTTATATTACATTTCTTACAGTGCAAGTATAACTGCCACATTGTTCTTTGAATACTTTGTAGGGAAAAAAATAAAGAGTTTGGGTTGAAACATCTCTTTGCTAACATATGTTTATAAAAATTAAATCACATAAGTGTGAAGGCACTTTGAAAATATAGTATTTATTACCACTGGAATGTAATCCTGAATTTCCTCCCTTTAAATTGCTCAATTGTGTAAAAGAATCACTTAGAGGTTTTAGCTCATGATGGGAGTGCATGGTTTTTCACATTTCTTTCTTCCCAAGGTAAGAAAAGAAAAGGTTATTTTCTTTATTAGTGAATAGCTATATTCTTCTTTCCTTCAATTGCACAAGAAAAGAAAGGAATAGCAATTATTATCTTAGACCAAGAAGAGTTAATAAGAATGAACATGCTGGAATGGTAACTGATTCCTCAAAGTCCTGAATTGCCAAACTGCTGGGATGATTCATAAAAATTCTCAGTAGAAAGAATGAGTTGATTCTGGAAACTTTGAGTGATATTTTGATCAAAGGTAAACATTAAATAAGAGCATTTCCTTTTCAATTACTGGTTCTTTGATTATGGTTTTCCTATATTTTAGAACATGTGAAGGCTATTACAAAATGTTGTACTGACAGTCTTACATGAAATTCCTGCCTTTATTCACTATGGCCAGATTTTTAAACTGAAATCTGTAGACAGACAATTATATGCATGTTTTGCTTTAATTAGGCAAATACACAAATTTAAAGGTCATGTATTTTAAATGGATCCTATTAGGCAAATAAATGTGTCTTGAGTATATCAACAACAAACATCAACAATATGGGTTGGCCTTAATATAATTTAAATATTAAATTAAAGGAATGCATCTGTGTGTGCTCAGTTGTGTCCGACTCTTTGTAACACCATGGACTGCAGCTCGCCAGGCTCCTCTGCTCATGGAATTCTCCAGGCAAGAATACTGGAGTGGGTTCCCATTCCCTTCTCCAGGGGATTGTCTCAACCCAGGAGCCGAACCCCGTGTCTCTTGTGTTTCCTGCACTGGCAGGCAGACTCTTTGCCACTGGTGCCACCTGGGAATTGAGTACTAAATGGTTTCCTAAATTATTCACTGGTAAGTCACTTCAGTTGTGTCCGACTCTGTGCGACCCCACAGACAGCAGCCCACCAGGCTCCCCCATCCCTGGGATTCTCCAGGCAAGAACATTGGAGTGGGTTGCCATTTCCTTCTCCAATGCATGAAAGTGAGAAGTAAAAGTGAAGTCACTCAGTCGTGTCCGACTCCTAGCGACCCCATGTATTGCAGCCTACCAGGCTCCTCCGCCCATGGGATTTTCCAGGCAAGAGTACTGGAGTGGGGTGCCATCGCCTTCTCCCGAAGAAGAGAATACTGAAGCTACTGAGGCACAATTATGGGTTTCTGGTGGTTTAAATGTCCCTCTATTTCCTCCAAAATGCTCTCAGCTTATCCTCCCTCCACTATGCTAACAGCAGGTAATGTGAGACAGGGGTCAACAGGAAGAGAGAAAGAAAAGGTAGCAGATACAGACTCCAAAACTCATTCCAATTTAAGTTTCACATATTCTATCTAAAAGGAAGGGACAGTAAATTAATGAAAGACTGCCTAAACTATCTTGTAAAACTAAAGTTATACAGGCATGCAGTTGAGATGTTTGCTTACCTTTTTTGGTACATTTAAGTACAATTTAATATTTTCAGCATGTTCCCTTTTTACTGCTTACTAAGCTTTTTAATAATTTTGGACAGTGTTAGTGTCTTGGAACCTAATGCATTACTTGGTAAATAATGCGAAAAACAATAGCAAAAGCAACTACAATAAACATTTATTGAAAATATTCCATGTGTTCATACCTACTCTAAGTAATTTAACTTACAAAAGCACATTTTACAGTTATGCGATGAGGTAGTTATAATTAGCATCCCCATTTTACAGATGGAAAAAAAATAACTGAGGTTAGAGAACTTAAGCTTGAGATCACAAGGCTAAATTAGCACAGTAGCCAGGATTTGATATATTAGTCTGGCTTCAAAGTTTGTGCTCTTAGGTAGTGAACATATAATAAATCTAAGCAAAATATAAATTGTTTAGCAGATCATGTTACTTGCCAAATTCACATTTCAAATATGGGCAGCTTCCATCATTTGTATTAGTAGTAATTAATTCATTTACCATTTATCACAAGCTAGGCATTAGGCTACGTGATTTATATAAATATTCTCCCTGTTTTATGTTCAGAGAAACTGAGATTCAGAAAGTTTAAATTATTTAATTAAAGTCATACAGTTGATGAATTGAGTATATAAGCATTCAAAAATGATCACTTCTGCCTTTCCAGAACTGTCTTCCCTGGTATATAATTATGAAGCAACAATTAGAGTTTAAACTGGTAACTGGTAACAGGTAAGTGATAATTGGAAACAGGTAATTTTGAACAATTGTAGTTAATACATGTTTTATCATATGGTATCATGCTCACTTTTTAATAACTGAAAATGACAATTACTCTTACCCAGTCTGAATCCCTCCAAATTATTGTCAACTAACTTTAGCCGAACTTCAACAAGCTTTCCTTAAAAAAAAAAAAAAAAAGTACAATAGAAAAATAAGATTAGTTCCTATTTTACTTAGTTGACAGCTTTACGTTTGAAAGTAAAATAAAAATTAGTGTCGAACAAGACCAGAAAAGGGATTGATCGACACTGGCTCTGGTTTGTGGATCTTTGTTAACCTCAGCCAAAGAACATAAAGTAAACAGCTGTCAGTTCTATGACCAACGCTGCTACTTTGTTGCGTTTTTGAGACTCAAAATTGTCTCTCAGAGGTTAAAGCGTCTGCCTCCAATGTGGGAGACCTGGGTTCGATCCCTGGGTCGGGAAGATCCCCTGCAGAAGGAAATGGCAACCCACTCCAGTATTCTTCCTTGGAGAATCTCATGGACTGAGGAGCCTGGTGGGCTGCAGTTCATGGGGTCACAAAGAGTCGGACACGACTGAGTGACTTGACTTTACATTACTGTTTTCTGTAGACTATGGGGCTTCCCAGGTGGCTCAGTGGTAAAGAATCTGCCTGCCAATGCAGGAGCCACAGGAGACGTGAGTTCGATCCCTGGGTGGGGAATATCCTCTGGCGGAGGAAATGGCAACCCACGCCAGTATCCTTGCCAGGGAAATCCAATGGACAGAGGAGCCTAGCCGGCTGCCATCCATGAGGTTGCAAAGAGTTGGATACCACTGAGAGACAGCACTCACTGCTATGCAGTTTCTGCTATATAATACTTTCTGCCACCAGGTGGTGACAAAGAGTCACAATTGCTTGTCAGTCCTAAGCAAGTGGTGTTTCAGGATTGTAGAATACTTAAAAATAGCTTAGGTAACTAGTATGAACTGAAAAGAAAGCTTAGCAAGAACAAGGCGATATTCAAGGGTGTCAGCTGCCAGCAGATGCAATACAGTGCCTCATTTCTAAAGGGTGCTTGAGGCACAAGCAAGCTACATGGCAGGCTCCATGTTATGTTAGGACGTTGTTTCTGGAATCAGACTTGAGTAGTGACTATAGCTTACTCCCTCTAACCTGTGTATTTTGAAGCAAATTTCTTTTAACATCTGAACATTTGCTTCCGCAACTGTAAAATGGAGGAAATAATTATTACTATCTCACAGGATTACTGTGAGAATTTTAAAAAGATACCCTATATAATTTATAGTGATCTTGAAAGTGTAGTTCCCTCAATCAAGAGCATCAGTCTCAACTGGGAACCGCAAATGTTGAGCTCTACCCCAGACCCACTGAGTCAGAAACTGTAAAGGTGGAACCCGAAACCAGTGTTTCAACAAGCCTTCCAGGTTTTTTTCTGATGGTCTTTGAAGTTCGAAAGCAAGTCACTTAGAAGACTTAAAAAACCCTTAGAAATGGAAGCAAGCAGAATTCCTATTCTAGTCGTTGATCAAAAAGTTCATTTGGCTTTTTTCTATAACATCTTACAGAAAAACTGGAAAGAACTTTTTGGTCAACCCAATAACAATAGAAAGAAGGTCGGAAATACTAAAGTAAAAGCAGCTATATGGGGCATAGGGCTTATCCAAGGCATACCAGTTCCTAGGTATGCTTCTCAATGAAGATGATTCAAGAGAAAATAAGAGCAAATTTGATCCTAACAACTGGAAATTAGTTAGAACTGGGGCCCATATTTTATTCCTAATCTGATGAATTTGAAACCACTGACCCGTTATTCAATCAGCTGTGGTTTAGGGAGTGAGGGTCACATGATAGAAACATACCCACTGGACTCTGACTACCCCTTCAGGAAAAAACTGCATATAGTAATATTCCAGATAATGAGGCCCTGGTGGGAAGACATCCTACATATATCTACTTTAATCATTCAGAGGCCCTATTTTTTTTTTAAATCTAAGTTAAGTAGAATTAATTTCTTCTCAAATTTTCAATATCTTCCTTCCACCTCAAAAACCTATTCTTCCTGATCACTGTCCTCTTAAAATATGACATAGACTCTAAAATATTAATAGTAAGTCTTTAGAACCTATTAATTATATCTCCATTCTATCACTCTATATCTGCTAGTTGATTCTGTTAATTATGTTTTCTCTAGCTGTCCTGCTTCCCTGATTACCTTATGAGACCCCTGAATCTCCAGGATATGTCAGTCTGTCTTGATCCCTCATATTTGTTATATACTCTAACCTAGACTCATGTTTTTTAAAAAGTCTGAGAAAGTTATTGTATGTGGTGGTCTATATATATTTCAGCTTAAACAAACAAAAGCATAAATTTTTAACCCTCAGATCACTATAATTAGCCTGGATTTCACTGCGTCGCCTAGCATTTTGTATTTTGATTTCTTCTTATCAACTCTAAAATAACATGAAACAGAAGTAACTAGCTTATTTTATCATACATCTAAACAGTATCCAAACACAAGCTTAGCTTTAATATGTGGATCTGTGCCAGTCCTCTAACAGTAAAGCTGATAAAAATGTCTAAAACTGATATATATTCTGGAATTAAAAGTAATTTGTATCCTTCACAAAATTATTCTTTCAGGACAATGAATTAAGCATTTTAAGGACTACACATCACTTCTTTTGAACTTAGGTATAAAGTAAAACATTTGAAAGTGAATATTTTTCAAACAGAGCCTTCTAGAAAATGCACATATTTGCCAGTCTAATTATTAACACATTCCTGTCCTCTTTATTTGGCATAAGAAAGATTTGCTGAGGGCCAGAATATTGTTATAAGTCACGTGTTAAAGTGAAAACAGTTGCAAAACATTCAAAGGGAAAACTTCTATAAATTCCCTTGAAACTTCACTAGAACTACAAAAGTCAAGGAATATTTGTATCTCACCCCCAAAAAAGAAAAAATTGTAAGCTTATCAACCCTCATTGCAATAGCAAGATTCAAAAAGAATCCAAGCACATGGTCTTTCTACAGATATCTTGGCAACTGAAGTAAGACAAGATTACTAATAATTATTAATATTTGGTCTTTCTATAATTTTCAGGCTGGTAAGCTCATTGTACATATCTTCTCTGAAAATAATTTCATAAATTTGAGCCTCAGAGTCAAAAACCAAAGGAAAACAAAAAAAGAAAACATTTGTGAGAGGTTTTTTGTTGTTGTTGTAGGTAATCTGAATCACCCTTGCTGAATAGTCAACTTATGATGTTCTTTTGTGCCTTAACACCACTACACACACACACAGAATTCTTGTTTAAAAACTTCCTTGATTTATACATCTTATAAGTGAAATTTTATGTTTTTCATGATCTTTCAAATATTTTATTTTTTTAAACATAAATTTATTTATTTTAATTGGAGGTTAATTACTTTACAATATTGTATTGGTTTTGCCATACATCAACATGAATCCACCATAGGTATACACGTGTTCCCCATCCTGAACCCCCCTCCCTCCTCCCTCCCCGTACCAAATATTTTAAAATAAATGTATAATAATATTGGAAATTCTTTACTCTTAGTCTTTGTTTTTCTACAAGATGTTTCTTCCCCAATTCTTTCTTTATTACCAGGCTTATCTTTCAGCATTACTCATCTTTACTATTTTTGAACTCTCTCCAAATTTAATATAGTATACACACCTGAATATAATTTTGAGATAATATCCAGTATTAGTTGACATCTCTGTAATGATTTAATTGTTTTAAATCAAAGAAGTCAAGCAACCAATATTGCCATTTACATTAGTATCAAGAGAATTGCACTAAATATACCAGTATGTTGCTTCTTTGTAGAGACATTGGTTTAAGGAAGCTACACAATTTTTCTTTACATTTTATGATCACTTTCTTCTAATTAAAAAAAAAGCTTGATTGTGATATGAACATTTAAATTTGAATACCACTTTAAAAGAAAGTAAGAGGTTTCTGTTAATACCAAGGGATTGAAGCTCCAATTTGGATATATCAGAGAGCCAAGTTCAACCTCAATGAGACACCATGGATCTGTGAAAACCCCTAATGTAATGAGTTACTCAGTCATCATTTTAAAGTAAGCACACATTTTTGTGGGGCCCAGATTTAAATATGAAATTGAAATAATAATTACAGAACATATACATGAATATAGGAATCCCAAATTTGGATGAAAGCTGAGTTCTGGAAAGAGCATTAGTATGTGGAAAGAACCTGTTATGACCACGTCTAAATGGTCAAATTGGACTTTTAATAGACTTGACAATTAAGAGCTATGGAAGATTCTTCAGCTAATCAAAATCATATGTGTTCCTAAAGTTTCTCAGTTCTATAACACTGCTACAAGGGAAAAGAAAAGATTCCAAGAGTAGAATGACATTTTGAGAAAGTTGCTTTTGGTTTCTAGATGGGTAAATGCATGTAGAGTCCTGGCTACTTTTTCCTCTTGGACCATCGTTGAATACCACCGAGCAGCCAATGATATTGAGAGTCTATCTGAGATCAGGATTTTTGCTGCTTCGTGCTGGTATTTTCAGAAGTTTATAATATCGCCATTCATTCTCACTTACGGACAGAAGGCTGTCTGGAAAATCCCACTGATGAAGTTCACTCCATTTTTTTAGCGTTTGCTCAACTAACCATCTCAGCTGCCTTTATAGCCAATTAGTGAGCTCATGGACTTAGCTGAAAGGTTTTTTCTGTTTTGTTTTGTTTTTAAGTTGTGTGTGGCTCCCACTGCTATCAGTTTCCCTTGCCCTCACCGAATATTTTCCTCTTTGGGATGGTTCTCCTCTTGCTTTGAGACTGTTTTGATCCTAGGAATATCTCCTTTTGTTGCTGCCAAGTTTTTCACTGGAACCCGCAGCTGTAGCCGTAAGATGATTTCTCACTTCATTTTCTTTTAATTTCCCTCCTATTCCTATCAAGTCAAATGTATTTTACCGTTTCATAATGATACGCTAAACCTTTAAGTCCCTGACATCTTGGGAATCAACTTCTCATTCTCTTCATTTCTTCTAAGACTTTGCTACTCTTCAGAGAGTGGTCTGTGATCCAACAGTATGTGCTTCACCTAGGAGCAGAATCCAGGCCCCAGCTCAGAGCCACAGAATCAGTATCGCATTTTAACAAGACCTCAGGTGATATACATGTATGCATATTACATTATAGAAGCACTGCTCTATGATGTCACTGATACATGGTAATATCTTCTTAAATGTCCTAGTGATGCAGAAAAGTGAAAGTGAAAGCCCTTCCTTACAGTGAAATCAAGTTTACATCTCCATGAATTCTATTTGTAGGTTTAAATTCTACATGCTTGGGTCAGGCCAGAATTTAATCTTTTGTTTACAAGATATTCTTTCAAATATGTTAAGATAAATATCAGCCCAATTATTTTTTTTTCTATTTCAGAGTAGGTACATTCACTTAATTGCTTCAACAGGTACTCATATCATATAATTTCAGGTTTTTGCTCCTCTGAAGACATTTCAGTTTGACTCCACCTCCAAAAGAAACTGTCCTAAGTTTTGAAAATTTCACAGCCCAGCATTCAGGGACTAGATTATTGGTACAACTTCATGTTGGTAAGAATGAAGGGTGGAATTTCCTTTCCAACATTCTCATTGCCACACTATTTTCATCAAAACCCTAATCCCTAGCATTGTTTGGCATGCCATAAGTTAGAAATTTCTTACCTGTCTGATATAAACCTATGGGATTCTTTTTCTTAAAGGTTTTAAAAATACATTAAAACTTGGAAATAACATAATAAATTTACCTAACATTTTTCATCTTTTAAAATAATGTGTTAGGCCTACTGCCTTGTGTGGAAGTGATGAGATTTTTTTTTCCCATTCTCTCAATAAAAGCATCTGTTAATGGAAGTATAATTTGAATTCTCTGAAGCTGCATCAAATAAAAGAAAACCATTAAGTGGACTCAAGGAGGAATAAGGACACAGAATTGGAAAAGGAAAATCTTAAAAATAGAAGGCTATGTTCTCACAGGGGAAAGTGCAATCACAAGCTCTATGATGACATTCAGCCCCACGGAAACACGAGTGTTCTCTAGCATTCCAGCACTTAGACATCAATTCATGGTGGTCTCTAGTTATGTTTTTGTTCTGGCACATTAAACAGATGAAGACATATGTCCAAATTTAAGACATCCTTTTAGTGCTGTGCGCACGAGAGCCAGCTGAGAAATGTGAACTATTTCAAAGCACTAGAAAAGGAATTGTAGACACATCCTTTGTTTGGGCATATATTTTTAATTATCTTGCCTTTTAATATTCTTCTCCATTTGAGGATAATCAGACAAAATGGATCCTGCTGGGCATTGTCATGCTTAATAAAAGTAAGACTGAACATCTGCAAACATGGCGACACTGTGGCGCGCACGATGCGCCAGTGACGGAGCTGCATTCTGCTGTAATTATAACACCACATGTTGCTGCGATAATGTAACTCCCTGCTTACATTAGTTCTAGCACTTAGAGCAAACTCTTCTTGTATTAGGTGCTAAGCAATTTCAACCAGGGTAGGCACAAAGAATAATGAAGGAAGAAATGTATTAAATGCAGGATGTAGATAATAGCAAGGGAAGGCAGATAAAAGTCTACAGACTATCATGTTTGAGTCTGCAGGCCAGACGTAAACTCCCTGCATTTAATTTCAGCTTCTTTAGTTACTAACTGTATGACCTTGAGCAAGTCCTTAGCCTCTGTGACATGGAGATAATAGTCATACTTTTCTCATAAGATTATAATAAGATTTAAATGTATTAATATATGTAATGTTTTCTCTTCTTCCCTTTCTTACTTTCCCTTCTCTTCATTTCTTTCTTTTTTTTTTTTTTTTGCTTTTATTTTTTTTTATTTTTTTAGTTTGTTTTGCTTTACAATACTGTATTCGTTTTGCTACCCATTGGCATGATTTTTTTTTGCTTTTAAAAAATATTTTATTTTACTTTGGAGAATAGTTGATTTACAATGTGTTAGTTTCAGGAGTACAGCAAAGTGATTGAGTTATATACATGCATATATCCATTCTTTTTCAGATTCATTTCCCACATAAATTTTTACAGAATACTGAATAGAGTTCCCTGTGCTATATAGTAGGTCCTTGTTGATTATCTACTTTATATAGTAATGTGTATATGTAAAAACAAACTCCTAATTTATCCCTCCCCACTTTTCCGCTTTAATAATCATAAGTCTGTTTTTGAAGTCTGTGTGAGTGTTTCTATTGAATAAATAAGTTTATTTTGTACCATTTTTTTAGATTCCAAATATAAGTGATATCATATAATATTAATATTTATCTTTTTCTGTCTGACTTACTTTATTTAGTATGATATCTTTAAGTCCATGCAGCTGCTCCAAATCACATTATTCTTTTTTTTTTTTTTTTTTTTAGCTGATGACCAACCTAGATAGCATATTCAAAAGCAGAGACATTACTTTGCCAACTAAGGTCCGTCTAGTCAAGGCTATGGTTTTTCCTGTGGTCATGGATGGATGTGAGAGTTGGACTGTGAAGAAGGCTGACCGCTGAAGAATTGATGCTTCTGAACTGTGATGTTGGAGAAGACTCTTGAGAGTCCCTTGGACTGCAAGGAGATCCAACCAGTCCATTCTGAAGGAGATCAACCCTGGGATTTCTTTGGAAGGAATGATGCTGAAGCTGAAACTCCAGTACTTTGGCCACCTCATGCGAAGAGTTGACTCATTGGAAAAGACTCTGATGCTGGGAGGGATTGGGGGCAGGAGGAGAAGGGGACGACAGAGGATGAGATGGTTGGATGGCATCACTGACTCAATGGACGTGAATCTGAGTGAACTCCGGGAGTTGGTGATGGACAGGGAGGCCTGGCGTGCTGCGATTCATGGGGTTGCAAAGAGTTGGACATGACTGAGCGACTAAACTGAAGTGAGCTGAATATTCCATATGTACAACATGTTCTTTACCCATTCTTCTGTCAATAGACATTTAGGTTGCTTTTATGCCTTTGCTAGTGTAAATAATGCTTCCATGAACTCTGGGGTACATGTATCTTGAAGCATGGTTTCTCTGGATATACCCACAGTAGTGAGATTAACTGATCATAGGTATGTGGGTGTATTTCTGAGTTTTCCATCCTGTTTCATTGATCTATGTTTCTGTTTTTGTGCCAGTATCATACATTTTGATTTCTGTAGCTATGTAATATAGTCTGAAGTCAGGAAACCTGATTCCTCCAGCTTCTTTTTTCTTATTTTTTCTTTGATTATTCAGCGTCTTTTGTGTTCCATACAAATTCTAAAATGTTTTCTTCTAGTTTCATGAAAAAAGCCATTGATAATTTAATAGAGATTGCATTGAATCTGTAGGTTGCCTTGGATAGTATAGTGATTTTGATGATATTGATTCTTCCAAATCAAAAGTATCATATTTTTATTGCCTTTCTTCTTTCCTTTATCAAAAAGTCATTAAAAAAGCAGATAGTCCAGACTTGTCAGGCCTCAATGACAGTTGGAGCCAGTGTAGAAAGAGAGTGGCAGCCAGGTGGTATCATGAAATTGACTACGCTTAGGCACTTGAGGTAATGAGAGTCAGACTCCTCACTGTTAAAGAAGGGAGATACAAACGTGGAGGGGAAAGCTAGATGGACCCTGTGATGTTGGACTAGAGTTGAGCTATCAACAGAAACTCATTATTTTATAGATTATATATACAAATATATATATACACACACACACATATATAGAGAGAAGGCAGTGGCAACCCACTCCAGTACTCTTGCCTGGAAAGTCCCATGGACAGAGGAGCCAGGTAGGCTGCAGTCCATGGGGTCACTAAGAGTCAGACACGACTGAGCGACTTCACTTTCACTTTTCACTTCCATGCATTGGAGAAGGAAATGGCAACCCACTCCAGTGTTCTTGCCTGGAGAATCCCAGGGATGGGAGAACCTGGCAGGCTGCCGTCTATGGGGTCACATAGAGTTGGACACGACTGAAGCGACTTAGCAGCAGCATACGGTCTATGGTCTGAATGTTTGACCTAAATTCATATGTTTAAACCTAACTCACAAAGTGATGATTCTAGGAGGTGTGGCCTTTGGGAGGTGCTTAGATCATGAGAGTGGAGCCCTCATGAATGGCATTAATGCCCTTATAAAACAGACCCTCCCCCCCAGAGCTCTCTTAACTCTTTTACCTTGTGGGACACAATGAGAAGTCTGGGACCTGGAAAATGGCTCTTACCTAACCATGTTGGCACCCTAAACTCAGATTCCCAGCCTCCAGAACTGTGAGAAGTAAATTTTTATGGTTTACAAGCCACTAGTCTCTGGTATTTTGTTAGGACTAAGTCTGTGGGGTGAGTGGGTGTGTGTGTGTGTGTGTGTGTACATGCATGTATTTTCTATTTCCCATGAAGAGCTTGGGAAAAGAAATATTACAATAGCAATGAGCGTGCCTCATGTTAAGACCTTGCTAATGTTTCCAAAGAATATTTTGCATTAAAATGAACCAGGGCACCTTACTGAAATGACTGATTCTAGGTTTGATTTAGGAAATGAACAGAATGAGCATAGAGTTTCTTGTTATACCAGATAGTAAGGAAATACTTAAAGAATAATAAAGACTTGTCAAAACAATAAGAGAAGCTAGCTTAAAGGAGGTAAACTAGTCAAATCTAGGATAATCTTTGATCATCAAAATAAATCATAATAGTAGTAAATTATTATGGCAAACCGCTTCAGTATTCTTGCCTTGAGAACCCCAGGAAGAGTATGAACAGTAAATTATAAGCATTCAATAAAATAGAAACCCATAGGTTCCCAGGGAAATAAAGAAATTAGTGAGAAAGCTCCTCCTTATAGAAAGCTAACTAATAAATATAGAAGAAATGATAAGAATAGAAAACCAGCATTTAGCAACCATCAGTATAACAATTCAGAAAAGAAATATTAATGATGTTATGATATAACATGATTTAAGGAACTGGATTTTTTCTTCAACTATCACAAATTTACTTCAAAAAGAACTAAACATTTCTGCTTAAGACATCCTTGTGACAGCTCACATAAGGATTGCACCTGATTCAAAGATAAGCCTTTTAGTTTATATTCAAATTAAGTCATTATTCATATTTACTATTATTATTTCACCAACCTTTATCATTAGTAGGAATATACACTTTGTTCAATACCAGAAGCTGTTTGCAGATCCAAGGAATGGGATTTTATATGGTCTCTAAATATCCTTCTACAAAATATTAATTGCAAAGGAAGAAAATTGATTTTTCAGTGGAGAAAAACTTGGCAGACATCACTTTAATCAAATGATCAAAGTTAATAGCACTAGTAAAAATCATTACCACTCAAGAGAATGTACAAAAGTTAGTTACTAGCCCTAAATTCAATGGTCTTCTACAAAAGGAAGAGTCCATAATTCTTTAAGAATTTCAAGGTCATGAAAGTGAAGAAAAGAGTGGGGAACTGCTCCAGTTGAAAGAAACTGGAGTGACAAGATTAATGGGTACAAAGCATATTCCTGGATTGAATCCTTTGCTCAGATATTAGTGGGATAATTGGTGAAATTTGAAAGAGGTCTCAGAACAAAGGATGTGTGAGAGTTCTTTGTTTGCTTTTGCAACTTTTCTGTAGGTTTGAAACTTATTCAGAATAAAATATTTAATTTTAAACATTTAGGAAAAACAAGCTTTGTCAAGTAACTGGCACATAGTAAGGGCCCCAAAACACTTAGCCACTGTTTTTCTAATTGCTGTACTATAAAATAACTTTTCTTACAAGTGCTTTCATTTTCATTTGTCCTAACCAAGAATTTCCCCAAATAACCAGTTCAGTTCAGTCCAGTCAGTCAGTTGTGCCTGACTCTTTGCAACCCCATGGACTGCAGCACACCAGGCCTCCCTGTCCATCATCAACTCCCAGAGTTTACTCAAACTCATGTCGATTGAGTCAGTAATACCATCAAAGCATTTCATCCTCTGTCATCCCCTTCTCCTCCTGCCTTCAATCTTTCCCAGCATCAGGGTCTTTTCAAATGAGTGAGTTCTTCACATCAAGTGGACAAAGAATTGGAGTTTCAGCTTCAGCATCAGTCCTTCCAATGAATAGTCAGGACTGATTTTCTTAGCAAGACTAAAACTTTAAACCTGCCAAATTTTAATATCCACACCAAGATTTACCAATGCTGTTCAAATTTCCTGCTGCTGCTGCTGCTAAGTCGCTTGAGTCATGCCGACTCTATGCAACCCCATAGATGGCAGCCCACCAGGCTCCCCCATCCCTGGGATTCTCCAGGCAAGAACACTGGAGTGGGTTGCCATTTCCTTCTCCAATGCATGAAAGTGAAAAGTGAAAGTGAAGTCACTCAGTCGTGTCCGACTCTTAGTGACCCCATGGACTGCAGCCTACCAGGCTCCTCCACCCATGGGATTTTCCAAGCAAGAGTACTGGAGTGGGATGCCATTGCCTTCTTCTTAGGTATGGGTTAAAGGAACTCAAACATCTATTTCAGTAGATACTCTAAAAATTCTCCATATAGCCAGATTCTTCGTATGTATGTATATATATATATATACATCATATGTATGTGTATATATATACATCACCAACTTCATTAAAACAAAAATGCTTCTTAATGTCTAATATGTGTGTGTGTGTGTGTGTGCTAGTCACTTAGTCTGACTCCTTGTGACCCCATGGACTGTAGCTCGCCAGGCTCTTCTGTCCGTGGGATTCTCCAGGCTGGAGTGGGTTGTCATTTCCTTTTCCAGGGGATCTTAAATGTTATTGATTCTAAAAATGCACATCTGTCTATTTTTAAACATCTCAGAAATTGAGTTTACCTTTAAGATATTATATAATTTTTTAAATGGCAATTCTCTTCTGTGTTTCTAGTCTGCAAACTAATGGTACATCTTATATTTGTTGCAGTATTAGATTAGATAGCATGTAGTAAACAATAATAGTTATCTTATTCACTGGTGGCAAATATTATCTGAATAGGAGAATAGCCCTATGAGATAAGCACTATTATTTTCCCTATTTTAAAGATAAGAAACTAAGGCTTATTAAGGCTTATCTGCCCAATTCCACAGGATTCCACAGTGATTTAATGGCAGAATTAAAACTGGAGTCCACAGTTTGTCTGACAATAGTTTGTACTTTTACCAACCCAACATTTGTCTACCAATTCCTCCATTCAACATATGTATGGTGGGCCTACCAGGTGCCAAACACCATCAGTTCAGTTCAGTCAGTCACTCAGACATCTCTGACTGTTTGTGACCCCATGAATCACAGTATGCCAGGCCTCCCTGCCCATCCTCAACTCCCAGAGTTCACCCAAACTCATGTGCATCGAGTCTGTAATGCCAGCCAGCCATCTCATTCTCTGTCATCCCCTTCTCCTCCTGCCCCCAATCCCTCCCAGCATCAGGGTCTTTTCCAATGAATCAGTTCTTTGCATGAGGTGGCCAAAGTATTAGAGTTTCAGCCTCAGCATCAGTCCTTCCAATGAACACCCAGGACTGATCTCCTTCAGGATGGACTTGTAGGATCTTCTTGCAGTCCAAGGGACTTTCAAGAGTCTTCTCCAACACCACAGTTCAAAACCATAAATTCTTCAGTGCTCAGCTTTCTTCATAGTTCAACTCTCACATCCATACATGACCACTGGAAAAACCATAGCCTTAACTAGACAGACCTTTGTTGGCAAAGTAATGTCTTTGCTTTTGAATATGCCATCTAGGTTGGTCATGACTTACCTTCCAAGAAGTAAGTGTCTTTTAATTTCATGGCTGCGATCACCATCTGCAGTGATTTTGGAGCCCCCAAAAATAAAGTCTGACATTGTTTCCACTGGTTCCCCATCTATTTCCCACGAAGTGATGGGGCCAGATGCCATGATCTTCGTTTTCTGAATGTTGACCTTTAACCCAACTTTTTCACTCTCCTCTTTCACTTTCATCAAGAGGCTTTTTAGTTCCTCTTCACTTTCTGCCATAAGGGTGGTGGCATCTGCATATCTGAGGTTATTGATATTTCTCCCAGCCATCTTGATTCCAGCTTCTGCTTTATCCATCCCAGCATTTCTCATGATATACTCTACATATAAGTTAAATAAGCAGGGTGACAATATACAGCCTTGATGTACTCCTTTTCCTATTTGGAACCAGTCTGTTGTTCCCTGTCCAGTTCTAACTGTTGCTTCCTGACCTGCATATAGGTTTCTTAAGAGGCAAGTCAGGTGGTCTGGTATTCCCATCTTTTTCAGAATTTCCACAGTTTATTGTGATCCACACAGTCAAAGGCTTTCAGTTCAGTTCAGTTGAGTTCAGTTCAGCCACTCAGTCGAGTCCGACTCTTTGTGACACCATGAATCGCAGCACGCCAGGCTTCCCTGTCCATCACCATCTCCTGGAGTTCACTCAGACTCATGTCCATCGAGTCCGTAATTTGGCATAGCCAAAAAAGCAGAAATAGATGTTTTTCTGGAACTCTCTTGCTTTTTGATGATCCAGTGGATGTTGGCAATTTGATCTCTAGTTTTTCTGCCTTGTCTAAAACCAGCTTGAACATCTGGAAGTTCATGGTTCACATACTGCTGAAGCCTGGCTTGGAAAATTTTGAGCATTACTTTACTAGCATGTGAGATGAGTGCAATTGTGCAGTAATTTGAGCATTCTTTGACATTTTCTTTCTTTGGGATTGGAATGAAAACTGATGTTTTCCAATCCTCTGGCTACTGCTGAGTTTTCCAAATTTGCTGGCATACTGAGTATGGCACTTTCACAGCATCATCTTTTAGGATTTGAAATAGCTCAACTGGAATTCCATCACCTCCACTAGCTTTGTTCATAGTGATACTTTCTAAGGTCCACTTGACTTCACATCCAAAGATGTCTGGCTCTAGGTGAGTAATCACACCATCATGATTATCTGGATCATGAAGATCTTTTTTGTCCAGTTCTTCTGTGTATTCTTGCCACTTCTTAATATCTTCTGCTTCTGTTAGGTCCATACAATTTCTGTCTTTTATCAAGCCCATATTTGCATGTAGTGTTCCCTTGGCATCTTTAATTTTCTTGAAGAGATCTCTAGTCTTTCCCATTCTGATGTTTTTTTTTTTTTCAATTTAAATTTATTTATTTTAATTGGAGGCTAATTACTTTACAATATTGTTTTGGTTTTGCCATACATCAACATGAATCCACCATGGGTGAACACGTGTTCCCCATCCTGAACCCCCCTCCCACCTCCCTCCCTGTACCATCCCTCTGGGTCATCCCAGTGCACCAGCCCAAACATCCAGTATCATGCATTGAACCTGGACTGGCAATTAGTTTCTTATATGATATTATACATGTTTCAATGCCATTCTCCCAAATCATCCCACCCTCTCCCTCTCCCACAGAGTCCAAAAGACTGTTCTATACATCTGTGTCTCTTTTGGTATCTCACATACAGGGTTATTGTTACCATCTTTCTAAATTTCATATACATGTGTTAGTATACTGTATTGGTATTTTTCTTTCTGGCTCACTTCACTCTGTATAATAGGCTCCAGTTTCATCCGCCTCATTAGAACTGATTCAAATGTATTCGTTTTAATGGCTGAGTGATACTCCATTGTGTATATGTACCACAGCTTTCTTATCCATTCATCTGCTGATGGACATCTAGGTTGCTTCCATGTCCTGGCTATTATAAACAGTGCTGCGATGAACATTGGGGTACATGTGTCTCTAACAATTCTGGTTTCCTTGGTATGTATGCCCAGCGGTGGGATTGCTGGGTCATAAGGCAGTTCTATTTCCAGTTTTTCAAGGAATCTCTACACTCTTCTCCATAGTGGCTGTACTAGTTTGCATTCCCACCAACAGTGTAAGAGGGTTCCCTTTTCTCCACACCCACTCCAGCATTTATTGCTTGTAGACTTTTGGATCACAGCCATTCTGACTGGCGTGAAATGGTACCTCACTGTGGTTTTGATTTGCATTTCTCTGATAATGACTGATGTTGAGCATCTTTTAATGTGTTTGCTAGCCATCTGTATGTCTTCTTTGGAGAAATGTCTGTTTAGTTCTTTGGCTAATTTTTTGATGGGGTTATTTACGTTTCTGGAATTGAGCTGCAGATGTTGCTTGTATATTTTTGAGAATAAATGTTTGTCTGCTTCATTTGCTATTATTTTCCCCCATTCCGAAGGCTGTCTTTTCACCTTACTTATAGTTTCCTTTGTTGTGTAGAAGCTTTTCATTTTAATTAGGTCCCATTTGTTTATTTTTGCTTTTATTTCCAGTATTCTGGGATGTGGGTCATAGAGGATCCTGCTGTGATTTATGTCAGAGAGTGTTCTGCCTATGTTCTCCTCTAGAAGTTTCACAGTTTCTGGACTTACATTTAGATCTTTAATCCATTTTGAGTTTATTTTTGTGTATGGTGTTAGAAAGTGTTATATTTTCATTCTTTTCTTTGCATTGATCACTGAGGAAGGCTTTCTTATCTCTTCTTGCTATTTTTTCCAACTCTGCATTCAAATGCTTATATCTTTCCTTTTCTCCTTTGCTTTTCACCTCTCTTCTTTTCACAGCCAGTTGTAAGGCCTCCCCAGACAGCCATTTTGCTTTTTTGCATTTCTTTCCATGGGGATGGTCTTGATCCCTGTCTCCTGTACAATGTCATGAACCTCAGTCCATAGTTCATCAGGTACTCTGTCTATCAGATCTAGTCCCTTAAATCTATTTCTCACTTCCACTGTATAATCATAAAGGATTTGATTTAGATCATATCTGAATGGTCTAGTGGTTTTCCCTACTTTGTTCAATTTAAATATTAATTTGACAATAAGGGGTTCATGATCTGAGCCACAGTCAGCTCCTGGTCTTGTTTTTGCAGATTCTATAGAGCTTCTCCATCTTTGGCTGCAAAGACTAGAATCAATCTGATTTTAGTGTTGACCATCTGGTGATGTCCATGTGTAGAGTCTTCTCTTGTGTTGTTGGAAATGGGTGTTTGCTATGACCAGTGAGTTCTCTTGGCAAAACTCTATTAACCTTTGTCCTGCTTTATTCTGTATTCCAAGGCCAAATTTGCCTGTTACTCCAGGTGTTTCTTGACTTCCTACTTTTGCATTCCAGTCCCCTATAATGAAAAGGACATCTTTTTTGGGTGTTAGTTCTCAAAGGTCTTGTAGGTCTTCATAGGACTATTTAACTTCAGCTTCTTCAGTGTTACTGGTTGAGGCATACATAGGCTTGGATCACCATAATATTGAATGGTTTGCCTTGGAAATGAAGGGAGATCATTCTGTCATTTTTGAGACAGCATCCAAGTACTCCATTTCAGACTCTTTTGTTGACCATGTTGGCTACTCCATTTCTTCTGAGGAATTCCTGCCCACAGTAGTAGATATAATGGTCATCTGAGTTAAATTCACCCATTCCCGTCCATTTTAGTTTGCTGATTCCTAGAATGCTGATGTTCACTCTTGCCATCTCCTGTTTGATCACTTCCAATTTGCCTTGATTCATGGACCTAACATTCCAGGTTCCTTGCAATATTGCTCTTTACAGCATCGGACCTTGCTTCTATCACCAGTCACATCCACAACTGGGTATTGTTTTTGCTTTGGTTCTATCCCTTCATTCTTTCTGGAGTTATTTTCCACTGATTTCTAGTAGCATGTTAGGCACCTACCGACCTAAGGAGTTCTGCTTTCAGTGTCCTATCATTTTGCCTTTTCATACTGTTCGTGGTGTTCTCAAGGCAAGAATACTAAAGTGGTTTGTCATTCCCTTCTCCAGTGGACCACATTCTGTCAGACCTCTCCACCAAGGCCCTCCTGTCTTAGGTGGCCCCACACAATATGGCTTAGTTTCATTGAGTTAGATAAGGCTGTGGTCCATGTAATCAGATTGGCTAGTTTTCTGTGATTATGGTTTCAGTGTGTCTGCCCTCTGATGCCCTCTCACAATACCTACCATCTCATTTGAGATTCTCTCACCTTGGACATGGGGTGTCTCTTCACAGCTGCTCCAGCAAAAAGCAGCTGCTGCTCCTTACCTTGGATGAGGTTGCCCCTCCTGACCTTAAATGTGGAGTACCTCCTCTCAGCCCTCCTGCGTCCGCACAGCTGCCACTCCTTGAATATGGGGTTGCTCCTCTCAGCTGCCACCCCTGACCTCGGGGCCAAACACTATATGTGACATTAAATATGAAGTGGTGATTAACAGAGCTTTGGGGCTTAAAGTTGAATAAGGGAGAATAGTGGTATTAATAATAGATATGTCATTAAAATTGCAATAAATAATTAAGACTCTGATGGATTTCTCACGAATGTCTGTACTCTTCCTTGGGGAAGGATTTTACTTCCCAGTGCTATTAATGGCAGGCTTTTTGGCCAATAGGAGACACTTTGTTGGCCAACAAAATGTGGGAGAACATAGCATAAATTATTTTGCTGAAGAACTTCCAGTACCAATATATGGTTTGCTATATCTTTTTTTTTTTCCTCTATCACAATGACAAGCAGTATTCCAGATAGAAGCATCTCTGTCAGTCTAAGCTCAGAAGTGAAGAAAACACAGATTACAGTTGCAGCCACCCTGAGATGTACTAGTAGCAAGAATATAAAATACATTTTTGAGGTTGCAAGCCAGTGAGATTTTTGAGGTCACTAGTTACCCAGCATATCCTAGTCTGATGATTCACTGACTTCTCTTTTAATTGAAAAAATTAAAGTGCAAGAGTGTGAGAGGCCACATAACATAGTTCCTAAAGGCAAGAATTCTGCAACCAAATTGCATGGATTCAATCCCATCACCCCTATTTACTAGAAAACCAGTCTTAGAAAAAGTACCTCTTCCTTGGATGCTCATAGGATAATACTAGACTTAACTCATAGCATTATCATGTGGATTAAACACATTAATATTCACAAACTTTTGAGGACAAGGAATGGCATATGGTGAGTGTTACACAAATGTTTGTTACATAGTATTTCTTTGCTAGGAAATAATAGAAGGTATTTAATTTGGGGGATGGGGAAGTAGTCATAAAAGAGATATCCTGTAAAGCTTTAAATTATATCTGTTTTGTCTTCTATTTGGTAATTTTCCCCAAGAACAAAATTTCCTGAGAATTGCTGCATATTTAAGGATGAGGGGACTATACAAGGTCATACTGAAATGTAGGTTCTGGATGGTCAGCTAGTCTACCCTAAGGGGTTACTCCCATTAAATGGTCTTTTAGAGTTCAAAGTTCTGACTGGTGCTTCCACTTAGGTACAAATTTCTATCCTTCACAGACTTTCTGGAGGGCTTCAAAACAGCTGAGTATACAAATATGTAACATCCCAAATGCCCAGGATATTCCACAATTTACAAAGTGAAAGTCACTCAGTCATGTCTGACTCTTTGTGACCCCATGGACAATATAGTCCATGGAATTCTCCAGGCCAGAATGGGAGTGGGTAGCCTTTCCCTTCTCCAGGGGATCTTCCCAACCCAGGAATCGAACCCAGGTCTCCCACAATGCAGGCAAATTCTTTACCAACTGAGCCACAAGAGAAGCTCATAATTTAATGAATCTTTGTTTAATTTAAAACTGGAATCCTCAAAAACCTAGAAGTTCACTCGTTACCTTCCTGAGTGATTGGTTGACTAGTTCATGGTTCTCTGATGGGATTTTAAATGAATATAAAACCTTTTCCCTTTCTCATAAGCATTCTCAGCCATCATCTGCTTGCTGAAGACCCAAATCTTTCAGAAGAAAAAGTTTTCCTTTTTTCATGTAAAGATGAGGCTTAAAATACAAATCTTCCTGATAGGAGTAATATAACTGGAGTTAAAATTACATCAGTTGTACATTATTGATAACAGATTCCCAACAGCCAAGAAGGATTTCCTGGAAGAAGACACAAACCATAGAAAGGAAAAAAGTGCAAATGATGGTTTCTCAGCTGTGCTTAGGGTGGGGCCTTAGTTCTTAGTAACCCTACCTTTTCAAATCACTCATAATTTACTTCACATTGAACTTTCTTCAATACAGCAATCTTAGTTTCATTGGCTGAATGCTTGTATTTGCATAGAATCTTTCCATAAACTGATTCTCTTGGTTGCCTAATACTAATCCGTGGACCAGACAGACCCTACCTCCAGAGGTTCTGACTCACTGAATCTGGGAATTTGTATTTTATCACTGTAGGATTTACTAGCATACCATGAAAAATACAGAGGAAAATAAGCCATGTTAAAGACACATTCTGCGATACATACTGTTCCACTAGACTGCACATTCTGGAAAACTAGAATTTTTATTAATATCTATTAGCTTCACAGTAACATATGCTTACTATAGACTGTGGAAAATCACAGAGGTAATAAAAATTACTTCTAATAAGTCCAACACTCAATGATATCCATATCATTCCAGTCTCTTAAGTTTTGTAAAAAAACATTTATTTCATTGAGCAAATGTAGCATGATTTATTTGACCATGGGAGACATTTAGAGATTTTTTTTTTCCTTCCAATGTTTTACATTAATTTCAATAATATCACAAGCATATTTATAGTTAAATACTGAGCATATTCATGAGGATAAATTCTCAGTTTCAATAATATGAAGTTTTTTAAAGTTAGAAGACTGTTGCCAAATTTCTATCTAGAAACAATTTAAAATCTGAGTTCTTTAAATCAGCACTTTATGAAAACAACACAATGATTTTTTTTGAGAATTGAGCTCACACTGTCACATGAAAACCTTGAAAGGTCTTTGGCATGTTGGAATTGAAGAGTGAGATGCTATGCTACCGAGGAGCAATATGACAGTCCGTGACAAGCTCATATGATTTTAATGGGTGAAAATTTGCAAAGCAGGTCTTCCCAGGAGGCACAATGCTAAAGAATCTGCCTGCCAGTGCAGGAGGTGCAAGAGATGCAGCTTCAACCCCTGGGCTAGGAAGATCGCCTGGAGTAGATGATGGCAACCCACACCAGTACTTTTGCCTGGAAAATTCCATGGACAGGGCATCCTGGCAGGCTACAGTCCATGACGTCTCAAAGAGTCAGACGTGACTGAGCATGTGTGCGTGCACACAGACACACACAATTTGAAAAGCACACTCACAAATCGGGTAGGCAAAATTCAGTCAGTGCCTAGCACTCGGCCCCTAAGATGGCTTTGTATTTATCACCCATTCTGTTTACACACATCCCATGGCTTAACAAAATGAACAATAAGACTGCAGTGAAAACTGAGAATGTGTGTATGTTAAAATGGTATGTGATTTTTTAATGTGATTCAGGGAAAAGGCAAGAGCTTGTACAGACATTTCTACTTGAAAATGTGAGTATTCTTGAAGGACTCAGCACAAATTCTAAAAAAAAAAAAAAAAAAAAATCAATGATACGCTGCTCATTTGACTTACTGTATAATTTTCTAACATTTATATTTAGCAAATTATAATATGTAGTAGGTGCTGATATAAATGTGATTCCCTGATATTTCAGTGGTAAAGACTCCAACTGCCAATTGCAGGAGCCGCAGGAGCTGCAGGTTTGATCCTGGGTTGGGAAGACCCCCTAGAGGAGGAAGTGGCACCCCACTCCAGTATTCTTGCCTGGGAAACCCCATGGACAGAGGAGCCTGAAGGGCTACAGTCCATGGAGTCGCAAAGAGTCAGACATGACTGAGCAACCAAACACACTATGCTCGTTTGACTTACTGTATAATTTTCTAACATTTATATTTAGCAAATTATAATATGTAGTAGGTGCTGATATAAATGTGATTCCCTGATATTTCAGTGGTAAAGACTCCAACTGCCAATTGCAGGAGCTGCAGGAGCTGCAGGTTTGATCCTGGGTTGGGAAGACCCCCTAGAGGAGGAAGTGGCACCCCACTCCAGTATTCTTGCCTGGGAAACCCCATGGACAGAGGAGCCTGAAGGGCTACAGTCCATGGAGTCGCAAAGAGTCAGACATGACTGAGCAACCAAACACACTGATATGAATATCTAGTTGTATCCTTCTGAGAAAGCATAAAGGCTACCCAGATCTGACTAAATAGAGGGTGTCTGCTTGACCTCTCGTTCTTTCATTGTCCCTTTTCCTGTAGTTCCCTCCTTGCCCTTCCTCTGTGTGATCCATGCTAATCTTTCTCCATCCTGGCTGGGAGTTGTTCAATTTATTGTATTAGGACCCTTACAACTATTTACAGAGTTTTTCGGTCTGTTTACAACTGCAAGTTCTCTTTTTTTCTCTTTTTAAAAATTCATTTATTTTTTATTGAGATATAGTTGCTTTACAATGCTGTGTTAGTTTCTGCTGCACAACAAAGTGAATGAGCTACATATGTATACATGTATCCCTTCCTTCTTGGACCTCCCTCCCACCCCTGCCCCCATACCACCTATGGAGGTGACCACAGAACAGCAAGCTGAGCTCTCTGCTCAGCTCTCTGCAACCCAGTATTCTTGCCTAGAGGAGCCCATGGAGAGAGGTGCCTGGCAGGCTACTGTCCATGTGGTCCCAACAGCTGGACATAACTTAGCAACTAAACCAGGTTTCCTTGGTAGCTCAGCTGGTGAAGAATCTGCCCAAAATGCAGGAGACCTGGGTTCTATCCCTAGATTGGGAAGATCTCCTGGAGAGGAAAAGGGTACCCATTCCAGTATTCTGGCCTAGAGAATTCCATATAGTTCATAGGGTTACAAAGTGTCAGACATGCTTGAGCTACTTTCACTTTCTTTAGCAACTAAACCNTCCCGGCCATCTTGATTCCAGCTTGTACTTCATCCAGCCCAGCATTTCTCATGATGTACTCTGCACTTAAGTTAAATAAAGCACGGTGACAATATACAGCCTTGACGTACACCTTTCCTGATCTGGAACCAGTCGGTTGTTCCATGACCAGTTCTAACTGTTGCTTCCTGACCTGCATATAGGTTTCTCAAGAGGCAGGACAGGTGGTCTGATATTCCCATCTCCTTCAGAATTTTCCACAGTTTATTGTGATCCACACAGTCAAAGGCTTTGGCATAGTCAAAAAAGCAGAAATAGATGTTATTCTGGAACTCTCTTACTTTTTCAATGATCCAGTGGATGTTGGCATATTTATCTCTGGTTCCTCTGCCTTTTCAAAAACCAGCTTGAATATATGGAAGTTCACTGTTCACCTATTGCTACCATAATACTGCACTGTATTTTGTGCATTTAAGAAATACACTGAAATGGAAAAAAAATCAACTGGAAACAAGCTATAAATTTTTTCAATTCTGCTATACTTTGATACAATATCCCAAAGTTTGATACTTTTCATAGGAGCAGATTTTTAATACTAGTCATCTAATGGGTAAAACAGATGCTTACAAAATTTTTACTGACCCATAAAGACTGCTTTAGCATCAGCTATAACTTTCAGTTCAGTTCATTTGCTCAGTCGTGTCCGACTCTTGCGACCCCATGAATCGCAGCACATCAGGCCTCCCTGTCCATCACCAACTCTTGGAGTTCACTCAAACTCATGTCCATTGAGTCGGTGATGCCATTCAGCCATCTCATCCTCTGTCGTCTGCTTCTCCTGTCCCCAATCCCTCCAAGCATCAGAGTCTTTTCCAATGAGTCAGCTCTTCACATAAGGTGGCCAAAGTACTGGAGTTTCAGCTTTAGCATCATTCTCTCCAAAGAAATCCCAGGGCTGATCTCCTTCAGAATGGACTGGTTGGATCTCCTTGCAGTCCAAGGGACTCTCAAGAGCCTTCTCCAACATTACAGTTCAAAAGCATCAATTCTTCCGTGCTCAGCTTTCTTTATAGTCCAACTCTCACATCCATACATGACTACTGGAAAAACCATAGCTTTGACTAGATGGACCCTTGTTGACAAAGTAATGTCTCTGCTTTTTAATATACTGTCTAGGTTGGTGATAACTTTGCTTCTATGGAGTAAAAATATTTAAATTTCATGCTGCAGTCACCATCTGCAGTGATTTTGGAGCCCCCAAAATAAAATCTGACACTTTCCACTGTTTCCTCATTTATTTCCCATGAAGTGTTGGGACCAGATGCCATGATCTTTGTTTTCTGAATGTTGAGCTTTAAGCCAACTTTTTCACTCTTCTCTTTCACTTTCATCAACAGGCTTTTTAGTTCCTCTTCACTTTCTGCTATAATTTTAATGATATCCTATTACACAGATAGCGACTTTATCAATGACTGACCAACAGTGACTTGGGCTTTCCAGGTGGCACTAGTGATAAGAACCTGCTGCCAATGTAGGAGACAAAAAAGACTCAGGTTCAAACCCTGGGGTGGGAAGATCCCCTGGAAGAGGGCGTGGCAACCCACTCCAGTATAGTTGCCTGGGGAATCCCATGGTCAGCGGAGCCTGGCGGGCCACAGTCCAGGGGTCACACAGAGTTGAACATGACTGAAGAGACCTAGCACATAGCACAGCAATGACTTAGAGGGTAGGATTCATAGGCTGTCTCATGTTTTAAAATTTTACTTGTTTTCAACTTTCTCATCTGTATTAAGAAAATGGCTTAATACAGGTGAGATATTTTCATATAGAGAATCACTCTATTGTTCTTATCTTTACAGTCCTTTGTCAATGCACATGGTCAACCACACTGAAGGCCAAGGTGGGCAGAGGACTCATAAAAACAGTCAGTGTATATATTACAATGTATTATGGAAAATGAACATAGCAATTCCTGTTTTGAAAGAGACTGTAAAACTTATTTTAGACTCACTACTTATGGAATACTGTTTATCTTCAGGACATAGTTATTTTTTTAAATTGTTTATTAATTTTAAATGAAAATCCTACCAATATATCCTTTCCCTCTACCCTCCCCTTCTTTGTTCTTGTCCTTCCCTCTCACCATTACTCCCATATATAAGTTTTAAGGTTAATTGCATTGGAACATTTGCATTTGGTATTATGGTGCATAAACCAAGGCTGCCCCATTGTTCAGGCATGTAAGGAAATCTGTTTATCCAACAACTGTATTTAACCAGCTCTTAAAGTTATTTTTATTTATTTAGTAGGAACCAAAGTTGGTGAGTGAATCATGAGGGTCAATTTGGGGCACTGTAGCACCAAAAAATACAGACACACTTCTTTCTGCTTTTTAATTCTTCAAATTAGAAATAAGAAAATCAGTTTTAGGCTGTAAATATTGAGTCAGGAAACATTTCCATTTGATCTAAAATTGCATTAAGAGATGAAGCCCAAGTAATATACCCTTTTCCCATAACGTGTCTTATACACATTTACATTCCTAACCTCAGAAAGATGTGAACAAACAAGTTCTCACCATTCACTCACACTCTAAATTATCCACCAGCTTCAAAGCTGAATGTGAAAAAGTACAAGCAAAGAGGATATTATGCTTTTTCCAACCATACAATGGTAAATCAGAAAAGACATTCTGTGGGGTTCTTACAGAACTTATTAACCAAATAGTGTTTATCTTACCTTCCTGGCTAACTCAGAGCATTACTACTCAGAGCTAGTAATGAGCTCAGAGGAAATAAAGCAAATACTGAGCCCTTTCCAATCCTTCCAACTCCTCTGCTACACACTAGTTCTTTGAATGTTTTCTCAATTTTGTGTTTGGTTGACCTAAGCGCTCCAACTGAACTGAGCAAGGGCTTCCAGGAGGCGGTTTGGAACAAGCAAAGTAGGTTTCTTTGTTTCCCATGTGCTATTGGTAAGGTTCTCAAAGACATATGTCAATCAACAGTAAATACTTTTCCCCAGACATCTGCCTTTCCTGGCCAGCAACAGATTGAATACTACAAAAAGAAGTCTCTTCTAACTTGAACACTGCTGCTGCTGCTGCTAAGTCGCTTCAGTAGTGTCTGACTCCGTGTGACCCCGTAGACGGCTGCCTACCAGGCTTCTCAGTCCATGGGATTTTCCAGGAAAGAGTACTGGAGTGGGGTGCCATTGCCTTCTTCAAACTTGAACACTACATTGCCTCAATTAAACATGTAGCATTCAAGTTAGAAGAGACTTCATTTCATAGTCTTCAACCTGTTGCTGGCCAGGAAAGGCAGATATTTGGGGGAAAGTACTTGCTGTTAGATGTCTGTGGCCTTAATTTTGTTCTCCACTGCTATAATCTCTACCTTCTCTTCTCTGGCTTTCTCTTCAGTGAAAAAAAGCTGCCATTCTACTTTCAAGCGTAGTGGAGAGACCAAACAGATAAATCTTTTAGCACTACCAGCAGAGCCATTTATACCAGTAGGGAGGATCCAGTGCATTACCACTTACTGAGAGTTTTATCATAAGTTTATTAGGAGGAATTCTTTCAATTTCTGATCAAATAATATCAAAGATTAATGACTCGTAAAAAAACTTAAACTTCTATTTATTGTGGAGAATCACAAAGTGTAAATTAAACTTCTGTGACTCAATTAGTAGGAGGCAGGGATTGTGGAAGAAAGGATTAAAGAGGATGGCTGAAGTTGAGGAACAACAAATGACAAAGAGCATGAGTTGCCAGTTTTTCCACAAAAAAGCACTATGTAAATGGGAAAAAGAAAATTGCCCACCATCTTTGATGTCTCCATGATTTTTTCCAAGACCTTCTCATTCCCTTGGAGAAGGAAATGGCAACCCACTTCAGTATTCTTGCCTGGAGAATCCCATGGACAGAAGATCCTAGTGGACTATAGTCCATAGGGTTGTGAAGAGTCAGACAGGACTGAGTGACTAACACTTTCACTTTCTCATACCTACAGCCATTAAAACAGTTAATGAAGAAGTTGAACCATACTCCCTGTGGAGGGCATTGTATCCACTTCCACTATCTCATTGTGTCAAAACATTCCTAATACAAACTGATTAGATTTCCAGAACTAAAAATTTATTTTGACTATTGCTTCCATGCAGAGAAACAGCCTTACTCTGAGAATGTTCCTATGTTGCTTATAATCATTAAACCCAGTTATTTCAAATACTTAGATATTTATAATTCATATTTGTATAACTCATGTTTATGTACCTTATATGTAGTCATTTAAAACACTAGTGATTAAATGTATGATGGAGCTTTGGGATTTTAAAGCAAGGAAAATGTTCTTAGATGTGTGTCAGCTTCATTTCCAGAGATACTTCTACTAAAGTGAAACTGAGAACTTAATACCTTAGTTGCATTTTGAATTAAAAAACCCCTCTTATATAGTAGTTATGAAATAAATTAAAGCCATTTTTAATATTGTGGCATATTAGGAATTACGCATATTTGAAAGTTCTTCTCAGATGACACTGTAAACATAGTTAATTTATTGTCATTTTCTTCATGTAGCAATAAATCTGAATATTAAAAAATTCCATTTTCTTAACAAAATTAAGCATAAAAAATTGAGTTTAAGTAACTTTCTTCATACATAGGTCTCCCCAGCTTGGATCTTGTGCCAGAAAACAGGAAAAAAAAAGCTATATTAAAACTTTAAGCATTAAGATGCATGCATGCTCAGTCACTAAATTATGTCCAACTCTCTGAAACACCATGGACTGTATCCTGCCAGGCTCCTCTGTCCATGGGACTTTTAAGGCAAAAATATTGGAGTGGGTTACCATTTTCTCTTCTAGGGGATCTTCCCAACAAGGATTGAACCCATGTCTCCTGTGTTTCCTGCAGTGACAGGAGGATTCTTTACCACTGCACCATCTGGGAAGCACAAGCATTAAGATACTTTATAGTAAATAAGAAAGAATATGTTAATAGTAGGGCAAAATGATAGATTTTTATTTTGTTTATTTTCCACACTTTCTACAGTAGGCATGTACCACTTCTATCATGCAAAATAACCAGTTTTTAAGTAGAAAAGTTTCCTTTTGCCATAATACAAAAGGAGGTAAGGAGAACAGAAATGAAAGCTATAATAATAACTCTAACAGAAACATTATAACTTTACAACTTAGATGCTTATGCTGCTGCTGCTGCTAAGTCTCTTCAGTCGTGTCTGACTCTGTGCAACCCCATAGATGGCAGCCCACCAGGCTCCACAGTCTCTGAGATTCTCCAGGCAAGAACGCTGGAGTGGGTTGCCATTTCCTTCTCCAATGCATGAAAGTGAAAAGTGAAAGTGAAGTCACTCAGTCATGTCTGACTCTGTGCGACCCATGGACGGCAGCCTACCAGGCTCCTCTGTCCATGGGATTTTCCAGGCAAGAGTGCTGGAATGGATGCTTATAGCTACATGTTAAGAGACTGAATAACATCACTTCCTATATCACTAATCTTTAGAATGATGAAACTAAGGCTTAATTTACATGGGCTTCCCTGGTAGTTCAGCTGGTAAAAAATCCACCTGCAATGCACAAGATCCAGCTCAATTCCTGGGTTGGGAAGATCCCCTGGAGAAGGAATAGGCTACCCACTCCATTCCATGAATTCCATTCATGGAATTCCCTGGTGGCTCAGACTGTAAAGAATCCACCTGCAATGTGGGAGACCTGGGTTTGATCCCTGGATTGGAAAGACCTCCTGGAGGAGGGCAACTCACTTTAGTATTCTTGCCTGGAGAATCCCCATGGACAGAGGAGCCTGGTGAGCTACAGTCCATGGGGTTGCAAAGAGTTGGACACGACTAAGAGACTAAGCACAGCACAGAGTGATGAAACCAAGGTTTAATTTACATTTAAGTAAATTGCCAAAAGTCAAAAGGAGAAGGCAATGGCACCTCACTCCAGTACTCTTCCCTGGAAAATCCCATGGATGGAGAAGGCTGGTGGGCTGCAGTCCATGGGGTCATGGAGAGTCAGACACGACTGAGTGACTTCACTTTCACTTTTCACTTTCACGCATTGGAGAAGGAAATAGCAACCCACTCCAGTGTTCTTGCCTGGAGAATCCTAGGGACGGGGGAGCCTGGTGGGCTGCCATCTCTGGGGTCACACAGAGTCAGACACGACTGAAGCGACTTAGCAGCAGCAGCAGCAGCCAAAAGTCACAAAGTGAGTAAATGGTGAAACCTGAACTAGGATACAAATTGTCAGCTCTTAGACCCTAACGAGTGCCCTCTCCATCACCTCATCATGGGTCACTCTAGAGGATGCCATCATATCCTTACAATAGCCCTGGAACTGCTTATCCATGCATGCTGTAGCTAATAATAATAATGAACATTCATATAGTCCATACTAGGTGCTAAACTCTGCTCTGTGTACTCTATAAATATTAACTCATGTAATTCTCACAGCAACCCTACAGATTAGGTACCATTCTTACCATGCTATTTCACAGATAAGAAAAGACAAAAAAAAAAACAAAACTGAGGTTATATAACTTGAACCAAGATCACAGAGCTAGTGATAAACCTGGGACACAGGCTACCTGGCTTCAGAGCCTTGTGCCTAACAACATTAAATGGTGCACCGATGCCTTTCTCAGTTATGCTAAAGGAGACGATGATCACCTTCGGTGCTAGGTAAACCTCAAAACGGGGGGCTTCTCTGGTGGCTCAGACATTAAAGAATCTGCCTTCGATGCAAGAGGCCTGAGTTTGATCCCTGGGTCAGGAAGATCCCCTGGAGAAGGGAATGGCAACCCACTCCAGTATTCTTGCCAGGAGAATCACATGGACAGAGGAGCCTGGTGGGCTATAGGCCACGGGGTCACAAAGAGTCAAACATGACCAAGTAACTAATACTAACTAACTAAACTAATGCCATCAAGCTTCCTCCATGTCATAGCATGTATCAGAATTCCCCCCTTCTTAAGGTTACATATTTCATTACATGTTTATATCTCATTTTATTTATCCATTCATCCATTGATGGATACTTTGATCACTTCTAGCATTTGGTTATTGTAAATACTGCTGCCATAAATACAAATATCTTTTAAAGCTTCTTCTTTCACTTCTCTCAGACATATACCCAGAAGTGGAATTACTGAATCATATAGTTCAGTTCAGTTCAGTTCAGTCACTCAGTCGTGTCCGACTCTTTGCGACCTCATGAATCACAGCACTATGCCAGGCCTCCCTGTCCATCACCAACTCCCGGAGTTCGCTCAGATTCACGTCCATCGAGTCAGTGACGCCATCCAGCCATCTCATCGTCTGTCGTACCCTTCTTCTCCTGCCCCCAATCCCTCCCAGCATCACGGTCTTTTCCAATGAGCCAACTCTTCGCATGAGGTGGCCAAAGTACTGGAGTTTCAGCTTTAGCATCATTCCTTCCAAAGAAATCCCAGGCCTGATCTCCTTCGGAATGGACTAGTTGGATCTCCTTGCAGTCCAAGGGACTCTCAAGAGTCTTCTCCAACACCACAGTTCAAAGGTATCAATTCTTCGGCGCTCAGCCTTCTTCACAGTCCAACTCTCACATCCATACATGACCACAGGAAAAACCATAGCCTTGACTAGACAGACCTTAGTCAGCAAAGTAATCTCTGCTTTAGTAATTCTACTTTAAATTTTGTAAAAAAAAAAAAAAAAAAGGAAAGAAAGAAACCATACTGTTTTCCAAGTGGCCACACCATTTTACAAGAAATAGATTTAAAAGCCAATTTGATGAGAGGAAAAACCATAGCCTTGACTAGACAGACCTTAGTCAGCAAAGTAATCTCTGCTTTAGTAATTCTACTTTAAATTTTTAAAAAAAAAAAAAAAAAAAAAAAAGGAAAGAAAGAAACCATACTGTTTTCCAAGTGGCCACACCATTTTACAAGAAATAGATTTAAAAGCCAATTTGATGAGTTCAGGTTTTTTCCCCCTCTATTTCCTCAATAAGACCAAGTTCTTACCCCATGATTGTCAACTATACTATTTTTCTCCTCAGTCCAGCACCGTCTATAGCCTCTCCATCTGTCCTTACCTTAGTAAGCCACAATTTCATTGACATTGTGGAATTGGTAGAACCATAGGACCTGGATCACAGGCATATCCGCTGTGAAAACTGCACCCTCAAAATTTCATAATAGAGTCAGCCCAGGAGCCATGCTTGAGCTGTTTCATAAGGAGGCAAGGCTGGCCTCAGACAGTTGTCCAAGTTACTTCATTTAGACTTCATCGACTATTATCATAATACCCAACTTATATCATGCCATTTCATAAGAGAACTGAAAGAGTAAGCACAGAAAGCATAGTATGCCCCTGTTTTACAATATTCTGGTAAAGAATTTCATGAGTGCTTTCCTAGATAGATCCGTATATCACCCACACTTGACTCTACCATGGTGTCTAATATGGTTACTTATACAATGTATGAATTGATGACAAACTCAGATGTGTCCCAAACCTGAATTACTCACATTACCTCCCTCAAAGACTTTTGGCATGTTCATATAAGTCAACTCACTTTTCTTTTACTTATTACCTTTAGGAAGAAAATTTTTATCACTAACATAAATGGAAAATGTATCCCTTACAATAAGAAAATAAATACACTTATAAGAAAACAAATTCACCCAAGTACCACCTAAAATTATTTTACATACCACCGATAGAAATGTTAGACTAATTGCTTTGATATATGAATATGGATGTATTCACCTCCTTCAAAATAGTATATCAATAAATGTTTCGAAAAGAGTTACAAATAATTGGAGAACGAAATGGCAACCCACTTCATTACTTCTGCCTGGAAAATCCCATGGATGGAGGAGCTTGGTAGACTATAGTCCATGGGATCACAAAGAGTCAGACACGACTGAATGATTTCACTTTCACTTTAGGATAAAGAATTTGGGGCCAATATATTTGCAGTGATTTTAGGGGGAGTGCAATCATGGATAATTTTATTTTTTATGCTTCTCACATGGAAAAGATGATTTATAGAAACATAATATGTATGTCTATAATATGTATAGCTATATATTTATTTAAAAATCACCTATTTCCAGGTGAGTGCGCATATGCGTATGTGCATATGTGTGATATTTTGCTAATAGAAACAGTGGGTGAATGAAAAAAAGCAAAAGAAGGTGAATCCTAAAAACCAGGTCCATCAAATTGATGTTGGACATCAGTGGGGTAATGACTGTTGCAGCCAGTAGATCATTCTTATGTCTAGCAATAGACTGCATCAGAGGAATAATATAAGAAGAAAGCAGACTTAAGAGATTACCTGATGAAGAGTAAATATTTAAGTTAAAGGAATGACAGCCAGTCTAGCACAGGCATCTTCTGAAATGCTTTCCTCCATATTTAATCAATGAAATGTACTAATGGAAGACCCACAATACACAGAGTAATATGCCAGGGGGTAATATATGCTAGGAGAATTATAAATCACTGTTCTTGCCCCATAGTTTTAAAATTCTAAATGATACAGCCATGAAAAAGTCTATTATAAATTAGAGTGTTGCCAAGTCTGAATAGAGATAATAATCTCTGAGTATAGAGAGGAGGAAGCCGAAATAAGAGTGGGAAAGCAACCAGGGAAGATTGCTAGGATGAAATTACATTTAAGGTTGTTGATGGTTGGAGTAAAGTGTGTGAAAAGATTCCTTTGTCTCCACAGTATACACACCCGAGTCCCCAGGACTGAAGAGAGGAAGGGCTGATCGTGAATGTAGAGTACCTCATTTACCTAGGTAGAACTCGAGAATGCTGGAAGGGTGCACAGCTGAACAGACTGCCAAGGAAGGAAAAGCGAGTTCAGGGGAAGTCACCAAGCTCTGAAGTTTCACATGATGCTGGCTAGTTAAGAGGGTACTCCTGCCAGCAGCTCATACTCCTCTGAGGCCTGGCCGATGCTGCCTCACTTCCTGACATCTTTCTCCAGCTGAGCTATTTCCTGGGCTGCTCCAGACTCGTCCCTTCACACTCCCTTCAGAGCTGCGGTTGGCGTCTTTGCAGCAAGAACCCCAGTGGCCAAAGTGCCCTCTGGGCTTGTCTCCTGGGAGGACCGTCCTGCCTATTTCCACTACTGAATTTACCCACAGAGACAGGCGGAGGAAGCTTTTTTTAGATGGCCAAGCAAATTGGCCTGCAGGAACTACATTGGAGTCGTGTGGTAATAATCAAATTCGGTGTCTGGGACACCCAGGCGGCACATGCGTAAGCTGTAAGCAGCTTAGAACTTTTCCTGCTGCATCACTGAAGCTGTTGGCTGAAGAAATGGAAGCATTTGAGGGATGAATGAAAACTCCTCCTCATACATGATGTTTGGCTGTGGCCATAGGGAGTAGTCAAGTTGAAGTTTTACAACAAACAGTTGTTGTTTTTTTCCAGAGCCAAGTAAGTGACTAGGATTTTCTATATCTGGATGGTGATAAAACAGGGGTCTGTAAACTCTGGCCTGCAAGCCAAGTCCAGCCTCCTCCCTGTTTTCATATAGCCTGCAAGCTCAGAATGTTTTTTCCATTTTGAAAATAGCTGAAAAGAAATCAAAAGCATATCTTGTGATACATGAAAATCATATGAAATTCAAATTTCAGTGCCTACGAATAAAATTTTATTGGAATACAAACACGCCTATTCACCTCCATATTGTCTCTGGTTCGTTTCAAGCTTCAGATGTAGAGTTGATTCAGTGTAGCACAGATCTTATGGCTGAAAAAGCCTAAACTATTGTCTCTCTAACATTTTACAGACAGTTTTTAACCTCTGTACTAAAGTGATGGCCAGCGTCACCAAGGGCAAGGTGAAATAGCAATAAATGAAAAACTTTTAAAATAGGAACATGGTGTGTTATTTCTGAGATGCATTTTTTAATGCTCTATTATACTTGGTTGCTATACTTGGTTAGATAGCATCACCAACTCAATGAACATGATTTTGAGCAAACTCTCAGGGAAAGCGGAGGGCAGAGGACCTGGTGTACTGCATGGGGCTGCAAAGAGTTGGACACGACTTAGTGACTGACAACATCCTTGCTTGTAGATTGCAACACACTGAAGAAGAGCTATATGTGGAGCTCAGCTTTAGTGCTTAAAATGAGACTTAGATTTCATTTTTTGACTTTGTGATACTCCCTTCCCCGCTCCCCATGCAAGCATGTACATGCAAACACACACACACACATGCACACACACACACACATTCACACACACATGGAAAAAAAAATGATAGGCACACTACTCATGTACCTCACAAGAGCTCAGCAACATGCTTATGCTCACAGAGGCCCAGTGGTAGGAAGAAGTACAAGAGCAGTGAATTACAGACCCCCCACGATGGACCCCAAAGGAGGATTAACTGAAACAATTTTATGGAAATGTATTCAGTATGCACAGATGACAATATGCCAGCAAGCCATTTCAGTGCAGCGTTCTAATTATAGACACCACTCTCAAAGCTTAGCCAGGCTATACAGTATCCTCTCTTTTACAGGGTGTGGTTGAAATTGACCACTTAAAAACTGGAGAGGTCACTTTTGTTAACTAGTACAATTTGGTAGCTCAAGGAAATACTATACCTCACTCATCCTACAGGACTGATTTTATTTTTGCCCTTACGATTCCCCCAAGCCAGACAGCTGGAATGAACAGTTAAAAATATTGCATTAATCAAGAAAAAAGGGCCGGTGTTTTGTCACAAAGAAGTTTATAAGGAAACTTAGTTTCTGAAGAAAGCAAGCTAAGATAGAGGTGTGTTGATGAGCTGGAGTGTGGCAGCAGTATACCCAGGAGTTGTAGGTGGAGGAAGAGGGAAGAGTAGGCAAGGAAGTCATTAGAAAATCCTTTAAAGATGTGCTGGTGGGATAATTGCTCTTGCCCAGGCACAAACCCATCACACCATTACAGTGAAAAGGCAAAGAGCAGTGAAAAGGCAAAGAGCAGTGAAAAGGCAAAGAGCAGTGAGCGCAATCTATTTAGTCATATGGCACTCTCCAGCCACACACCTGATTCCTCCATTTGGTAAAGGTAGTATAGTGCCTTAAAAGCGCATCAAGCTATTAAATGACATTAAAAGCTGTATCTGAGTAGATGTGATTAAAGGAAGCCATCACAGAAGCCATCATAAAAACAACAACAACAACAACAAAAAAAATGAGTTCAGTGTTGAGTATGCTTTTGCTTGCGCTAGACAGACTTACAGGCAACAGAAAAGAGAGGGTGGCTTGGCAGTAAGCTCCAGAGAGCCAAACCCAAGGAGAACTAAGGCTTGGGAAGGGGGCCTGGGGAACAATTCTAGAAAGACCCAGGGCCTACACATTCCATAGTTTGTGAGAAATCTATAGATTTAGTGACAGGAGCAGGTACATAAACTCTATTTTTCCCTGTGAATACCTAAAGCCCTTACACGGCAAGGTGGTGGAAACTTGATCTCATCTCTGCCCACGCACTAGGTCATATTAGAGCTAGAAGAGTTATACAGCACCAAAGGATTTTTTTGGAGCATAGGGAGGGCTCTATCCCACTTATTGTTTAAAAAAAAAAAAAGCCTATTCAAGTCCACCAGCTCTCTTGTTGATCTCAGAGCCACAATCATTAATACTGGGATTTTCTGCTACTTCTCTCTTACTCTGATGCTTCAAGTACTTTGCTAAGGCTAATTCTGTGACTTCACAATTCCTCTCTGCTCTTGCATACAATGGAATCATTCTACAACCTCCATCCCAAGCCTGGATGCCGGGAATCTGTGGGGCTATCTGTGGAGCCCTCCTTTCTAGAAGCAATATATAGTCATCCCAGGCTTTCCTAGGAAGGAAGACACAGCTTTCTTCCTTCTGTTGTTCCCTCCGCTAAGTCTTGAACCACAGTCAGGGTGCAGGGGTCTCTGGAGGGAACTTCCTTTCTCTCTGACTCTCCACCCTTCCAGCTCAAGCTACAGAGAGGTCAGGGGGACAGAGAACATTTACTCTTCTGCTGTTCATCCCAGTCTTTTGTCTTATGGCCACGGCTAGGCTTTTAGCTTTCAAAGCAGAATTTCATCACTTTTTTATCTGAATTATTTTGTGAGTTTCATAAACTAGATGCTTCCTTGATTGGAGAATGTCAGGATTACTATTCTGAAATATTTTCCTACTATCAATTTATGATCTTTGTGTAAACTTCGGAGAAGGCGATAGCACCCCACTCCAGTACTCTTGCCTGGAAAATCCCATGGACAGAGGAGCCTGGTAGGTTGCAGTCCATGGGGTCGTGAAGAGTTGGACACGACTGGGCGACTTCCCTTTCACTTTTCACTTTCATGCATTGGAGAAGGAAATGGCAACCCACTCCAGTGTTCTTGCCTGGAGAATCCCAAGGACAGGGGAGCCTGGTGGGCTGCCGTCTATGGGATCACACAGAGTCGGACGCGACTCAAGTGACTTAGCAGCAGTGATACCTCATTACAATCAAATGTCCACTGTTTTATTTCATATTTGGTTAATATTTTAGAAAATTAGCCTTTAAAAAAGAAATATATAGCAAACAGTGTTTTCTTAGACCAAAATTCTTTAATGATGCTATTTTATAAGTCAAAAATATGTATGATTACTTCCCAGTGGCCCTTCTGGTACTCATCATAAAGATTGGATCAATAGAACAGTTTACATTGATCCTATATGTTAGAAACAATGCATGATCTTTGTTTTGAGGCAATTTTATTTTTCTTAGGCATCCAAGGCACCTTTGAACACCAACATAATGCCCATTTTTAAAAGATAATTCAGTGTGGAAGGTAAGGGAGAAACAAACAATAGCTCTGACTGAAACAGTATGTTTTGCCTTAATCCGAAAATTAATGGAGTTGTCAAGTTTCAAAGCACATAATCCATAATTCTTTAAGAATGAACCAATAAAATATGAAAATGTAATTATCGCCCCCATCCTCTGCCATCGATTTAAAGTTGCTTTGCTCAGTCTTACTTGGCATTGAACTTATTTCTGTTGGGAGTGAATGGGACAGAGATTTTCAAAGGGCAGATCACAGGAACAACTTTTGCCTTCATTACTAAATGTTTGAATATTCTTCATATTCCACAAAGCACTACAATTTGAAAAGCATGTCTTTATAAAGTTCAGGGATAAAAGTCTGAGTTCTGGCTTTCAATTTGAAGTGAAAAAGAGGCCTTCAGATTTTCAACACAGTAAGACACTGAAGGAATACATAATTAAATAACCCTTTTATGGACATATCCTTGCCATAATTCAGGATAACCCTCAACTTGTCAAGGTAGTTTTTTGTTTTTCCTTCAGATTTTGGTCATCTGAGCCAAAAGAAAATCTATCCAGTACCTCAAATCTTGGAAATATTTTTTTTCACATTTAAACAGTTGTGTTTTCTGTTGAATTATCATTGCATGTTCATACAATTAATTATTAGAGTAAGAGATAATAATACCTTTAATTTGCATATATTTCTTTTCAGTCCTTGCATATATTTATTTTATTCAGTCCTTGATGTGTGCTACATATTTCTCTTTATGACATCTTTATAAAGTAAAAAAGTATTAGTGTGTCTATCTAAAGATAATAAAATCTTGCATGCATTCTAAGTCACTTCAGTTGTGTCTGACTCACTGCCTGACTCATTGCAACCCTATGACTGTAGCCCACCGGCGTCTCTGTCCATTGGATTCTCCAGGCAAGAATAGTGGAGTGTGTTGCCCTTCTCCAGGGGATCTTCCCAACCCGGGGATTGAACCAATGTCTCTTACATCTCCTGCATTGGCATGCAGGTTCACTACCACTAATACCACCGACCTGTATGTCATATGTTACACATATTTATAAAAGCTTATAAAGCACTTTTACATATATTCTTTGATTTTGGTTTTTACCTTCACAGTACCCTGTGAATACATAAAAATAATCAGGTGTCATGGTCTTCAATTTACATATGGGAAGTCTAGAATGCAGAAAGGTGAAGTGTCTGCCTGGGTTCTGCATTTAAGAAGTGAAGGAACTATCTCAGGTCAGGTCCGTCAGGTCAGTCGCTCAGCCGTGTCCGACTCTTTGCTACCCCATGAATCGCAGCACGCCAGGCCTCCCTGTCCATCACCAACTCCCGGAGTTCACTCAGACTCATGCCCATCGAGTCAGTGATGCCAACCAGCCATCGCATCCTCTGTCGTCCCCTTCTCCTCCTCTCCCCAATCCCTCCCAGCATCAGAGTCTTTTCCAATGAGTCAATATGTGGTGGCCAAAGTACTGGAGTTTCAGCTCTAGCATCATTCCTTCCAAAGGACACTCAGGACTGATCTCCTTCAGAATGGACTGGTTGGAACTCCTTGGAGTCCAAGGGACTCTCAAGAGTCTTCTCCAACACCACAGTTCAAAAGCATCAATTCTTTGGCAATCAACTTTCTTCACAATCAAACTATCACATCCATACATGACTACTGGAAAAACCATAGCCTTGACTAGACGGACCTTTGTTGGCAAAGTAATGTCTCTGCTTTTGAATATGCTATCTAGGTTGGCATAACTTTTCTTCCAAGGAGTAAGCGTCTTTTAATTAAAATCCCAGGGCCAATCTCCTTCAGAATGGACTGGTTGGATCTCCTTGCAGTCCAAGGGACTCTCAAGAGTCTTCTCCAACACCACAGTTCAAAAGCATCAATTCTTCGGCACTCAGCTTTCTTCACAGTCCAACTCTCACATCCATACATGACTACTGGAAAAACCATAGCCTTGACTAGACGGACCTTTGTTGGCAAAGTAATGTCTCTGCTTTTGAATATGCTATCTAGGTTGGTCATAACTTTTCTTCCAAGGAGTAAGTGTCTTTTAATTTCATGGCTGCAATCACCATCTGCAGTGATTTTGGACCCCCAAAAAATAAAGTCTGACACTGTTTCCACTGTTTCCCCTTCTATTTCCGTCTATTTCCCATGAAGTGATGGGACTGGATGCCATGATCTTCGTTTTCTGAATATTGAGGTTTAAGCCAGCTTTTTCACTCTCCTCTTTCACTTTCATCAAGAGGCTTTTTAGTTTCTCTTCACTTTCTGCCATAAGGGTGGTGTCATCTGCATATCTGAGGTTATTGATATTTCTCCCAGCAATCTTGATTCCACCTTGTCTTTCTTCCAGCCCAGCGTTTCTCATGATGTACTCTGCATAGAAATTAAATAAGCAGGGTGACAATATACAGCCTTGACGTACTCCTTTTCTTATTTGGAACCAGTCTGTTTTTCCATGTCCAGTTCTAACTGTTGCTTCCTGACCTGCATACAGATTTCTCAAGAGGCAGGTCAGGTGGTCTGGTATTCTCATCTCTCAGAATTTCCACAGTTTATCCTGATTCACACAGTCAAAGGCTTTGGCATAGTCAATAAAACAGAAATAGATGTTTTTCTGGAACTCTCTTGCTTTTTCGATGATCCAGTGGATGTTGGCAATTTGATCTCTGGTTCCTCTGCCTTTTCTAAAACCAGCTTGAACATTGAGTGTCTGCAGCAAGCCATTAATGTACCTCTTGCATGTGGCCACTTTGGTGTTACTCTGGCAGAGTAAAGTAGCCAAAACAGAGATGACAGCACTCTTGAAGTCTACAATACCAAATCAAAAGGTATCACTTATATGTGGAATCTGAAAAAGCATACAAATGAACTTACTTACAAAACAGAAATAGAGAGATTTCCCTGCTGGTTCAGTGGCTAAGACTTTGAATTCCCAATGCAAGAGGCCCAAGTTCAATCCCTGGTCTAGGAACTAGATCCCACAGGCACAACTAAGAGTTCACATGCAGCAACTAAAATCTCGTATGCTGCAATGAAGATCAAAGATTCCATGTGCCACAGCTAACACTCAGCACATCCAAATAAATAAATAATAAAATAGTTTAAAAAAACCAAGACAGAAATAGACCCACAGACATAGAAAACAATCCTACAGTTACCAAAGGGAAAAGGGGCAGGGAAGGGGTAAATTAGAAGGATGAGATTAACATATACACATGACTATATATGAAATAGATAAAATAATCAACAATCAGTTCAGTTCAGTTCAGTTACTCAGTCATTTCCAACTCTTAGCAACCCCATGGACTGCAGCACACATGTCTTCCCCATCCATTAACAACTTCCAGAGCCTACTCAAACTCAAGTCCATCTTCTTGGGGATGCCATCCAACCATCTCATCCTCTGTTGTCCCCTTCTCCTGCATTCAATCTTTCCCAGCATCAGGTTCTTTTCAAAGGAGTCGGTCCTTCCAATGAATATTCAGGACTGATTTCCTTTAAGATAGACTGGTTTGATCTCCTTGCAGTCCAAGGGACTCTCAAGAGTCTTCTCCAACACCACAGTTCAAAGCATCAATTCTTCATTTCTCAGCTTTCTTTATAGTCCAACTTTCACATTCATACGTGACTACTGGAAAAACCATAGGTTTGACTAGATGGACCTTCATTGGCAAAGTAAGGTCTCTGCTTTTAATATGCTGTCTAGGCTGGTCATAGCTTTTCTCCCAAGGAGTAAGCGTCTTTTAATTTCATGGCTGCAGTCACCATCTGCAGTGATTTTGGAGCCCCCCAAAATAAAACCTCTCACTGTTTCCATTGTTTCCTCATCTATTTGCCATGAAGTGATGGGACCGGATGCCATGATATTAGTTTTCTGAATGTTGAGTTTTAAGCCAACTTTTTCACTCTCCTTTTTCATTTTTATCAAGAGGTTCTTTAGTTCTTCACTTTCTGTGTGGAGACGTGCATTTTAAAGAAACTCTTTACCCATGCATTTTACATTAAAAATATTTATTTGTTTATGTATCATTGTGCTGGGTCTTCATTGCTGCACGGGCTTTTCTCTAGTTGTGGCAAGCAGGGGCTACTCTCTAGGTGTGGTGCACTGGCTTCTAATTGCAGTGGCTTCTCTTGTTGCAGAGCACGACCTCTAGGGTACACAGGCTTCAGTATTTGTGGTGCAAGGGGGCTCAGTAGTTGTGGTTCCTAGCCTCTAGAGAAGGAAATGGCAACCCACTCCAGTGTTCTTGCCTGGAGAATCCCAGGGACGGAGGAACCTGGTGGGCTGCCATCTATGAGGTCGCACAGAGTCGGACATGACTGAAGCGACTTAGTAGTAGTAGTAGGCTCTAGAGCACAGGCTCAATAGTTATGACACAGGGGCTTGTTGCTCTGTGGCACGTGGGATCTTCCCGGATCAGAGATTAAACTTGTTTCTCCTGCATTGGCAAGTGGGCTTTTTTTTTTTTTTAAACCACCAAGTCACCAGAGAAGCCCCCATACATTTAAATTTCATCAAGTCATATAAAGTTATATGATTATAATTTTATATCAAGCTTCCACATTTTAATATTTTATCTAATTGGCTCAGCATCATTTTCATTCTAAATGTTTGTACTTTACTTCATTTTATTTTTAATATATATTTTTTCCAGTTTAAAAAATTTGTGGTTAATATAAAAGTTAAAATTTTACTGAAATATATGACGTAGAAACTAAACATCCCCAAACCCCTCAGCAAGGATAATCATTGTTAATAACTGGTATATTCAATAAGATTTGAGTGAATGTATACATAATACTAAGATCATGGCATCTGGTCCCATCACTTCATGGCAAATAGATGGAGAAACAGTGGAAAAAGTGGCTGACTTTATTTTTCTGGGATCCAAGATCACTGCAGATGGTAATTGCAGCCATGAAATTAAAAGACACTTACTCCTTGGAAGGAAAGCTATGACCAACCTAGACAGCATATTAAAAAGCAAAGACATTATTTTGTCAACAAAGGTCCATCTAGTCAAGGGTATGGTTTTTCCAGTAGCCATGTACAGATGTGAAAGTTGGACTATAAAGAAAGATGAAAGCCAAAGAATTGATGGGTTGGAACTGTGGTGTTGGAGAAGACTCTTGAGAGTCCCTTGGACTGCAAGGAGATCCAACCAGTCCATCCTAAAGGAGATCAGTCCTGGATGTTCATTGGAAGGACTGATGCTAAAGCTGAAACTCCAATACTTTGGCCACCTGATGTGAAGAGCTGATTCATTTGAAAAGACACTGATGCTGGGAAAGATTGAGGGCAGGAGGAGAAGGGGATGACAGAGGATGAGATGGTTGGATGGCATCACCAACTCAAAGGACATTGGTTTGGGTGGACTCTGGGAGTTGGTGATGGACAGGGAGGCCTGGTGTGCTGCTGTTCATGGGGTTGCAAACAGTTGGACACAACTGAGCAATGAACTGAACTGATACATTTATATAAAGATATTTTATTGATATTAATAGTAAGAGAAATGGTACTTGACTTTATACACCATTTTTAAAGTTTCCCTTTTTCTCAGTTAATCATGACTTGGGAAATAAAACAAGATATCAGAAAGATATCTGGGAGTCCCTGGTGGCTTAGTGGTTAGATGGCAGCCTTTCACTGCCATGGCTGGGTTTAATCCCTGGCCAGGGAACTGAGATCCTGCCAGCCATGCAGTGCAGTGGAAAAAAAAAAAAAATTTGCACTCCCATGTTTATTGCAGGAATATTCATAATAGCCAAGACCTAGAAACAACCTCAATGTTCCTCAATGGATGAATGAATAAAGAAACTGTGATATATACATATATATGTGTGTGTGAGAATTTTAAAAAGTTGAACTTGTGGAAACTTGTAGAATACAATGGTAGTTAATAGGAACTGAGGGTAGAGGAACTGCAGAGAGGCTGGTCAAAGTGTATAAACTTGCAATTAAAAGATGAATAAGTTCTGGAGATCTAATGCCCAGCCTTGTGATTATAGCCAACGATACTGTGTATATAACCTCAAAGTTGCTAAGAGACTAGACCTTAAGTGTTCTCATCACAGAGAATAAGTGATGTGATATGGTAGAGATGCAAGCTAAAGTTATGGTGGTGGACTTCCTTGGTGGTCCAGTGGTTAAGACACTGCCTGCCAGTTCAGGGGATGCGGGTTTGATCCCTGGTCCAGGAAGATTCCACGTACTGCAGGGCAACCAACCCTGTGCACCATGAGTACTGAGCCCATAACCCTACAGCCTGTGCTCCACAACAGGAGAAGCCACTGCAAAGACACGCCTGTGCACTGCAGAGAGAGAGTAGCCTCCATTCAGCGGAACTAGAGAAAGCCCACACACAGCAACGAAGACCCAGCACAGCCAAAAATAAATAAATAAATAAGATGACCTTAAAAAAATAGTCTTGAATAAAAAACAAATAAAGTTATGGTGGTAATCATATTATAATACATAAAAGCATCAAATTGACAAATTATATACCTTAAACTATCACAATGTTACATGTTAGTTATATGTCAATAAAAACGTATTTTGAAAAATTTCCCATGAATTCATTCAAATATTATATATAAGACATTTTATAAGCATACACTAAGATAATTGTTGTTTTAATTACTAATTAATTAATAATAAATATTTTATATCATATAATATATAATATTAATACATGAATGGGGCTTGACATACATGCTATTTTTTTATCTTATATTGAAATATAGTTGATTATCAATTTTGTGCTAGTTTCAGTGTACAGCAAAGTGATTCAGTTGTACATATACATGTATCTATTCTTTTTCAAATTCTTTTCTCATTCAAGTTTTTATAGAGTCTTGAGCAGAGTTCCTGGTGCTATGCAGTAGGTCCTTATTGGTTATCTATTTTAAATGCAGTAGTGTTGTACGTATCATTTTGAAGTTCGCTTTTTCTTTCAGTTAAATATATATCTTAAGATTTCCAGCATCCATTCATTCATTCAGAAAATACTAATGCCTATTATGTAGCATCAATTCTTCAGCGCTCAGCCTTCTTCACAGTCCAACTCTCACATCCATACATGACCACAGGAAAAACCATAGCCTTGACTAGACGGACCTTAGTCGGCAAAGTAATGTCTCTGCTTTTGAATATACTATCTAGGTTGCTCATCACTTCTTCCAAGGAGTAAGTGTCTTTTAATTTCATGGCTGCAATCACCATCTGCAGTGATTTTGGAGCCCAGAAAAATAAAGTCTGCCACTGTTTCCACTGTTTCCCCGTCTATTTCGCATGAAGTGATGGGACCATGATCTTCGTTTTCTGAATGTTGAGCTTTAAGCCAACTTTTCCACTCTCCTCTTTCACTTTCATCAAGAGACTTTTTAGCTCTTCTTCACTTTCTGCCATAAGGGTGGTGTCATCTGCATATCTGAGGTTATTCATATTTCTCCCGGCAATCTTGATTCCAGCTTGTGTTTCTTCCAGTCCAGCGTTTCTCATGATGTACTCTGCATAGAAGTTAAATAAGCGAGGTGACAATATACAGCCTTGACATACTCCTTTTCCTATTTGGAACCAGTCTGTTGTCCCATGTCCAGTTCTAACTGTTGCTTCCTGACCTGCATACAGATTTCTCAAGAGGCAGGTCAGGTGGGGTCTGGTAATCCCATCTCTTTCAGAATTTTCCACAGTTTATTCTGATCCACACGGTCAAAGGCTTTAGCATAGTCAATAAAGCAGAAATAGATGTTTTTCTGGAACCCTTTGCTTTTTCCATGATCCAGCGGATGTTGGCAATTTGATCTCTGGTTCCTCTGCCTTTTCTAAAACCAGCTTGAACATCAGGGAGTTCATGGTTCACGTATTGCTGAAGCCTGGTTTGGAGAATTTTGAGCATTACTTTACTAGCATATGAGATGAGTGCAAATGTGCAGTAGTTTGAGCATTCTTTGGCATTGCCACCAGCGTTTCTCATGATGTACTCTGCATAGAAGTTAAATAAGCAGGGTGACAATATACAGCCTTGATGTACTCCTTTTCCTATTTGGAACCAGTCTGTTGTTCCATGTCCAGTTCTAACTGTTGCTTCCTGGCCTGCATACAGATTTCTCAAGAGGCAGGTCAGGTGGTCTGGTATTCCCATCTCTCTCAGAATTTTCCACAGTTTATTGTGATCCACACAGTCAAAGGCTTTGGCATAGTCAAGAAAGCAGAAATAGATGTTTTTCTGGAACTCTCTTGCTTTTTCCATGATCCAGCAGATGTTGGCAGTTTGATCTACAGTTCCTCTGCCTTTTCTAAAATCAGCTTGAACATCAGGGAGTTCACGGTTCACATATTGCTGAAGTCTGGCTTGGAGAATTTTGAGCATTCCTTTACTAGCATGTGAGATGAATGCAATTGTGTGATAGTTTGAGCAGTCTTTGGCATTGCCTTTCTTTGGGACCAGAATGAAAACTGACCTTTTCCAGTCCTGTGGCCACTGCTGAGTTTTCCAAGTTTGTTGGCATATTGAGTGCAGCACTTTCACAGCATCATCTTTCAGGATTTGAAATAGCTCAGCTGGAATTCCATCACCTCCACTAGCTTTGTTCATAGTGATGCTTTCTAAGGCCCACTTGACTTCACATTCCAGGATGTCTGGCTCTAGATTAGTGATCACACCATCATGATTATCTGGGTCGTGAAGATCTTTTTTGTACAGTTCTTCTGTGTATTCTTGCCACCTCTTCTTAATATCTTCTGCTTCTGTTAGGTCACAGAGGACTATTTCATATAATAGTAAGTTCTGCCTGCAGTATTTTTCCCCATTGCCAAGGCCACTTGGCCACTGTCTACCCAATTCTTTAGGAGCAATCTTCACTTTAGACCACAGTTTCCATTTCACTAATATATAGCTTAGCATTAAGTTACCAGTCGTGCTAGTCCAGTCTTGAGCTTCAGTACTGATCACTAACTCATCTGTCTTGAACCCAAGGACCAAGGTATTTGATTTTGCCTCTGTTGGCCCTCCACATGGATAGTTGTCTATTCTCCAAAACTCAAGCTCATTGGTGGGGGGTGAGTTGGTCTGTGATCTGTTGATGACTGTAGACACTGGCTTCACTGACTTCCTGCCTGTCCTAAGCCTTAGCAAATACGTGTGTGTTCAGTTGCTCTGTCATGTCCGACCTGCCAGTCTTCTCTGTCCATGCAGTTTTCTAAACAAGAATACTGGAGTGCGGTGCCATTTCCTCCTCCAGGGGATCTTCTTGTCCCGCGGATCAAACCTGTGTCTCCTGTGTCTTCTGCATTGGCAGGCATATTCTTTACCTCTGGTACCACGTGGGAAGCCTTAGCAAATTAGAGTATCTTATTAGCTACTAACAGAAGAAAAGCTAGATGTATCATGATCCAAAGTCTGAAGCTCTACCATTGTTTTCCACAGAAAAGAGTTTGTGTTATTTACATGGCAAACTGAACAGCTCTTTCTTGCCAAGTTCCACAAAATGTGGACTCTCTTAAATGCATAACTCTATATTTTCTTCTTTATATTGGGGAAACATGCGTGCTTTGTAAAAGAACAATTATTGACAACTGTGTACTGAAAGGAGGCAGGAGAGGGAGCCATGAGGACATAACCCGGCAATTGTCTGCAACAACAGTTCACTAGATGTCACCCCACACTTGTGTCAGGATTGATGTTTTTCTGTTTTAACAGAACACACTAGCAGGAAGGTGCCTTCAGTTTCCTGGCAGAAACCTCTTATTTCTCCTCCAACTTAATGGCATATCTGTGTGTTGAAAAAGATTCCAAGTCATAAAAGGAACTTTTGGCTTTAACCAGAGGATTTTTAATGTCCATGAAGTTTTGACATTTAAGCAATTGTGTACTATGCTAATGTATTATATAATTGTAGATAGTGTATATTTACTATGTAGAAAATTTTAAATGCAAATAAGCAAAAGGAAATGGGGGGAAATCTATGTGACGTGACCTTGCCTTCACAAATAAAATCACAAACACTTGGATGTTGTTGCTGTTGCTGTTCAGTCACCAAGTTTTGTCTGACTCTTTGCGACCCCATGGGCTATAGACTGCCAGGCTCCTCCCCTGTCCATGGGATTTCCAGGCAAGAATACTGGAGTGGGCTGCCATTTCCTTCTCCCAGAATCTTCTCAGATGAAGATTGAACCCATGTCTCCTGCATTGGTAGGCGGATTCTTTGTATGCACATACACACACACGCACTAAAATATTGGCTTATAAAGTACATATTATGAATTATTTTCATATCAATAAATACATTTTACTATGAATATATAGTCACTTAAATGACGTAATAGTGTTCTATTATTTATTAATAAGTTTTATCAAACTTTATCAAACATATTATCAAACACTGATACTATAGGCTTGAGATACTAATATGTCGGAAAAAGATATGAGCCTATTATATTTTTCTTATGTTTTATTTTAATGGGTATGACATTACCAAATCTTCCTTAAACAATTTTAGCATTTTCCTTTGAAATAATTCTTCAAACTTTGTTGTCAAAATCTTGACTCCCTGTCCACTGATGTTAAACAGACATATGGAGAGAGTTTGGAGGAAATAAAGAGTAGCTTTATTATTTTTGCCAAGCAAAAGAGAAACACAGCTGGCTAGCACCTCAAGAACTGTGCCCCTGTCTCTTGGGAATAGGGGGAGGTTTTATATCCTCATGAAGGTCTTGCATTTTTTTTCTTCTGCAGTTTCAGAATAACCACAGCTAGCATCAGGCAACTCAGCAGCTGAGTCTTGTGTCCATGGGATTATCAGCTCGTGATCTTTCTGAAATGCAGAATGCTACAAGAGAGTGTAGGAGGAGAAGAATTAGCTTTGTGAGAGAAAGTAATTAGCTTTGTGAAGGCCTAGTCCAGCTACCAGTGTTTGTTAGTATTAATAGTAATGGCTAAAGAATAACCAAGTTGTTTAACTCTTGTAGGCCTGTTTGGCTAGTATGTGCCAAAGGCTGTTCACACGTTTCTGTTTTTGCTGCAACAAATTCCTCACACACCGCCCTCACCCCTCCATTACTTATTCCCTCCGTTTCAGTGGAAAAAGGGAAAAAAGAATTATTCTTGGCTGACTGAGGACAAAACTGAGTTTTGTTCCATTTGAAAATCATCAGCTACCTGGCCCAGGGGCCCATCTATCTCCTGCTGCTGCTGCTGCTGCTGCTAAGTCACTTCAGTCGTGTCCGACTCTGTGGGACCCCATAGACGGCAGCCCACCAGGCTCCCCCATCCCTGGGATTCTCCAGGCAAGGACACTGGAGTGGGTTGCCATTTCCTTCTCCTACTTCAAATTAAAAAAAAAAAAATTACAGTAGCCACCTTTAACCAAGTACTTGATATGAATATCTGTGTTTACCACTAATTTTTCAATTCTAAGGAAGAAAAGCTTCCTTAGGAAGAGAAACTTATTGGGAGACTTAGTTCTTTGATGTGAATATTCATGTCTATGAAGCCTGAAACGGCACAGGTTTCTTATCTGTGATTAGAGCTGGAGGGATCTATGGACACCTATTGTGTGCAAAATATTGAGTGTATGTCATTTACTGACAAGAGACTGTAGAGTTCAAGGTTTTCAAAAATGTTAGTGATATATTCTTGAGACCAGATATTTCTGTGTTATTATTCCTTACTGGGTTCAGTTCAGTTCAGTTCAGTTCAGTCACTCAGTCGTGTCTGACTCTTTGCGACCCCATGAATCACAGGACACCAGGCCTTCCTGTCCATCACCAACTTCGGGAATTTACTCAAACTCACGTCTGTCGAGTGGGTGATGCCATCCAGCCTCTGTCGTCCCCTTCTCCTCCTGCCCCCAATCCCTCCCAGCATCAGGGTCTTTTCCAATGAGTCAACTCTTCGCATGAGCTGGCCAAAGTACTGGAGTTTCAGCTTTAGCATCATTCCCTCCAAAGAAATCCCAGGGCTGATCTCCTTTAGGATGGACTGGTTGGATCTCCTTGAGGTCTAAGGGACTCTCAAGAGTCTTCTCCAACACTACAGTTCAAAAGCATAAATTCTTCGGCACTCAGCCTTCTTCACAGTCCAGCTCTCACATCCATACATGACCACTGGAAAAACCATAACCTTGACTAGACGGACCTTTGTTGGCAAAGAATGTCTCTGCTTTTCAATATGCTGTCTAGGTTGGTCATAACTGTCCTTCCAAGGAGTAAGCATCTTTTAATTTCATGGCTGCAATCACCATCTGCAGTGATTTTGGACCCCCCCGCAAAATAAAGTCTGACACTGTTTCCACTGTTTCCCCATCTATTTCCCATGAAGTGATGGGAGCAGATGCCATGATCCTCGTTTTCTGAGTGTTGAGTTTTAAACCAACTTTTTTACTCTCCTCTTTCATTTTCATCAAGAGGTTTTTTAGTTCCTCTTCACTTTCTGCAATTTATTTAATTTCTCTGATCTCATTTTTCCACCTGTGACCTAGAGGTCATGATATCTACCTTGATGTATCATTGTAATTAAATGAGATCATGCTTTTAAAGTCCCTGGTGCATAAAAGCATGGAGTTTATTTTCTGTTTTATAAATGAAACTTTCCCTTTTCCAGAAATATAATCCATGAGTTTTCAAGTCAGTTGAATGCATGAGTAAATAATACATGTTTAACTCTGTAAAATACTTAAACATATTTTATTGAACTGAACAATTATGAGTAAACCATGCTTCCTGCTGTTATTTCCATATGGTTTTTATCAATATGCTTTTCAGTTGTTTATTCTAAGCGCTACATATTCTTACAATTTTTGTCTTCCTCTGATTTGTTTCCTCTCTCTTTAATTCTTTCCTATCTGGCAACCTAACAAAGCCCAAAATGCAATAAATCCTGTTGGGTTATGAATATATGACTTCAGTTTCTGTTGATATTCACCATGTGCTTATGGAATACACTGGCTTTTGAAAGAAAATACTGATATGATACTCTGACAGTTTATTCTCTACACCCTTTCCAAAATAGTTAAGTAATAAAGAAAGTGGTTGCTTTTCTTCGACAAAGCTGTTTATATAGCTTGGTCAAACCTCATAGGTTTGTTTGCACCTACAAACCTATCCAGCAAGTGAAGGAATAAAGCAAGAAAAATTCTATCCTTTCTCACTAGGATACGCACACACAAACACACCGCACACACAAGGATATTGCGGTCAAGGAATGCTTTATCAATCCTTCGTATTACCTTTATCAGAAACGGTTTCTTTCTAAGACTTATTACTGAACAGAAAACACCACTGGGACTTCCCTGGTGGTCCAGGGGTTAAGATTCTGCCCCTCCACTGCAGTGGAGAAGGAAATGGCAATCCATTTCAGTATTCCTTCCGGAATAATCCCAGGAACAGAGAAGCCTGGTGGGTTATAGTCCATGGGGTAGCAAAATCCATGAGATTCGTGGAGTTCTTAAGATGCACCAGATACTACTTGTATGACTAAGAGTGCATTTCTGCAAAGAGTCGAACACAATACTTTCCAATGCAGGAGGCACAGGTTTGATTCCTAGTCAGAGAACTGAGATCCCATATGCTGCACGGCATGGCAAATAAAATAAATTCAAACGAAAGATAAAACCACTGATCTTGACTCAGCTCAAGAACAAATATGCGTGCTTGGTGTATGTCTGTACATGTACATGATTTTTATATATATATACAAAATTCATGCCTTTATTTCTCCACCCTATAAAAATAATAATAATTAAAAAAAAACCTGACTAGGTGGGAATTAGTTAATCTTTACCTGCAAGACTTGCACTTCTAATACCAGACATTCTATTCCTTTCTTTCTTTTTTTCTTTCCTTTTTCCCTAGGTGGGCTTGTCTGAATGTTTCCAGAAGACGTTAGTAGGCGGCGACTTTCATCTATGCTTTCTGCACTGTTGGTGTCTGCTTTTACCTTGGTATTGTGCAAATTGTCGTGCTCACGCTGTTCTACTCTTTAGGGCTATACTTGGTCAAGCTGTGTTACTGTTTTGCTTCTGCTGAAACATGAAGACCTAAACATTTTAAAAGAGAGGTCAAAGTAAACACATTCTGTTCCTTTACTCAGAGGAGATTCGTGGAGTGCTTAATATGCACCAGGTACTGCTTGTGTGACTGAGAGTAGCATTTCTGCTATTAAATTCTTTCTATTAGGAGTGTTTATTCTCACTTCGGAAAAAGGAAATCTGTATTCAGACTAAGCATTATATTCAATGTATGCCTTATATTCAGTTTACTGCCCACTGTGTCTGGCTCATGAGGTTTGCTAGTTTCTGCCTTCTTGTGAACTTTGATAGAGAAGAGTGTAAGCATTTAGACTCTATTTTATCATTTCAAAATTTAGGAAGACTTTGTTTTAAAGTTTATTGAAGTAGTAATAAAACAACCCCTTTCACCAACCTATCCTCATTGAACAAATATTTCATTTCCTATAAACTGAGATAACTTGATAGAAATAACACCATACATTTGGTCTTAGACCCAAATATAAACTGACATGAAGTAGTTTTATTTATCAATTGTATTTTGGAACACTTTTTACACACCTGGCAAGTGCTAAACAGTGAAGACCTAAGGATGAATATAAAAGTTTCTGACCTTTAAGAAGCTTCCAGAGCTAAGCTCCATACTAATCTGTTTCCTTCCATCTGGTAGAAGAATAATATAAATGTCCATGGGTCGGATTTCAAACTCAAAACTAAATTACCAAGGGTTCCTATAATTAACCATTCATAAACTTAAATCAGCAGTGAAATAATATGTACTGGACTCTACATCAGTTTTTATTATGTACTCTTTTAGCAAATATTTATTTTTAAAATATGTAACATTTACTTACTACTATTAAATGCATTATACTAAATACATACTATAATGAGTGTGAAAGTGTGAGTCACTCAGATCAGTTCAATTCGCTCAGTAGTACCCAACTCTTTGCAACCCCATGGACTGCAGCCCACCAAGCTCCTCTGTCCATGAGATTTTCCAGACAAGGATATTGGAGTGGGTTGCCATTTTCCTCCAGGGAATCTTCCTCCTGCACTGTGGCAGATTCTTTACCAAATGAGCTACCAAGAAAGCCGTTATATAAATATACAAATCCTGAAAGATGATGCTGTGAAAGTGCTGCACTCAATATGCCAGAAAATTTGGAAAACTCAGCAGTGACCACAGGACTGGAAAAGATCAGTTTTCATTCCAATCCCNAGAGTCGGACATGACTGCAGCGACTTAGCAGCAGCAGCCATTAGATAGTAGCTAATTGGTCTTACTGTTTCCCATTCCTGATATAATTTCTATTATTTCTCCCTGAAGTGACTGAGCAAGCTAGCTCTGCTGAAATACATATCATGTTTTTGCTTTACAGATAACCTGAGTTAACTAGATAGAAATATAGACAAAGAAAGACTTGTGGCAGTAAGACTAATGCTCAGGGGGAAGATGCCCCAGCCCTGGACTTATGCACTTCTGCATAAGTGCACTTACTGCACTTCTCACAGAGCAGTGAGAAGCCTTAAAGACCCTTGAGAATATAGCCCATCAGGCTCCTCTGTCCATGGCATTCTCCAGGCAAGAACAGTGGAGTGGGTTGCTATGCTCTCCTCCAGGGCATCTTCCCAGCCCAGAGACTGAACCCACATTTCCCACATTGTAGGTGGATTCTTTACCATCTGAGCTACCAGGGAAGTCCTGAGAATGTACTACACTTGGGCAAATGGGTCATTTAGTTTGCAGCTACTGTCTTCTTAGAAGAGTTTCAGATGTGTCTAGGCCCTTAGGTCAAAAAAATTATCCATCAGATTTGGAAAGAAAATGAATACAAAATAATCCAGGCAAGAATTATTTAACAACATAATATTTTCAACCACCCTTAAGTGAAGACAGAATTATTTACCTTTCCTATTTTGTGCCCCAAACATAGGCAGGTCACAAGCTTCAGCAGTGGAACAGATTCCAGAGGATGGAAAAAGGCCAAATAGGAAGTAGTGGGAATCTCTAGCATCTCAAGTAGCAGCAGCAACCTTAGTTCTGTGGTCTGACTGCTAGAGTGTTCCATTTTCACTGGCTGACATTCCCCAATGCCCTGACACTGATTGGGACAGATACCAGGTATGAGGTGATAGAACTTGGGGCTCTGCCAGCTCAGAGTTCTGTAAACTCAGCAAGTTCATATCCTTGAAGTTCATGTGGCCACTAATATCTACCACAGAGGGCTTTTACATAATAAATCTTGGTTGAGTATCTGTAATATTCTAGGTGCTGTGTTGGGAACTGGAAAGCAGTCCCCATGGAGCACAGGCATTCTAGAATTATTGAAGTAATGTTATGCAAACTACTTGTCTCAGAGCCCGGTTCATAAAAACTGTTTATAGTTATTATTTTAGCAGCCTGAAATATAAGGATATGATGGTTAAGAGTTCAGGCTGAAGAGTCACACCAGGGTTCCAGTTCTATCAGAATATGAGCTTCAGAAATTAGTCAGGAGAACTTGGGCAAGATTTTTTAATGTTACATACCTCAATTTTCTGGCCTATAAAGTAACTAATAATGATCTTAACTGTTTTATAAGCTTGGAAAGATCATATAAGAGTAATATGAAACTCCTTGTAAGTCTTCTCCCTCTAAGAGGTAATGACTCAGTACTGACACAAGTCTAGTTGGACCAAAAAGAAAAGGCCTTTCAAGGAAAGTATCTCTTGAACTGCTTGAAATTTGTCTGGAGTAAAAAGAAAGGTAAATGGAAGAACTATTGTTAGAGGGGCCAACAACTCTGATGGCACTCTAAGTACAGATATTATGGCAGTGAACTACTTCATAAATGACAAATAGACAGCTCCGTTCTTCACATCCATCACAGGTGAGAAAATGCTGTCACCGGATTTATGACCTTTGTTCATAATAAACTCAAAATGCCCTCTTTGCAAAGCCCTTCTGTCTTGAGCTCGAGATTTCAGTAAGGTCACATCTACTTCTCCGTCTTTTTTCATTGAATTATATTTCCAATAAGACTTAGCTCTTTCCACCTACTTGTGTGCCTGTGTTCTTGGTGACCTCTGTATTGAGGATTGGTAATGTCTGTACTGACATTGGCAAATAGAGTTCCCAGAGGATAACTGGGGATGCAAAAGGACCAGCAGTAACATGATTCTGCAGAAAGGTGGGCTCTGCCTGACCTTAAAAAATCTGAAACTATATTGAGTATATAATTTACACATAATAAAATTCATCAATTTAGTATGTAGAGTTAATGAGTTTTGACAAATGTGTGTATGTGTGTGTGTGTGTGTGCGCGTGTGTGTATAAACCACATTTGAGATGTAAAATATTTCCATTACTTCAAAATTCTATCACATTACTTTGCAATCAGTTTCCCCATCCTTGACCCCAGGTAATCATGAATCTACTTTCTAGTTGTATAGATTTGCCCTTTCTGGACATTCCATATAAATGTAATCATACAGTATGTGGTCTTTTGTGATTGACTTCTTTCACTTGGCTTGTTTTTGAGGTATATCTATGTTGTGGCATATATCAGGACCTCATTCCTTTTTATTGCCAAAAATATTTTGTGGTATGGATGTAACACATCTTGTTTGGCCTTACTGATGGATATTTAGGTTGTTTCCAGTTTGGGGTCATTACAAGTAAAGCTGCTATGACCATTTTGTATAAGTCTGGGTGCATACATGCATTTTCATTTATCATGGGTTAAATACTGAGGTGTAGCTCATGTGGTAAGAATGTTTGACTTCATAAGATACTGAACAAAGTGACTATACTATTTTGTATTCTTATCAACAGTATACGAGTATTCCAGTCATATACCCTTGCCAACATTTGGCATTGTCAGTCTTTTACGTTATATTTGTATGGTGTTTTAGAGAAGTTCCTAAAGAACATTGAGCCATTAGACCTTTCTGCTATTGGCTGGTCACTATCATCCTACCTTTATGTCCTTTGAGAAATATGGTAAGAAGTGGGAGGAGAAGCTTTATTTATTACCTAGGGGTAGGAAATCAGTGGGACTTCCCTGTTGGCTCAGATGGTAGAGAATCTGCCTACAATGAGAACTGGGTTCAATCCTTAGGTCAGGAAGATGCCCTAGAGAAGGGAATGGCTACCCTCTCCAGTATTCTTGCCTGAGAATTCCATGGACAGAGATGCTTAGAGGGCTACAGTCCATGGAATCACAAAGAATCGAACACAACTGAGTGACTAACATACACAAATTGTGTGGGAATCAGTATAGATGCCTGTACCTATCTAGAGAGCCTTCATGGGAGGCAGTCTATAAAGAACAAACAGTAGTCGTATGGAAGATGCAAGGAGGAAAATTTGGGATTCCTATAGCATAGAACTTACTAGATTTTAGAACTGCCTTATAATAGAGTGAACTTTAATAATTAAGGCCCTTCCTATCACTAAGTGTTTTCAAGTAGCAATTGGATGAACATTTCATGGGGATGTTCTTAAGCAGATTCATATACCAGGAAAAGGTTAGATGAATATCCTCAGATATTTCTATGAACTGTGAAGCAGATAATCTTGAAATTCTGTGCCTTATGATTCTTTGTTCCTGTTCTCTGCCCTTTCACCTGACTTCTGGCAACCCACAATCCTTAATTCCATAGTAGCAGAAATGGCTGGAAATCAATCTTCACTAGAGTAAGCTAGAGATTTCCTTTTTCCAGAGTGTCTGAGTTGTAGTATGATCCCATATAAGAATCTCTAATGGTAGAATTTCAGACAAAGCAACAGGTAATGAGTAAGATGTTTCGGGTAGAATTTCATGCGTGATGTCACTCACATTAAACATAGTACCTAGATGATCATCTGGCTAATAATGTAGCCCTTGAGGGAAGTCAAAGGGAAAGAAAGCAAAGCTTCCAAATTTGATTTTCGAATGAGGGCTACTTCTCCTCAGCTTGGTTTTCACATCCACATAGGCCTGACTATGTAGATGGTGAGTGCAGCCATGAAATTAAAAGACGCTTGCTCCTTGGAAGAAAAGTTATGACCAACCTAGATAGTATATTCAAAAGCAGAGACATTACTTTGCCGACTAAGGTCCATCTAGTCAAGGCTATGGTTTTTCCTGTGGTCATGTATGGATGTGAGAGTTGGACTGTGAAGAAGGCTGAGCGCAGAAGAATTGATGCTTTTGAACTGTGGTGTTGGAGAAGACTCTTGAGAGTCCCTTGGACTGCAAGGAGATCCAACCAGTCCATTCTGAAGGAGATCAACCCTGGGATTTCTTTGGGAGGAATGTTACTAAAATTGAAGCTCCAGTACTTTGGCCACCTCATGCAAAGAGTTGACTCATTGGAAAAGACCCTGATGCTGGGAGGGATTGGGGGCAGGAGGAGAAGGGGACGACTGAGGATGAGATGGCTGGATGGCATCATGGACTCAATGGACGTGAGTCTGAGTGAACTCCGGGAGTTGGTGATGGACAGGGAGGCCTGGCGTGCTGCGATTCATGGGGTCGCAAAGAGTAGGACATGACTGAGCGACTGAACTGAACTGAATCAAATTGTCCATCTGCCAATCTTTTTTACATCCAACGTCTTCTAGCACTGATATGGTACTGTATGTTTTTAGAATACTGCTTCCATTGACTGACAGCTTATACACACACACACACACACACACACACACACACCCATCATGAGTGATGTATCTTTTGTTCTTCACACTTCAAGTGTCTGTCCGACTGTCAAGTCTTCCTGTCTTCTGTAAGAATGTGTCATCATAAAGGAAACTTGTTGTGATCTGCCACCAGGCATCAGGGATTCAGTCTGCAGGGAGACCCTGAAGCAATGCCAAAGTAAAAAGTTCCCAGTGATATCCTTTGTTATTTGTACTTATTTTACTTATTTGTACATTAACTCAGTCAAGTTTGGCCAGCATTGCAGAGGATATGAGAATGCTGCAAACTGGCTATTAACCTCACTATTGACACAGTATTGCCAAAGCAATATTGCATTTCAGATCCCCATACTCCCTACCTTTGATTTAGTGGTAGTGGTTTAATCAGTGTAAAGCCCTCATGACTATCAGTATTGGTTCAAGAAACAGTGTGAGACAGCAAAAGAGACACAGATATAAAGAACAGACTTTTGGACTCTGTGGGAGAAGTCAAGGGTGGGATGATTTGAGAGAAGAGCATTGAAACATGTATATTACCATATGTGAAATAGACAGTCCAAGTTTGATGCATGAAACAGGGCACTCATAGCTGGTGTACTGGGACAACCCAGAGGGATGGAATAGGGAGGGATGTGGGAGGGGGCTTTGGGATGGGGCACACGTGTATACCTGTGGCTGATTCATGTCAATGGATGGCAAAAACCACTACATATTGTAAACTAATTAGCCTCCAATGAAAATAAATAAATTAAATAAATAAATAAAAAGAAGAACCAGTGTAAGTTGAGGCTTACAAGAGAAGCCTATAAGGAGATGGAGCTATGAGGAACTGGAGGAAGCTGATAGGTTTACTTTCCTGGTTCTGGGCTCTGTATGGACACTCCTCACCCCTAAATTTATTTATTTTTTCATTCTTATTGATTATAGTTGATTTACAGTGTTGTGTTAGTTTCAGGTATACAGCAAAGTGAATCAGTTATGCATATATATATATTAGTTATACATATATAGTTATACATATATATATATATACAGTGAATCAGTTATACATATATAGTTATACATATATACACATTCATGTTTTTAGATTTTTCTCATATAGAATGTTGAGTATAGAATATCAGAATATTGAGTTAGAATATTAGAACATAGAATATTGCCTAGAGTTCCCTGTGCTATATAGTAGGTCTTTATTATCTATTTTATACACCATAGTGTATATATGTCACTCCCAATCTGCAAATTTATTCCTCCTCTTCTTTCCCTGTGGTAACCTTAAGTTTTTTTCTACATCTGTGACTCTATTTCTGTTTTGTAAATAAGTACATTTGTACCAATTTTTTAAGATTCCAAATATAAGTGATATCATATGGTATTTGTCTTTTTTTGGTCTGATTTCTCACAGTATGATAATATCTAGGTCTATCCATTTTGCTGCTAATGGCATTATTTCACTCATGGCTGAGTAATATTCCATTGTATACATGTACCATGTCTTCTTTATTCATTCATCTGTTATGAACATTTACATTGTTTGCATGTCTTGGCTATTGTAAATATTGCTGCAATGAACATTGTGATGCCTGTATCTTTTCAAATTATGATTTTTTCCAGATATATGCCCGGGAGTGGGATTGCAGGATCATCTGGTAGATCTTTTTAGTTTTTTAAGGACCCTCCATATTGTTCTCCATAGTAGCTGTACAAATTTACATTCCTACCAACGGAGTAGGACAGTTCCCTTTTCTACATATTCTCTCAAGAAATTATTGTTTGTTAGAAAGTGATCTAATTTCATTCTTTTACAAGTGGTTGACGAGTTTTCCCAGCACCACTTGTTAAAGAGATTGTCTTTAATCCACTGCAAATTCTTGCCTCCTTTGTTGAAGATAAGGTGTCCATAGGTGTGTGGATTTATCTCTGGGCTTTCTATTTTGTTCCATTNAATTCAGGTTGTTGAATCATTCCTTCATATATGAATAACATTCTCCTGGCCTTTGTGATAATTTTTTAGCAATCATTTTACTGCCGGCCTCTTATCACAAAATGACATTGGGAGTTTGGGACTTCTGGTTTTATATGAATTAGGTCTTAAAGAGCTGTGTATCTTGGACAACTCACTTAACCACTCTAGACCTTCCCTTTTCTCTACAGGAAGGGAGAACTGTTTCATGATCTTGAAGATCTCTTCCAGTCTGTTCTATAAATGATTTCTGTCCCCAGCCTGATGTCTAGGGACACCAGGAAAGGAAAACAGACATAAAATGATTAGGAGCTGAGCTTTCTCTTTGGCCTCCAAAGGTCCTGGAAATAGGACACCATTAGGAAGACAGATTATTGTATATCTGTTTCTTCCTTAGGGTTTGCATTTTCAGTTACCAAAGCCATCTCTATACTGGGGACTTTCATTGTCATATATACAGTACCTCTCTTCTAGGTCAATTCTCAAGTCTGTGGCCTTTATTTTATTAATATTATTTAAAAAAACATTTATTTGGCTGCACTGAGTCTTAGTTGGGGCACATGGAATCTTTAGTTGTGGCATGTGGGATCTAGTTCCCTGACCAGGGATCGAACCCAGGGCCCCTTGTATCGGGAGCACAGAGGCTTAGCCAATAAAGCACTAGGGAATACATCTCTCTGCTGCTCCCTGGTGGCTCAGAGGTTAAAGCATTTGCCCCCAATGTGGGAGACCCAGGTTCGATCCCTGGGTCGGGAAGATCCCTTGGAGAAGGAAACGANTTAGGTCATACCTGAATGGTCAAGTGGTGTTGCCCACTTTCTTCAATTTAAGTCTGAATTTGGCAATAAGGAGTTCATGATCTGAGCCACAGTTAGCTCCCAGTCTTGTCTTTGTTGACTGTCTAGAGCTTCTCCACCTTTGGCTGCAAAAAATATAATCCATCTGATTTTGGTGTTGACCATCTGGTGATGTCCATGTGTAGAGTCTTCTCTTGTGTTTTTGGAAGAGGGTGTTTGCTATGACCAGTGCATTTTCTTGGCAAAACTCTATTAGTCTTTGCCCTGCTTCATTCTGCTTTCCAAGGCCAAATTTGCCTGTTACTCCAGATGTGTCTTGACTTCCTACTTTTGCATTCCAGTCCCCTATAATGAAAAGGACATCTTTTTTGGGTATTAGTTCTAAAAGGTCTTGTAGGTCTTCATAAAACCGTTCAACTTCAGCTTCTTCAGCATTACTGGTTGGGGCATAGATTTGGATAATTGTGATATTGAATGGTTTGCCTTGGAGATGAACAGAGGTCATTCTGTCATTTTTGAGATTGCATCAAAGTACTGCATTTTGGACTCTTTTGTTGACCATGATGGCTACCCCATTTCTTCTGAGGGATTCCTGCCCACAGTAATAGATATAATAGTCATCTGAGTTAAATTAGTATTCCTGAATAAGACCTCTGCCACTAACCCTTACAAGCTGCAACCTTAAGCAACTACATAGTTTCAAGATACACTGTACAATGGTTTAGTCATTAAGTCATGTCTGACTCCAGCAACCCCATGGACCATAGCCTGCTAGGCTTCTCTGTGCATGGAATCTCCCAGGCAAGAATACTGAAGTGGGTTGCCATTGTACAATACAGTACCTATTAACACATGTTGATGTACAAATTTTGGAAGTAATATTTTGGATATGTCAGATTGTAATTAGAGGTTATTAAATTCATTCGTTTCTGTTTTTTTTGGGGGGGTGCTACTAAACATTTAAAATTACATATTTGACTTACATTATTACCTAATGAATGTGTGTGTGTGTGTGTGTGTGTGTGCACGCACATGCTCAGTTGCTCAGTCATGTCCCACTCTGCAAACCCATGGACTGTATGTAGCTACCCAAGCTCCTCTCTCCATGGGATTTCCCAGACAAGAATATAGGAGTGGGTTGCGTTTCCTACTCAAGGGGATCTTCTCCACCCAGCAATCAAACCTGTGCCTCTGGCAACTCCTGCTTTGGCAGCGGATTCTTTACCACTGAGCCACCAGGGAAGTCTGTATATATTGAATATCACCATTTAACACAGTCAAGGAGCCTGGGTGTTCTTTCTGCCTCAGTATTTCACATGCTGTGTGATTTAGGGGGAAAGGACTTAGCCTTTCTGATCTCTGGTTTCCTTACGTAAACCTTATTAACTGGGTGTTAGTGCAGTGTAACAAGAACTAATATAAATGAAAGCATTTGGAAGACAATTTGAAACAAGACTATCTAAAGAGTTTATTAAGGAAATTTTCTCAGTAATGAACGTGTACCTCCCAGTAATTAAGTCAGTTGAAGTTAGCTCAATTTTTTCTCCAATCGCTTATTTTCCTTAGATGCTTAATCTGGGACACTGACATTATAGCTGTCCATCCAGCTAAGCCAAAGTAATGATCCAAGACTTAAAAATGTTGCTTTTCTTCTAAATTCTTGTTGCCATTGTCTTTGTATAGTTCAGATTACGGCAGTTATAGTGGAGGTCAGATTATAGAAGAATGTTTTATAGCTTTAAATTACTTCCCAGTATCAGAAATTAAAGCCTCAGGACAGGATATATAGACAGAACCATAAATTGATCTTTAAAAGGAAAACAGTAGATTTTAAATTTTGTTCAAGTGCTCTGTGACTCAGAAATTGCCATTCCCATCTATACATTTTCTTCTTAACCATTTGAAATCTGGCTTGCCCCTGCATCACTCTACTGAAATGCCTTACACAACTTACCACTTACATTCTTTTTGCAAAATATAATGATAATTTCCTCTCCTTATGGTGGCTCAATGATAAAGAATCTGCCTGCAATGTGGGAGACCTGGGTTCTATTGCTGGGTTGGGAAGATCCCCTGGAGAAGGGCATGGCAACCCCCTCCAGTATTTCTTGCCTGGATAATCCCCATGGACAGAGGAGCCTGGCGGGCTACAGTCCATAAGGCTGCAAAGAGTCAGACACGACTGAACAACTAAACACAGCACACTTTTCAGTAGGGCCTCCAAGGTGTCGCTAGTGGTAAAGAACCGCCTGTCAAGGCAGGAGACTTGAGATGCAGGTTCCATCCCTGTGTTGGGAAGATCCCTCAGAGCAGGGCAGGGCTATATTCAACTCTTGACTCGTCTCTATTTCTGAAAGTCTCTATTCTCTCAATACTCATGTGATTGCAATCTTGTTTGCTGGTTAGCTTTCTTCTAGTTTGTTCTTCTAATCAAATCACATAAAATTAATATGTTAATGCACCTACTCTTTATGTCTCTTTATGTCCTGTATTTAAATTAAGGCCCCCATTTTCTATTAAAATCAACTCCAGTCCTTCTGACTGACTCTCAACTTTGATTATATTATTTAGCATATAAATTTTATATGCTATAAATTATTTATATATATAAATTTTCAGAATGGAATGCCATTAGAATTTGAAGAGATGAGAACAGTTGTCTGTCAGAGGTGAATAAATGAGGTCACAGTGCTAAACTCACATGACCAGCATCATTGTCAAGAAAATTCTGATATCATTGCATTAAAAAATCAAGTTATCAGTTATATGATCTCCAAAAAATATGTAGCTTTTCTCAACTCCCATGGTCCCATAAGCAAAATAGAGCTAAAAATACTGTTCTGCTTAAAGAAAGAAGACAGGACTAAATTAATGACTTTTGAAGTGTGGTTGCAGAACCACCACCACCACCACCAGCAGCCTGGGGAATTTGATATAAATACAGATTTTCAAGGTCCAGTTCAGACATAATGAATAAAGAAGTTTGGGATGTGATCTAGCAATATGTGTTTTAACAACTCCCAACCCCTCCCAGGTGAGTCTGTGCACACTGAAGTGTGAGAATTGGAGGTCCAGATGCTTTGCCAAGGTTTCTTGGGATTCCAAGTTTTGACATTCTGATTAAGTTCTATAATTCTAATCTATGATGTGATGGTGAGTCTTTCTTGAGAGTTACTTAACTTAGTTTATGAGATTAATGCCTCAGCTCCCTAACTACTGCTTGAATAGTGAGCATCATTCAATCTCCTATGGAAACATAACATCAAGGATGGAGCAGGTTATATGATTTACAAGAACTTTGAGCTGTATAGGTCATTTGATCTAATTATAGTCTAAACAGAAAAGCATATCATTATGACACCACCCTTATGGCAGAAAGTGAAGAGGAACTAAAAAGCCTCTTGATGAAAGTAAAAGAGGAGAGTGAAAAAGTTGACTTAAAGCTCAACATTCAGAAAACGAAGATCATGGCATCCGGTCCCATCACTTCATGGAAAATAGATGGGGAAACAGTGAAAACAGTGCCAGACTTTACTTTTGGGGGCTCCAAAATCACTGTAGATGGTGACTGCAGCCATGAAATTAAGAGACACTTACTCCTTGGAAGAAAAGTTATGACCAACCTAGATAGCATATTCAAAAGCAGAGACATTACTTTGTCAACAAAGGCCCATCTAGTCGAGGCTATGGTTTTTCCAGTAGTCATGTATGGATGTGAGAGTTGGACTATAAAGAAGGCTGAGCATGGAAAAATTCATGCTTTTGAACTGTGGTGTTGGAGAAGACTCTTGAGAGTCCCTTGGACTGCAAGGAGATCCAACCAGCCCATCCTAAAGAAAATCAGTCCTGGGTGTTCATTGGAAGGACTGATGTTGAAGCTGAAACTTCAATATTTTGGCCATCTGATACGATGAGCTGACTCATTTTGAAAAGACCTTGATGTTGGGAAAGATTGAAGGCAGGAGAAAAAGGGAACGAGAGGATGAGATGGTTAGATGGCATCGCTGACTAAACAGACATGAGTTTGGGTGACTCCGGGAGTGGGTGATGGACAGGAGGCCTGGCGTGCTGCTCTTTATGGAGTCACAAAGAGTCAGACATGACTGAGCAACTGAACTAACCTGACAGTCTATAATATAGTCATATGGAATAAAAGCCCAAAGATGCTGGGATCAAATTTCTCCTAAAGGTCTACAGTTTCAGAGGTCTTTCTGCAGTCAAAACGTGGTCCACTGGAGAAGGGAATGGCAAACTACTTCCTCATGAACTACATGAACAGTATGAAAAAGCAAAAAAAAAAAAAAAAAAAAAATAGGACACTGAAAGATGAACTCCCCAGATTGGTAGGTTGGTAGGTGCCCAATGTGCTACTGGAGATCAGTGAAGAACTAACTCCAGAAAGAATGAAGAGATGGAGCCAAAGCAAAAACAACACCCAATTATGGATGTAACTGGTCACAGAAATAAAGTCCAATGCTATAAAGAGCAATATTGCATAGGAACTCGGAATGTTAGGTCCATTAATTAAGGCAAATTGCAAGTGGGCAAACAGAGGATGACAAGAGTGAACATTGACAATTTAGGAATCAGTGAATTTAACTCAAATGACCATTATATCTACTACTGAGGGAAAATGGAGTAGCCATCATAGCCAAAAACGGACTCCAAAATGCAATATTTGGATACAGTCTCAAAAATGACAGAATGATCTGTTTGTTTCCAAGGCAAACCATTCAATATTACAGTAATCCAAGTCTATGCCGCAACCATTAATGCTAAAGAAGCTGAAGTTGAACAGTTCTATGAAGACCTACAAGACCTTCTAGAATTAACACCCCAAAATGATGCCCTTTTCATTATAGGGGACTAGAATGCAAAAGTAGGAAGTCAAGAGACACCTGCAGCAACAGGCAAATTTGGCCTTGGTGTACAAGAAGCAGGGGAAAGTCTAATAGAGCTTTCCCAAGAGAACGCACTGGTCATAGCAAACATGCTCTTCCAAAAACACAAGAGAAGACTCTACACATGGACATCACCAGATGGTCATTACCGAAATCAGATTGATTATATTCTTTTAGCCAAAGATGCAGAAGCTCTATACAGTCAGCAAACACAAGACCAGGAGCTGACTGTGGCTCAGATCATGAGCTCCTTATTGCCAAATTCACACTTAAATTGAAGAAAGTAGGGAAAACCACTAGACTATTCAGGTATAACCTAAATCAAGTTCCTTACGATTATACAGTGGAAGTGATTAATAGAATCAAGGAATTAGATCTGATAGACAGTTCAGAGTGCCTGAAGAACTATGAACAGAGGTTTGTGACATTGTACAAGAGGCAAGGATCAAGACCATTTCCAAAAAAAAAAAAAAAAAGAAATGCAAAAAGGCAACATGGTTGTCTGAGGAGGCCTTAGAAGTAGCTATGAAAAGAAGAAAAGAAAAAGGCAAAGAAGAAAAGAAGACATACCCATTTGAATGCAGAGTTCCAAAGAATACCAAGGAGAGATCAAAAAGGCTTCCTCAGTGATCAGTGCAAAGAAATAGAGGAAAACAATGTAATAAGAAAGACTAAAGATCTCTTTAAGAAAATTATGGATACCAAGGGAGCATTTCATTCAAAGATGGGCACAATAAAGGACAGAAATGGTATGGAATGAACAGAAGCAGAAGATATTAAGAAGAGGTGGCAAGAATACACAGAACACAAAAAAGATCTTCATGACCCAGATAATCACGATGGTGTGATCACTCAACTAGAGCCAGACATCCTGGAATGCAAAGTCCAGTGAGCCTTAGGAAGCATCACTACAAACAAAGCTAGTGGAGGTGATGGAATTCCAGTGGAGCTGTTTCAAATCCTGAAAGATGATGCTGTGAAAGTGCTGCACTCAATATGCCAGCAAATTTGGAAAACTCAGCAGTGGCCAGAGGATTGGAAAAGGTCAGTTTTCATTCCAATTCCAAAGACAGGCAATGCCAAAGAATGCGCAAACTACCACACAATTGCACTCATCTCACATGCTAGCAAAGTAATGCTCAAAATTCTCCAAGCCAGGCTTCAGTAATATTTAAACTGTGAACTTCCAGATGTTCAGCTGAATTTCGAAAAGGCAGAAGAACCAGAGATCAAATTGCCAACATCCTATGGATCATCACAAAAGCAAGAGAGTTCCAGAAAAACATCTATTTCTGCTTTATTGACTATGTCAAAGCCTTGAACTGTGTGGATCACAATAAACTGTGGAAAATTTTGAAAGAGATAAGAATACCAGACCAGAATACGAAGGAAATGGCAATCCACTCCAGTATCCTTGCCTGGAAAATCTCATGGACTGAGGATGGAGGAGCCTGGTGGGCTGCAGTCCACTGGGTCACAAAGAGTCGGGCACAACTGAGTGACTAACACTTACTTAACCTGCCTCCTGAGAAATCTGTATGCAGGTCAGGAAGCAACAGTTAGTACTGGACATGGAACAACAGACTGGTTTCAAATCGGGAAAGAAGTACATCAAGGCTGTATATCGTCACCCTGCTTTTTTAACTTACATACAGAGTACATCATGAGAAACACTGGGCTGGATGAAGCACAAGCTGGAATCAAGATTGCTGGGAGAATTAGCAATAACCTCAGATATGCAGATGACACCACATTTGTGGCAGAAAATGAAGAACTAAAGAGCCTCTTGATGAAAGTGAAAGAGGAGAGTGAAAAAGTTGGCTTAAAGCTCAACATTCAGAAAACGAAGATCATGGCATCTGGTCCCATCACTTCATGGCAAACAGATGGGGAAACAGTGGGAGACTACTTTTTGAGGCTCCAAAATCACTGTAGATGGTGATTGCAGCCATGAAATTAAAAGACATTTGCTTCTTGGAAGAAAAGCTATGGCCAACCTAGACAGCATATTGAAAAGCAGACATTATTTTGCCAACAAAGGTCCTTCTAGTCAAGGTTTTTCCAGTAGTCATGTATGAATGTGAGAGTTGAACTATAAAGAAAGCTAAGTCCCGAAGAATTAATGTTTTTGAACTGTGGTGTCTGAGAAGAGTCTTGAAATTCCTTTGGAATGCAAGGAGGTCCAACCAGTGGATCCTGAGGGTAATCAGTCCTGACTGTCATTGGAAGGAGTGATGTTGAAGCTGAAACTCCAGTACTTTGGACAGCTGATGCAAAGAACTGACTTATTTGAAAAAGACATTGATGCTGGGAAAGATTGAAGGCAGGAGGAGAAAGGTACAACAGAGGATGAGATGGTTGGATGGCATCACAGACTCAATGGACATGAATTTGGGTAAACTCCAGGAGTTGGTGATGGACAGGGTAGCCTGGCCTGCTGCAGTCCATGGGGTCACAAAGAGTCGGACTCGACTGAGTAACTGAACTGAACTGATTCTCAAATTGAATTATTTTAAAATATTAAATGTGCACCTGTTCATCTAAAATCATATATCTATAGGTTTTTACCTGTGTTTCATTAGCTAAACTCTTAAAATGTTCATTGAACATGTATGTTGCTCTTTATACAAATTCTGTTTGTGTGTTAGTCTTCTATCAATACATAACCCAATACTCCAAAATAAAAGCAGCTTAAATTTTCAAACAAAGCAAACAAAAATCACTATTGTAAAGTGTTGCGACCAGCCTCAGAGAGTCCCCAACTAATTTTCACAAAATTAACCACCCCTGGATTGTGTCCTGTGGCCCTTTCCTTCTTCCAACCAGGCCAGGTAAATCAAGAACCAACTGGGAGCCATGGATGGATCATTCAGGCCTCCTTTGTTGTTTTTACACGTAAACACGGGTGCTGCAATTGCAGTAGCAGTGTGCCCGAATCATGAGGGCTGGTGGCTATCAGGACATTTTCATTGCAAGTGACTGAATCTCCACTGTTGCTGTTTAGTCACTCAGTTGTGTCCAGCTCTTTGCATCCCCATGGACTGTGGCCTTTCCAGGCCCCTCCTGTCCATAAGATTCCCCAAGCAAGAATACTAGAGTGGGTTGCCATTTCCCTCTCCAGTGGATCTTCCCAACCCAGGATTCAAACCTGCCTCTCCTGCAGCGCAGGTGGATTCTTTTGTCCCTGAGCCTACCAGGGACACCTGAAACCCCATCACAACTAAGGTAACCCAGTGAAGAATAACTGGTTCATATTACTGAAAATCCAGGTGCTGGGCTAACTTTAGACATCCAAGGGCTCAAAGACTAATGATAGACACTTTGAGTTTACGAATCCAGGACCTAGTCTCACCATCTCCTCTCTCAGCAGTGCTTCTCTCTGAGTGGGCTCCTTTCTTAAGTCCCAGCCATTCAAGCTTTATATACTCACAGTCAGCTCTAAGTCCAGCAGAAGGAAAGAATCCTGGCTTTTTTCTTTTTTTCCTGATAAAACTCTCTTTTTTACCACAGAAGGCACCACCTGCTAGAATGTAAGCTCCAAGAAGGCAGGGATTTCTGTGTCTGTTTTCACCATCATATCCCCAGAACCTCTGTTGCATGTCACAGGGTAGTTGTTCAGTGTTGTTTGAATGAATGAATGAGGTTAGACTGAGCTAAATTAGGTCACTTGTCACCCTTGAACCAATAACTTAGGCCAGGGGCTGAAAAATAGAATAGGCCATATGACTGCTCATGATTGGACTATCACAAATCTCATCAATGCTTTTTCATCAATACCACATTTTATTAAATAACTCTTCTTATATGCAGAGTATATCATGAGAAACTCTGGACTGGAAGAAACACAAGATGGAATCAAGATTGCCAGGAGAAATATCAATAACCTCAGATATGCAGATGACACCACTCTTATGGCAGAAAGTAAAGAGGAACTAAAAAAGCCTCTTGATGAAACTGAAAGTGGAGAGTGGAAAAAGTTGGCTTAAAGCTCAACATTCAGAAAATGAAGATCATGGCATCTGGTCCCATCACTTCATGGGAAATAGATGGGGAAACATTGGAAACAGTGGCAGACTTTATTTTTTGGGGCTCCAAAATCACTGCAGATGGTGACTGCAGCCATGAAATTAAAAGACACTTACTCCTTGGAAGAAAAGTTATGACCAACCTAGATAGCATATTCAAAAGCAGAGACATTACTTTGCCGACTAAGGTCCGTCTAGTCAAGGCTATGGTTTTTCCTGTGGTCATGTATGGATGTGAGNTTTTGGGCTCCAAAATCACTGCAGATGGTGACTGCAGCCATGAAATTAAAAGACACTTACTCTTTGGAAGAAAAGTTATGACCAACCTAGATAGCATATTCAAAAGCAGAGACATTACTTTGCCGACTAAGGTCCGTCTAGTCAAGGCTATGGTTTTTCCTGTGGTCATGTATGGATGTGAGGGTTGGACTGTGAAGAAGGCTGAGCGCCAAAGAATTGATGTTTTTGAACCATGGTATTGGAGAAGACTCTTGGAGTCCCTTGGACTTCAAGGAGATCCAACCAGTCCATTCTGAAGGAGATCAACCCTGGGATTTCTTTGGAAGGAATGATGCTGAAGCTGAAACTCCAGTACTTTGGCCAACTCATGTGAAGAGTTGACTCACTGGAAAAGACTTTGATGCTGGGAGGGATTGGGGGCAGGAGGAGAAGGGGACGACAGAGGATGAGATGGCTGGATGGCATCACAGACTTGATGGACGTGAGTCTGAGTGAACTCTGGGAGTTGGTGATGGACAAGGAGGCCTGGCATGCTGCAATTCATGGGGTTGCAAACAGTCGGACAAGACTGAGAGACTGAACTGAAGTGAACTGAACTGAATACCATGGTTAAGAGATACATTTTATCTCTGAGGAACTGGCATGTTCCTCAAGAAACATTGAACTGTTATTAGCAAAAGAAGAAATGGATACTAGAAGGATCTGCATAAGCTTTCCATTTCTCCAAATCATACTGGAAGCTCAGAATTACTCCTTGGACTTCTTTTCTGAATGAGAAAGTTGCAAGCACTTTTAAGATAAAATGAAAGAAAATTAATGGATGGAAAATTAAGCCTTTATTCCGATGCAATTACATAGGGGATTTAGATAGATCAAATGTAATTATTTGAGTAGGAATTTGGCTAGATGCCTGATTTTTTAGAGATCTTATCGTGAGGTTACTGATTCCTGGCTGACTTTGAGTAAGAGGGCTCACGTGAAGGATTAGTAGTGCCATTTATTCAGAATTGAAGTAGCTAGAGATGGAAATCACCAGAATGAGTTTTGCACCACAGTACAAGGCAGTTATCTTTACAAACATAAATCTGAATCATTTAAATTTTCTTAGACTATTATAAATGATCCAAAGAGAGATTACATTATATTCTAATTCTCTTAACATTGGTTTGGCCCAAGAATGCTCTAAAAATAGAGCTTAAATTAACCAACTGCTTTTTCTTCAGCACCTCTGTTTACTCTGCTTGGCTTTATTTAGTGCCATATTCAGAAATGCATCTATTACACATATAATTTACATATATAATTTATGTATCTGTCTATGACATCTATATGTTTTATACAACATAAAGCAAAATATAAGCAAAAATTATATAAGCAAATATAGTTGAGTCCGTGATGCCATCAGCCATCTCATCCTCAGTCGTCCCCTTCTCCTCCTGCCCCCAATCCCTCCCAGCATGAGAGTCTTTTCCAATGAGTCAACTCTTCACATGAGGTGGCCAAAGTACTGGAGCTTCAGCTTTAGCATCATTCCTTCCAAAGAAATCCCAGGGCTGATTATCATGGATAAATGTTTGAAAGATGTGGTTTCAATCCAAAATACAAAATTACATGTATAATTTACATATATAATTTATGTATCTGTCTATGACATCTATATGTTTTATACAACATAAGATATAAGCAAAAATTAAGCAGTACAATATTTGTATTTATCATATTCTATCACTGACGGGTATGTCTATGTGCTCAGTCTCGTCTGAGTCTTTGCAACTCCATGGACTGTAGCCATCAGGCTCCTCTGTCCATTGAATTTTCTGGACAAGAATACTGAAGAAGGTTGTCATTTCCTAGTCCAGGGGATCATCTCCATCCAACCTGACTCTTCTGCATCTTCTGAATTGACAGGTGGATTCTTTACCACCTGGGAATCATCACTTATTCTCTATTATTCTAAGTAAATTGTGTAAACAATTTGAGGTATAGGGCTAATCAATGAATCATCCCTTCAGAGCATTTTAATATTGTATGAGAAACGTTACTTATTAGGTAAATTCTGCATTGACCATGTAAAATAAGAATTCTTCTATTTTTATAATTAAAAACTCTTAATATGTTTCAGTTCAGTCGCTCAGTCATGTCCGACTTTTTGCGACCCCATGAATCGCAGCACCCCAGGCCTCCCTGTCCATCACCAACTCCCGGAGTTCACTCAGACTCACGTCCATTGAGTCCGTGATGCCATCAGCCATCTCATCCTCTGTCGTCCCCTTCTCCTCCTGCCCCTAATCCCTCCCACATCAGAGTCTTTTCCAATGAGTCAACTCTTCGCATGAGGTGGCCAAAGTACTGGAGTTTCAGCTTTAGCATCATTCCTTCCAAAGGAATCCCAGGGCTGATTATCATGGATAAATGTTTGAAAGATGTGGTTTCAATCCAAATAAACTGTATTTCTTGTATATTTGCTTGGTCATTTTTAGTTAAAGATACTGAATATCTAGCTATTTCCACACCTCTCCACCTCACTCATACTAATCATTTGGGGATGGCAGCAGGGGAAGACTTAATCTTTTCATTGGTGCAAATAATTTTCTTTCTTTCTTTTTTTTCTAATATTAAGAAAGTTCACTCCTGTGATCACCCCTCAAGTCTCAGGTTGAAAACTGCTGGTAGAATACAGGCTTCTTGAATGGAAGGAAGGCCAGTTCCCTGAATGACATAATAGCTGGTCTGGTGTTTTTTAATTGTATTGTTTTGGATGCTGCTCCATGGCTAGGAAGTTCAAGAAACAACCATTTCTTTAACAAGTTTTTAATGAGTGCTTACTATGTAACAAGTTCTGCTCTGGACCCTAAAGAATCAGAAATGAACCAAACATAGCAAACCTTGACAATCCTTGATTCACAGTCAAGTGCTGCTGCTGCTGCTGCTGCTAAGTCACTTCAGTTGTGTCCGCCTCTGTGCGACCCCATAGATGGCAGCCCATCAGGCTCCCGGTCCCTGGGATTCTCCAGGCAAGAACACTGGAGTGGGCTGCCATTTCCTTCTCCGATGCATGAAAGTGAAAAGTGAAAAGGAAGTCGTTCAGTCGTGTCCAACTCTTAGCGACCCCATGGACTGCAGCCCACCAGGCTCCTCCGTCCATGGGAGTTTCCAGGCAAGAGGACTGGCATGGGGTGCCATTGCCTTCTCCCACAATCAAGTGAGGGAGATGGAAAAAAAAAAAACACAGGATCGATCAATAAGAATATATGATGATAATGAGTGGTAAGAAGTGGTAAGAAGCAGCAGACATCTTGATTTTAAAAAACTGTCCACAGACAGCAACATTGAAATTACAACATTTTGATAAAGACTGAAAACTGTGAAGAAATGATATATCCAGAAGAAGAGAAAGTGCAAAGGCCCTGAGGCAGAAGTAGTCCACAGACATTTGAGGAACAAGCAAGGAGGCCAGTGCTGTCCTCTGGGGCTGCACAGATTACAAGCTCAAGTTTAGCTGACTGCTTACAATAACATTTTGCTATTTCTCTTTTTCTGCCACCAGTCATCACTAAGTTATACGGTGGTCATGGGATCCATCCAAAGCTCAGGTCAGCAGTGAAAACCAGCAAAAATCTTTTCAGAACTTCTGGGTCATTTAGATCACAATTTAGAGCACTATCTTGAAAGATCAACACAAGCATGATATGAAGGACAAAATAGAGGCTTAATTCTTTCTGGGAAAGAAGTTACAGAATATCATTGTCATTGATGCTTATGAATTATAACTCCAAAGCAGCATGAGTTTCAAACATTCACAGCACATATAATATTATAAAATTATTTACTCTAATCAGACCCCATGAAATAATCTTTCAGTAAAGAAGTGGTTCAAATGATGGTGGTAAATCTATACCTATAAGAATGTTGATTTCAGAATTATAGCAAAAAAAATAAAAATAAAAGCTAATTTTTAGGAAAAGAAATAACCAAGGGAGAGAAGACTTAGTATCCTGCAGGGCTTGTAAAATGCCTATCTATGTAATTGTCCTCTCTTCTTATATGTTAACATGATTCGGCTGCCAGTTTCTCTTATTTTTAGGGTTTAGTAAAAATAGAGAGGGATAGAGATATAAGCAGCACATACAGATTTCACATAACAAATAACCTACTTTAAGCTAGAGAATACAATTACTGTCTTAGCAGAGGCTAAGACAATGATAATTGACATCACTGAAGTCGACACCATTGAAGTTGACACGTTGAAGTTGACACTAATAGTTGACACCATTGAAGGTTCACAGTGGAAGAATCTGACTCTAAAGAGATAAAATGTAGAAGCAATAAATTGTGATGTAAATGGGGTGGAATAATAAGGCAGAGGAAAAACTCTTAGAGTTTAAAAACATGAGGGCTCAGAGCCTAACTAAACAGACCCTGGAGTATGGAATTCTGGAAATAGGGCTCAAATATACCACAGTTGGCCCTTGAAGAAGGGTATAAATAAAACGAATATTTCAAGGAAGGGAAACCTTAGAACTAGAAAATTTCTCAGGTAATTTCAGCTAGTATCACCATTTTATCAAGACTATCCTGGTCAAATTCCAGGGTGCATTTACATAGTCATTTAGAAAATCATTGGAAGTCTCTATTCATGGGAGAGTTCACAAATTTTATGATCTTAGTGTCAATGCCTTTATTGTGAAATGACTCCACCCTCTAACAAAGAATCTTTTATTATAAATGTGTTATTCATTCAGGGAACAGGCAAGACCCTTACAGACATGCCCTTTGGGTTTGGAAAGAGAAGAAACCAGCAGATAGGGAAACACAATGAACAGACAATATCATTTTATCAAAAGACAAAGCCCAAAGGGAATTTAAATATTTAAACAAATATGCAGGCATTCCCCATTTACAGGAGCCAAGTATATTTTGGCAGAAGGGAATTTCCATATTGTTTCAACTTTAATTCGGTGGTTAGTTCTCTTTTAATTAGAATCTTTAATGAGCAAATGTATTTTTTCCTTTTTGTTCTTTATTGGAATTATCTATGGCTAAATATCTCATAGATAACATTTTTCTTTTTAAATTATTTATAAAATTCAATTTAATCCATTAATTTCTCAAGTTCAGATAAAAACTTGATGAAGCAAAACCAGATTAAATGCCAAATTTCAAAACTGAAATGTATCTATTTCTACATGTATTGACCTCATTCAAAAAGTCACATTTTTATTAAGGGTTGGTTGGTGAAGATATTAAACTGATGTTACTTTCTGACTACCTCTAGAAAGAAAGCAAAGGAGCAGAGTAGAGAAAATGTACATATGACTTTGATAATGTAATTACTATAGGGAAAAATGTGTTCTTCACTGGAAACTATGCATTGTCTGTAGGAAGCTATTATTTTATAACTCTACAAGTTGTAGAAAACTGATAGCAATGCAAAAATAATCCTTGTCTGAAGACATGTAAATAAATTTGCTCCAGTGGAGTTTTATCTACCAAAGTTCTTCTAGCTTGGAAAAAGTTGGATAACAGGTGAGAACCATATATTCTATTCGTTTAGGTGGGATTTTCAATACCACATATCATTATCTTATAAGTAAATTTACAGAATATCATGCTTTCTCATAAATGAAAACAGCAAAATACCTGAAATATGTACCATTAACATAAAGTTATCCTAAAGATTATTTGACAGCTATTTGTTTAACCTTTTTGTCTATTAACCAGAATGTCCAGCAAACAAACAGCTGGCTTGTGACAGGAAGTCATAGATTGTTACCCTCACAAAATAAACTAATAAATACAACGCTAGCAGATATACTAAAAGCTCATTAGAAATAAAAATTATTTAAGGCTTTATTAAATTTCCCTGGTGGCTCAGATGGTAAAGAATCTGCCTGCAATCTGGGAGACCTGGGTTCGGTCCCTGGGTTGGGAAGATCCCCTGGAAGAGGGCATGGCAACCCACTCTAGTATTCTTGCCTGGAGAATCCCCATGGACAGAGGAGGCTGGTGGGCTACAGTCCATGAGGTCGCTAAGAGTCCAACGTGACTGAGCAAGTAAGTACACAGAATACACAAAGTACTCTACCCAGGATTGTTTGAGCATAGAAACTGATTTAGTGTGCAAAATATTCTGATATGAAGGAAAATCCAACAGCTTATAGAAAATATGCCTAAAACCAGGGTTCCTGCTGCTGCTGCTGCTGCTGCTAAGTCGCTTCAGTCATGTCTGACTCTGTTTGACCCCATAGACGGCAGCCTACCGGGCTCTCTCGCCCCTGGGATTCTCCAGGCAAGAACACTGGAGTGGGTTGCCATTTCCTTCTCCAATGCATGAAAGTGAAAGGTGAAAGTGAAGTCGCTCAGTCGTGTCCGACTCTTAGCGACCCATGGACTGCAGCCCACCAGGCTCCTCTGTCCATGGGATTTTCCAGGCAAGAGTAGTGGAGTGGGTTGCCATTGCCTTCTCTGAAAAACAGGGTTTCTAGTAACACACTAAAAACAAGGATGGAATCAAAATGCATTGAACCTTATAAAATTTGAGTGGCAAGATCAAATTATATCAAAACATAGGAGAAAAACATATATGATATGTAAGTCTGTGTGGAATTCGTTGGGACCAAAACTAATTATGAATCAGACCTGTCTCATTACTGATCATTTAAATTACTGTCAAAAGTATTACCGTCCAATTTTTGCCATCACTGTATAGATTGCTATGGAAAATTCATTTTAAAATTGTTCCAAATAGTTTATGGATTTCTTACAAGCAGTATGGTACATAAAAGTTAGCCTTGTACTCAGTAGCTAAATTTTTGTAGACTATGATTTAAGAGTATAAAACAAGTTCCAAAACAGCGCCCAAAAAGCCCAGGCCGGAAGAAGTAGATTAGTAAAGCAGTCTTGGAACAAAGCTATAGGCAATGGGGGGGTCTGCAATTAAACAGAGACCACATAAGCTATCTGAAAATGATAGGCAGTTATTGTCTCCAGCTGCTTATTGTCATGCAAGGATGTAGGATATGTCATTTCATCTGATTTTTAAGAGTCTGCATTCCAAGTTTCATATAAAATCTCCAGATTTTTGCAACTGATTAAAAAAACAACAACAACAACAGTTTTGACGTTGTGCCTCCCAATGTGATCCACTAAAAAAAAAATCTCTGGGTTATTCCTGACAAGAGAGGAAAGCTCAGTTCCAGTAATTTAAAAAAACATTCCTACTCTATAGCACAGGGAACTCTACTCAATGCTCTGTAGTAACCTAAATGGAAGGAAATCCAATAAAGAGGGAGTATATGTATAAGCATAGCTGATTCACTCTGCTGTACAACAGAAACTAACAGAACACTGTAAAGCAATTCTCTTCCAACTTAAAAAAAAAAAAAAAGAAACATTGAATGTATCTCTTGAAGACATCACACAAAATAAAAGATAAGACTATGCTTTAAAACTCAGGATGATGAAGAATAGGAAAAGCTAGGGAAATCGTTTCAGATTGAAGGACAATAGCGAGATACAACTATTAAGTGTAATATGAATTCTTGGACTGGATCATTTTTTCCCAAAACAGAAAAGAAATATTGTTAGGACAATTGGCAAAATCTGAATGAGGTCTGTAAATTGGACAATAGTCATATCACTGTTGATTTCTTGATTTGGATGGTTACACTGTATTGTCTTGGAGAGTGTTCTTGATTTGATGAAATGCACACTTGAGATTTTAGATGTGATGGGGTAATTTGTTCTCAAAATTCTTAAAACTTTTAGGGAAGTTGAAATTGTTCAAATTAAATGAAAATTGCAAAACTTGAAGTTACTTCTAATATACAAAGTAAGAGAATAGTAGAGATAGATAGGAAGGTGGCATAAAAGAAAAAAAAACTGCACTTCTATAAATGTAAATTTTTTCAAAGAAAAATAAGACAAAGTCTTAATAATTTTACTTTTACTTACAATTACACTTAATATTTTATGGTGGCACTAGTGGTAAAGAATCTGTCTGCCAGTGCAGGAGACATAACAGATGCAATTCCAATCCCTGTTTCAGGAAGATCCTCTGGAAGGAAATGGCACCCCACACATCAGTATTCTTGCCTATAAAATCCCACAGACAGAGGAATCTGGCGGGCTGCATTCCATGGGATCACAAAGAGTTGGACCCGACTGAGTGAGCACATTACAGTAGAAAATGTTCTGTTTACTCATTCTCTGAAACAGCTTAATTCAAGGTAAGTCAGAAATACCAAGATTGTGTGAACTTTATTGTTTTTGAAAATTTTCCTTAGCAAATTAAAATTTCCCATAGATATGAAATACTACGTCTAGACCACCTAAATACTCCTCACAAAGAGCTGGGGGTACAAATATTCCTACAGTAAATGACAAACACATGAACCTATACCAAGGGATATTTTCCTAATGCTGTAACTTAAACTTCTACATGTGTTGAAAAAACTCTTTTTAAAATAACTCTGGAACTGTTTAACATTAAAAGATGAATGTGTTTATGTGCAACATGTATGGAATTTTGGCCACCAAAGAGACAATTGTGGCAATTGGAAATTTGCTTCTGAATCAGTCCCCCATGACCCTAATGTATTTTTATTCCTTGCTAATTAACTTTTTCTCTCATAAATGACCTTACCTCCTTTATAGCACTTTATCCTTATTGCATATTTTTCTCCCAAATGTCCACTCAACTTTAAATTCATTTTAAAAGGCAAAGAAAAGTCACAAGCAACTCTTTCTTTGAATCTATATATTCTTTTACCTATAAATTTATGTTTAATTTTGTCAAACTTTCTCCATACCTGAGTTATTTAATTCAATTTAACTAAATATCATAGGCTAAAAAATTAAGATCATATTGGACATGGGAACTGTCATTATTTAAGGTTTTTGAGGTCACTAGCACCATGCTATTTCTAGGAATAACTAGATATGTTACCAAAGAAATCATTCTCACTGCTTCACATGTCATTTCGATATTCCTACTGGCAAGAATATTCTCAAGAATTTCTCATGCAAGATCTAAGTAAGAATAATGAGATATATCTGTGAGACATTGACAGGAAACATAATATTTCACTTATGTGAATATCTAAATTAACTAAAATGTTCCCACATTTAAGCAAAATTTTAAGCAATTCAAATGGATTTTTTTCCTGAATTATATTTATTGTCATTGACTTATATATTTCCTTATATAATTCAAGGTTATCATTGTGGACATTAGCATAATGACATTACAAGTACATCCCCAGGGATTTATGCCCTAAAGTGTACGCCCCACTCTCCCAAACAGCATATGACATCCAGGCTTGGGGGCTGTATCTCCCACTCCCACCTTCTTTGGCATAGAGATGGGAGGCTGGGATGTCAGGCACCTGTATTATACCATGCTATCCCCACACTTTCGTTTCACAGTCAGGCTTCTATTCCATTTGGGCCCAGAGAATACAGAAGGTATTTCCTTGGGATTTCTAAGCGAAAATGTCCTAAATCTTTCTGCATATAGTCGATGATGTCCCAGAAGTTAGCTACCAGGACTTAACAGCCACAGTTCAACTGTAAGAGAGAGTAGCCAGATTCGAAACCACCTTGAAACCACCTTGTTAGGGTTTCTGTTACAGACTAGAAGGCAGAGAAGAGCAAAGTAAAGACTACCCACCTGTAATGACATCAAGCAGCTAAATCAAACCATTCATCACATTTTTTCTTTCTCTGCATTTGTGTCTCTCTTTTCCTTTTTCTTCCAACTGTGTCAGGCAAGAAACATATTGGTTTTGAGCTGGGTTGCCTGTCATTTGTAACTAAGTGCACCCTATTGAGACTTTAATTTATTCTGATAGTGATGCCTGCAAGGCTAATATACAGCCTCTGCCTTATTTCATTAGGTAAGATACTAATAATTCAGAATTTTCTATGTCTTTTGTTCCTGTGCTTAATTTATATAGCTTGTATCTCCTCTCCTGTTATCTACTATCATTCTACAGGCTAGGAAATTAATCACTAACAGGTGAGAATTACCCACTAATTTCTTTTAACCCACTATGACCCTAGAGATAGGAGCTATACTTCAGGCTTCAAATTCCTGCCTTACTTCCTCAGGAAGGACTTCCACACCTACCTCAAGGTCAAATTCCTTTGTTACGTATCCTTACTGAGTACTTACTATGCGCCAAGCTCTCTTCTAAGAATTTTACCTGAATTAATTTATTTAATCCTCACATCAACCTTGTTTTACAGACCGTATTATTCTCATTTTACAAATGAAGTCACTGAGGCACAGGTACAAAATCACAAAACTAGGGAGCATTGGGCATAGAATTCAAATCAAGGCCACTCAGAGCCCTCCCTCATAACTTCTAGGATCTGTTGCTTTTCCTCAGAATGCTTATATCAGTTGGTTATTAGTTCAGTTCAGTTCAGTCGCTCAGTGGTGTCCGACTCTTTGCGACCCCATGAATTGCAGACGCCAGGCCTCCTTGTCCATCACCAACTCCCGGAGTTCACTCAGACTCACGTCCATCAGGTCAGTGATGCCATCCAGCCATCTCATCCTCGGTCGTCCCCTTCTCTTCCTGCCCCAATCCCTCCCAGCATCAGAGTCTTTTCCAAGGAGTCAACTCTTCGCATGAGGTGGCTAAAGTACTGGAGCTTCAGCTTTAGCATCATTCCTTCCAAAGAAATCCCAGGCCTGATCTCCTTCAGAATGGACTGGTTGGATCTCCTTGCTCAAGAGTCTTCTCCAACACCACAGTTCAAAAGCATCAATTCTTCGGCGCTCAGCTTTCTTCACAATCCAACTCTCACATCCATACATGACCACTGGAAAAACCACAGCCTTGACTAGACGGACCTTTGTTAGCAAAGTAATGTTTCTGCTTTTGAATATGCTGTCTAGGTTGGTCATAACTTTTCTTTCAAGGAGTAAGCATCTTTTAATTTCATGGCTGCAGTCACCATCTGCAGTGATTTTGGAGCCCCCCAAAATAAAGTCTGACACTGTTTCCACTGTTTCCCCATCTATTTCCCATGAAGTGATGGGACCGGATGCCATGATCTTCGTTTTCTGAACGTTGAGCTTTAAGCCAACTTTTTCACTCTCCTCTTTCACTTTCCTCATGATGCCTACATAGACTACAAGTTCCACATGAGCAGAGATCGTATTTGGTTTGGTTCATCATCCACAGCTCCCCAACTCTTAGCATATTACCTGTTTCATCATGGGCACTAGGTAAATATTTGATAATTGAGGGAGGAAAGGAAAGAAAGGAAGAAGGTAAGGAAGCAAAAAGAGGAGTAAAGGAGAAGGGGAGGAACAGTGGTTAAGATTGAAAAAGATCCAGAGAGGAGACTTTACATGAATCGTAATTACGGACAGTCTGTGGACCTTTTCTGACCATCTCCAAAGAGCTGAATTTATCAGAACAATGAGCTGCTACTATACTTCACGTCCAACGGCAGCGACTCCTTCAGCAAGTGATTCAGAATTATCTAACACTTGCAGTGGTAATAAAACCTTGAAAACATATCAAGAACATAAAGGCAGTTTTATATTTACAGGGATGAAATTATAAGGATGAAGTTATATCTAGATGCATGGTCAAGCTTAAAAGGTATAGGAAACAAAAAATCTCTCAGGAGACCGGAAGGAAGCTTTAACTAAGAACATGGTTGAGGATATAGTCTGTACCAGATAACTATCACTATGTAACCAATTATCCTAAAACATAGAAGCATAAAATAGAACATATTTCTTTTCTCACACTTTCTGTGACTTAGGAATAGCTTCATTGAGCCCTCTAGCCTCACACCTTTTATAAGACTGCAGCCTAGATTCTGGCACAGGTTCATAGTGGGATAGGATCTGCTTCCAACTTCACTCAGTGGTTTAAGTTTGTGTTTTTCTTATGACATATTCACCATTTTTAAACAATTTTTTGAATTGAGGTATATTTAATTTTCATCGATGTAGTAGCTTCAGGTGAATAGCAAAGTGATTCAGATATACATATATATATGTGTGTGTGTGTGTATACATGTATATAAATATACGTACAAGTGTGTGTGTTAGTTGCTCAGTAGTGTCCAACTCTTGGTGTCCATGGATAGCCCACTAGGCTCCACTGTCCATGAAATTCTCCAGACAAGAATACTGGGGTAGGTCACCATTTCCTTTTCCAATGTATATGTATGTATGCGTGTGTGTGTGTGTGTGTGTGTGTGTGCATGCTAAGTTGCTTCAGTTGTGTCCAACTCTTTGCCACCCTATGGAGCAGAGCCTGCCAGGCTTCTCCGTCCATGGAATTCTCCAGACAAGAATACTAGAGTGGGTTGCCACATCCTCCTCCAGGAGATCTTCCCGAACCAGGGACTGAAACGACATCTCCTGCACTGCACACACATACATGTGTGTGTGTGAGAGTGTTGTTTTTTGGTATGAAACCTATGTATGTGGTAACACATTATTTTTTTTAATGGTGATATATGAAATGAAATGTTCCTGCTGCTCACTATGCCTTCTAAAGAGTATTTTAATAAATTAGACTTAAAGACAAGGAATGTAATTCACACACTAAGGAGTAATTAAACTCAAACTCATAAAAAATTACAGTAAATTTTACCCAAATGGTGCATATAACAAGCCTAACTTCCAGACCTAAAAGTCCAAGAGCAAACTTCCGATAAGTCATTGAAGGGCTCCTCCCCCAGCTTTCCATGAGGATAGGAGATCTGCCATACTGAAACCTGCTCATCCCTGTGTTCCTTCTTAAAGATACAGCAGAAGCAGGAAGGGACTGCGGGTAGTTCCGCAGACATAACTGTGTCATTCCGAGTAAATACTAAATTGAATACTCAAAATCTTCTTCTGAAAGAACCAAGTCCCTTTTACAAATACCAAGTGTGAATTTGTTTACTGGTGGTTTTAATTAGCCTGAGGTTTGGTACAGCTTGACTTTGTCAGTAAGGGCTACTTTAGTTGAAAATGAAGCAAAACAATTTTAAAAGGCAGGGCAAGCCAACAGATCACTTAAACCAGAAACCAGTTGTGGTCTCAGTTAAAAATCTGCTTTGCTCCCTAACTTTATGCATGGGGAGCAGGGAAGCCCATCAGCAAGTGCATGCTAGCTACCAATAATACATATATTTTCTTTTCCTCACACTGGTTTTGTAGAAAGAAGAAAGCAATTAGGAAACATCTGAAAGGCCATTTTTTAAATATAAAAGAAATAAGAGATGAAAAGAGATAGAAGATGCCTTGAATAAGACTTAAGGCAGAGAAAGAAACCTGGGACTCTATGGTGTTTGAACACAAAAACAAAATGGCAGGGTACAATAGACATTGTACCCTGGTCAGGACAATCACGTATATTTTCATGCAAACTGAAATTATGAACGTAGCAGGGAATATCAGCACAGCAATAATAGACTTAAGTGTTAACTCAACATTGGAGAAGACTCTTGAGAGTCCCTTGGACTGCAAGGAGATCCAACCAGTCCATTCTGAAGGAGATCAGCCCTGGGATTTCTTTGGAGGAATGATGCTAAAACTGAAACTCCAGTACTTTGGCCACCTCGTGTGAAGAGTTGACTCACTGGAAAAGACCCTGATGCTGGGAGGGATTGGGGGCAGGAGGAGAAGGGGATGACCGAGGATGAGATGGCTGGATGGCGTCACTGACTCGATGGGCGTGAGTCTGAGTGAACTCCGGGAGTTGGTCATGGACAGGGAGGCCTGGTGTGCTGTGATTCATGGGGTTGCAAAGAGTCAGACACGACTGAGCGACTGAACTGAACTGAATATCTATTTCAAACAGTCAAATGGTAATTGACCATGGTAGAAAGATCAAGAAAATATTCTTAAAATCAGTCTTATGGAGTTAAATATAGAAAGAAGTAGTACAATAATTATGTTTCCAGATTATCAGGGTATTTCTGTCAAACATGAATTAAGTACTGATATTTTATACATATACAACCCTTTCTTTTAAAAAGCAGTCACTAAAACACAAAACATCATAACCATTGATTATCCAATTAGTAAGAACCATCTATTGTCCCAGCACTGTTTAGATTTTCTCAGAATAAGATGTGTGGAAGCAATCAGTGTGTGTGTGTGTGTGTGTGTGTGTGTGTGTGTAAGGAGGAACTGGTAGATGACCTTTGAGGTCATGCAGCACAGCTATGGATCTAATTCAGTAATTACTTCTACACCCTACCTGTCTCATGAGTTTTATGAATCCACTTCCACATCTTCCAAAACATAGAATTCACTACTTTAGGAGGCAGCCTCCTTCATTTCCAGGAAATACGATTGCCAAAATATGTTTCCTTATTATGAAGTCAAAATTTTCACTCTATAATATTTACCATTAATATCCCAGACCTAAAGTAAATTATGCTTTTGGATATGCACACAGAAACACACACACACACACCATGCACATGCAATCATGACTATACAAAGAACAAAATAATTACTATGCTTTTCACTAAATCTCTTCTCAAATGTCAAACCAAAATTTTTCATTATTCTTTTATTTGTATCCTGTGTTAGGTTCAGTTGAATCTTCATATGACTCTGCTCAAAAATGACAATATTATCCATAGCCTTGGTTGGTTGCTGCAGAAATGAGTACAACTCTCTCCTAATGTGTTCTGATCTACTTTTCCTATTGTAACAGAGGAATTGCTAGTAGTAGTAGTGTCAGTGATTCAGTCGTGTCCAACCCTTTGAGATCCCAGAGAGGAAAATGCTAAGGTAGATTCAAATGGGTACTAAGCAGGCTTCTTTGGTGGGAGGACTATAAGCCAAAAGATGTGAGAAGCAAAGACACAATTAGACGATAAAATTCAGTAAAAGATAAAATTGGGAGCCGCTTATATACTGTTCATGGGGTCAACATTCTAGGAATCAGCAAACTAAAGTGGACTGGAAAGGGTAGATTTAACTCAGATGACCATTATATCTACTACTGCGGGCAGGAATCCCTTAGAAGAAATGGAGTAGCCATCATGGTCAACAAAAAGTCCGAAATGCAGTACTTGGATGCAATCTCAAAAACGACAGAATGATCTCTGTTCATCTCCAAGGCAAACCATTCAATATCACAGTAATCCAAGTCCATGCCCCAACCAGTAATGCTGAAGAAGCTGAAATTGAACGGTTCCATGAAGACCTACAAGACCTTTTAGCACTAACACCCAAAAAAGATGTCCTTTTCAGCATAGGGGACTGGAATGCAAAAGTAGAAAGTCAAGAAACACCTGGGGTAACAGGCAAATTTGGCCTTGGAATACGGAATGAAGCAGGGCAAAGACTAGTAGAGTTTTGCCAAGAAAATGCACTGGTCAAAGCAAATACCCTTTTCCAACAACACAAGAGAAGACTCTGCACATGGACATCACCAGATGATCAATACCAAAATCAGATTGATTATATTCTTTGCAGCCAAAGATAGAGAAGCTCTATACAGTCAGCAAAAACAAGATTGGGAGCTGACTATGGCTCAGATCATGAACTCCTTATTACCAAATTCAGACTGAAATTGAAGAAAGTAGGGAAAACCACTAGACCATTCAGGTATAACCTAAATCAAGTCCCTTATGATTATACAGTGGGAGTGAGAAATAGATTTAAGGGACTAGATCTGACAGATAGAATGCCTGATGACCTATGGACAGAGGTTCATGACATTGTACAGGAGACAGGGATCAAGGCCATCCCCATGGAAAAGAAATGCAAAAAAGCAAAATGGCTGTCTGAGGAGGCCTTATAAATAGCTATGAAAAGAACAGAAGTGAAAAGCAAAGGAAAAAAGGAAAGATATAAGCATCTGAATGCAGAGTTCCAAAGAATAGCGAGAAGAGATAAGAAAGCCTTCTTCAGTGATCAATGCAAAGAAATAGAGGAAAACAACAAAATGGAAAAGACTAGAGATCTCTTCAAGAAAATTAGAGATACCAAGGGAACATTTCATGCAAAGATGGGCTCGATAAAGGACAGAAATGGTCTGGACCTAACAGAAGCAGAAGATATTAAGAAGAGGGGGCAAGAATACACAGAAAAACTGTTCAAAAAAGATCTTCACGACCCAGATAATCATGATGGTGTGATCACTCATCTAGAGCCAGATAGCCTGGAATGTGAAGTCAAGTAGGCCTTAGAAAGCATCACTATGAGCAAAGCTAGTGGAGGTGATGGAATTCCAGTTGAGCTATTTCAAATCCTGAAAGATGATGCTGTGAAAGTGCTGCACTCAATATGCCAGCAAATTTGGGAAACTCAGCAGTGGCCACAGGACTGGAAAAGATCAGTTTTCATTCCAATCCCAAAGAAAGGCAATGCCAAAGAATGCTCAAACTACCGCACGATTGTACTCATCTCACATGCTAGCAAAGTAATGCTCAAAATTCTCCAAGCCAGGCTTCAGCAATACGTGAACAGTGAATTTCCAGATATTCAAGCTGGTTTTAGAAAAGGCAGAAGAACTAGAGATCAAATTGCCAACATCCTCTGGATCGTCGCTAAAGCAAGAGAGTTCCAGAAAAAACATCTGTTTCTGCTTAACTGACTATGCCCAACCCTTTGACCATGTGGATCATAATAAACTGTGAACAACTCTAAAAGCAATGGGAATACCAGACCACCTGACCTGCCTCTTGAGAAATCTGTATGCAGTTCAGGAAGCAACAGTTAGAACTGGACATGGAACAACAGACTGGTTCCGAATAGGAAAAGGAGTATGTCAAGACTGTATATTGTCACCCTGCTTATTTAACTTCTATGCAGAGTACATCATGAGAAACGTTGGGCTGGAAGAAGCACAAGCTGGAATCAAGATTGCCAGGAGAAATATCAATATCCTCAGATATGCAGATGACACCACCCTTCTGGCAGAAAGTGAAGAGGAACTAAAAAGCCTGTTGAAGAAAGTGAAAGAGGAGAGTGAAAAAGTTGACTTAAAGGTCAACATTCAGAAAACAAAGATCATGGCATCTGGTCCCATCACTTCATGGCAAATAGATGGGGAAACAGTGAAAACAGTGGCAGACTTTATTTTTTTGGGCTCCAAAATCACTGTAGATGGTGATTGCAGCCATGAAATTAAAAGACGCTTACTCCTTGGAAGAAAAGTTATGACCAACCTAGATAGCATTCAAAAGTAGACACATTACTTTGCCAACAAACGTCCATCTAGTCAAGGCTATGGTTTTTCCAGTAGTCATGTATGGATGTGATAGTTTGATTGTGAAGAAAGTTGATTGCCAAAGAATTGATGCTTTTGAACTGTGGTGTTGGAGAAGACTCTTGAGAGTCCCTTGGACTGCAAGGAGATCCAACCAATCAGTCCTGGGTGTTCTTTGGCAGGAATGATGCTGAAGCTGAAACTCCAGTACTTTGGCCAGCTCATGTGAAGAGCTGACTCATTGAAAAAGACTCTGATGCTGGGAGGGATTGAGGGCAGGAGAAGAAGGGCATGACAGAGGATGAGATGGCTTGATGGCATCACCAACTCAATGGAGGTGAGTTTGAGTGAACTCTGGGAGTTGGTGATGGACAGGGAGGCTTGGCGTGCTGCAGTTCATGGGGTCCCAAAGAGTCAGTTTACTTTGCCAACAAACGTCCATCTAGTCAAGGCTATGGTTTTTCCAGTAGTCATGTATGGATGTGATAGTTTGATTGTGAAGAAAGTTGATTGCCAAAGAATTGATGCTTTTGAACTGTGGTGTTGGAGAAGACTCTTGAGAGTCCCTTGGACTGCAAGGAGATCCAACCAATCAGTCCTGGGTGTTCTTTGGCAGGAATGATGCTGAAGCTGAAACTCCAGTACTTTGGCCAGCTCATGTGAAGAGCTGACTCATTGAAAAAGACTCTGATGCTGGGAGGGATTGAGGGCAGGAGAAGAAGGGCATGACAGAGGATGAGATGGCTTGATGGCATCACCAACTCAATGGAGGTGAGTTTGAGTGAACTCTGGGAGTTGGTGATGGACAGGGAGGCTTGGCGTGCTGCAGTTCATGGGGTCCCAAAGAGTCAGACACGACTGAGCAACTGACCTGAACTATATTGTATAACCTGAGGGCTTCCCTGTGGCTCAGCTGGTAAAGAATCCGCCAGCAATGCAGGAGACCTGGGTTCGATCCCTGGGTTGGGAAGATCCCCTGGAGAAGGGAAAGGCTACCCACTTCAGTATTCTGGCCTGAAGAATTTCATGGATATAGTGCATGGGATCGCAAAGAGTGGAACATAACTTAGCGACTTTCACTTCACTTCACTATATAACCTGAGAAAGGGAGCTGCTGCTGCTACTGCTTCTGCTGCTGCTAAGTCGCTTCAGTCGTGTCCGACTCTGTGAGACCCCATAGACGGCAGCCCACCAGGCTCCCCCGTCCCTGGGATTCTCCAGGCAAGAACACTGGAGTGGGTTGCCATTTCCTTCTCCAATGCATGAAAGTAAAAAGTGGAAAGGAAGTCGCTCAGTCGTATCTGACTGTTAGCAACCCCATGGACTGTAGCCCACCAGGCTCCTCCGTCCATGGGATTTTCCAGGCAAGAGGACTGGAGTGGGGTGCTATTACCTTCTCCAGAGAAAGAGAGACATATTTACAAAACAATCTGAGATTTCTGACTCCTTCAGGCAAGGAACGTTATTCTACCTTCTTTCATTAGTTATCAGTGCCTGCTGATGATTCTATTGCATGTGATTCTCCAAAAATAGTTTGAACTTAGTATGTTTTGACAGATCTCTCAACAATATTACATGTTTAATGTTTATTCAAAGAAAATTTCAATGAGTTATTATTGAGTTCTTAATGCAAAGTGTTTCTGTAAAGCGAATCATATGCCCGTTTAAGCAATAGGAATTTTTTTAGAAAAAATTTCCCAAGGTAAAATGTAAGAAGATTGATAACAAGTACTAAGGTATTAGCTATTTCCCTTATTTTCCTTAAACTCTGTAATATACTGAATTTTCCTGATCTCAACCATCCACAGTCTAGAATGAACTGTTCATTCTATGGGCTGCCATTTTAAAGTAATGAACCTAGTAATGGACAAGTGTAGATTGTCTTTGCAGCAAAAGCTAGTGGGTTGGAAAAGGCGAGCAATTTTCTTGTAATCTGGTGGTTACTCTGAGGAGCTAGAAGTTTGGTGGCAATTGGTGTTATTTGCTGGCAGTTGCCAACCAACTGTGCATTGCCTTGTAGAGGAAGACAGTTCAGGAGAGTGGGAGAAGGGAGTAGCTTATATATAAAGCGAACTCTTATAACTCCAGAAGATCAAAGCCTGAACCAAATAGGTGAGAACTGTTCACTTAGAGGGTCATCTAAGGAAAAGCTATCAAGGGGAGTTACAAAGCTTGCTAATTCTATTTAAGATTCAACACTAGCCAAGAAAAAAATATATATATAGAAACCAAGGGGCTTATTTCCAAACAGTTTAAGGGAATGTGTTACATTTGTCTTCCTTCTGTGGCAAATACCAACTATGTGGCCACATTGCTGGAAGAGGTGGGGTGGACCTCTTGACATTTTGGTTTATCAGAGAGGATGACTTCCTCAGTAGATGGAGGTAATAATAATTCAGAAGGGAAGCTAGGAAACCAAGACTCTTATTACACAGTCAGGACTCAGATCCATTACAAACAACATTCAATAAAAGAATGTGGTATAAAATTGGAAGAAAAGTAGAAACTTTGTTTTCCTGTAGCACCTCTTTAAGTATGCACAGAAGAGGAAGAGAGAACAAAGAAATGGCCCCACTGGAAGTCAGTGGCATAGAAAATACATCCATAAAGACTACATTGAATATTTAAGAGAAGAGCTCTTTCCTACAGAACCTACATACAAAAGTCCTCAACAAATATTTGTTGAATCAATAAATGATTAGATTAATAAGGAGGAATCATTCCTAAATTCTAGAAAATATTATATTTGGGAAAAAATAAGTATTTGGAGAGTGATTGACACTGTCAGTGGATCAATAGGCCAATACTGAAGTGTGCTGTTCTCTGAAGCATGGATCCAAGAAGTATCAGCCCACAGAGACAACTGTACAATACATTTGATTCAACTGGGAATCAAAAATACCGCCGAAGAGGTTGGGGGAGTTTCTAAGGAATACTTCAGAGTATCCAGTAATACCAATAAGAATTAATAAATTTGGAAGAATACCAGTGCTTGCTTCAGCAGCACAGATACCAGAATTGGAATGATACAGAGAAGATTAGCATGGCCCCTGCCCAAGTATGACATGCAAATTCATGAAGTGCTCCATAGTTTAATATTTGTATAACTGAATCGCTTTGCTGTACACCTGAGGCAGCACACATATTGTCAATCAACTATATCCCAATATAAAATAAGCATTAAAATTTTAATAAGAAGACTATCAATACTTATAATGTCAGATCTCCATATAACAATGCACAGAACGTGAAAAAATAAGTTTCATTTGAGTTTTTTTTAAGAAGGGGAAGAAATAATGGCTTATAAGTCTTTTGGATAAAACCCAAATTTTATATAATATAAAATGTATGCATTACTGAATAGGAACAGATTTGGGAGGAAAACAGAAGGAAAAAAAGGTGGATTGGTCCCACATATCTAAAGTATCTTATCATATTTCTGATAAGATATAGAAGGGATAAATGATCTGACATTGCAGGTGATTGAGAAAAAAAATCAATAAAACAAATGAGATTTTAAAATAAATATAGAAAAGTCAGTGGCAGAAAAAAGGACTGATGAATGAAAAATTCAAATTTTAGATTAAAATTATTTTAAATCATGAAAAAAAATTGACCAAAATGATGACAAAAGTCAATGTCATTGGACACTAAAGAGAAAGCAAGGACATTAATAGATATGATATTAGGATATACTAAGTCATTCCCCCCAATAAGTTTTCAACTATAATTGAAATAATGAATTTTAAAAAGGAAAGGGTAAAAAATAGCCACAGACAATCTATAGGATCCACAGGGAATTTCTAGGGACAGTCTAACTTCCTGGATTAATAGTTTGCAGCTGAGGCAGCTGGTGTACATTCTTCCAGGACAGAGAACAAAGGGGAGAGAGCCATGTGTTACCCTTATGCTTGTCACCTTTTGGGCATAGAGACTCTCATCTCATCCCACCATACTTCTGATGACTTCACTCGGTAGGAACCCCTGCAGAGGGGCCAGGGGCATTCCTGACTCCTATGCTTGTCCTGTGGAACAACGGGGCTGTAGAGCCACCACCACCATTGCCACCGCCGCGACCAGGCCCCAGGAAACGTCTCCATTCCCTTAGATCCCTAAGAGAACGAACACATACTACAGAGAAATTCATCATCAGACAAGTCAAAGCATATTAGAGGTCAGCACAGAGCCGAAAATGTATGGCCTTAGAAACCAGTTTTCAACGCATTTCTACCACTATCCTGCTTGAATGCCTTGCTTAGATCCAAGCTTTCTACTGCCTTCATTCATTACTGTTCCTTTCCAAGGTTCTTACTGTTTGAATTCTCAAACATTGCCATTTGTTTGTGTATGAAATATTGTATTTTATGACCTAGCACAGGTAGAAATATCATTGTGCTTAGACCCGGAAGAAAGTGCTAATTAACAACTGTGTGGCCTCATGGCAAGTTACCTAAGTAAGGTTGTGACTACAAATGAAAGGTTCTGTGTGAAAGTACTTTGAAAACTAAACAGCACCATGCAGTTGTCAAACATTTAAATTTTGTAACTTTTCGAGTTGGCTATTTATAGATTTAAGGAATTATTTTTTTTTAACCTTTCACAGATGAAGTACTAAGAAACTGGTCCTGTGGTGTGAAGAAGCTCCAAATATGATGCATCATATTGGATTTTTGCAGACCTGAGTCAAACTAGGTGTGGTTGTATAGCTGCTGTGACAATGAGCTTTTGTGTCCATTTCTAAAAGGAACCTACCTGCAACACAGGTTGCCCTCCTGCAAAAATACCTCTCCACTGAAAGTTGGCACAAGCTGGGGAAAATGAGTCTATGTCATGAAAAGCATATGGAGCATAAGCTTACCTAATTAATAATTTTCAGAGTTGTTTTCCTTTTCCTCTGCAGCTGCTGAACAGAGTGGTTCTGATTAAGCCATACACATCGTGAGAAATGCCACTTCGCAAGGGTGCTACATTCTGTATTTCCCCCCAACTTTGATCCCTGCTCATTGGTCCCTTTGATCTCTGAACAGGATGTACAAGGGTCACTAATCAATGCTTTCCCTCATTTTTGCTCCTTAGTCTGGTAAGTGTTTATATTTAAATCATTGACTAGAACAGGTGAATATGTATGGCCTGTGTCTTTTTCCATTTGGTGTTTGTCTTCAAAAGGCAGAAGGAAAAGAAAAGCTTTACAATTTTCAACCAAGTTTTCATTAAAGGCAGAATTAAGAAGGATTGCAGATATGGCACTCATTTCTTCCTCTTTGAAAATCTGGATCAGTTTCTAGGGAGCATGAGAAGATGGTGGAATGGAAGAATGAGATCCATTGTTAACCCATGCCCTTGTACACTAGAACACAAGTCTCCATTATCTCAGATAGCAATGGAGAGACATGTATATGCCATGGGCTTGGTAATGAAGCTATGCCATGTGCCACTTTTTCTAAAGACTCCTCTCTCAAGACTCAGTGTGCTTAAATGGATAAGAAACTTACCACTGAGAAGAGAGCTAAATATTGTCAATAGAGGAGCGCCAAAAGAAAAGTGCCACTGGAGTTTAGAAACGGGAGCGAGACCTTGAGAGCTGGGCAACCAGAACTGATCTCTCGCAGGAAACAGGTTTTGTTTGATCAGATTCATTACAGAGACAGGAGCTGTGTGCAGAGCTGAAGAGATAGGAATGTGTAAGGACCAGGTCCCAGGCCTGGCTGACCAGAGTAACTAACAATTTGGGAAAAGACTTGTATTGACTAACAAGAAGGTATTCCTAAAAAGTGAATAATCCACATAGTTAGGCAGGAGTAGTTTGGGGCCTGAATTTTTACTTTTAACTAGTTGTGGCAAAATAAGCAAGTTGTGGCAAAAATAGCCACCAGTAGCTTCAACTTTGTTATCTCTAAAACACACCAACTGTCACATACATTTCAAAACTATGCATATTAAATAAAAGAAGGCATGCCCTGGTTTTCTTCTTTTCTCCTTCTCTCCTTTCCTTATTTTTATGAACTTGGTGATTTCAATAGTAATGATCTAGACAACTGTCAAATGAATATCTCTATTACATGCAGATATCTTTAGACCATGCCTACTCTTTATAAACATATAAAGAATCAATTTGTTTGAAGGTGATATATCTATTGCTATCCATCATCCCTTCTCCCATCTTCCAGTTTTTATTAGAACAGAGAAGGCAAGGGCAGATGTCAGCAGTATTGAATTACTCTATGGGATATTCTGTTTTTCATATTATTCAGTACCAACAGCTCATCAAATCAGACATGGTAGGTGGCTGATTATTGAACTCTTTTTCCTCTGATTCAGTATATGTTCTAAGGTAGCCTAAATCCTTAAAATTTGAGCAAAAGAAAAAAAAAGGTAGTTAAAATTCCATTGTTCCATATGAAGAATTACAGCAAAAACCACTTAAATTTTCTACTTTCATAGAATAACAAATTCATAGTCTATTGGATCTGGGAATTTGAGATCTAAATGACACTTGCAAGTTACTGTGGTTTTAATAACATCAATATTCAGATGAGGAAACTGAGTCTCAGAATGGTTTTATGATTAGCCCAGAAGAGTTTAGCTAATTAATTTCCAGGCTTTCTATCCTGTGTGCTTCTCCCTGGATCAAGAATTCCTCATTTGTTAAACAAAGCAGTTATCACTGAGGTTCATCCAGCTTTAATTTCTATGATTTCTTTCTCTGTAAATCTTAGGGGGAAAAAAAAATCAAAGCCTAAAAAGCAAGTGACAGCACTCTAATTTGAGCTCATGGAGGACCACACTAGACTAGTCCACTGTGGTTCCAATGTTAAGTGCTAAATGGCAGAGCAAGTTAATGCCTTGGTTGTTTGCCTTTGGAGGTAAAAATATATCTGTAGGTCTCAGCCAAGTTCCTGTGGAGATTTGTCCACATCCCCAAAATACCACACACATTTGGCAAGAACGACAGATTATGTCCAAGCAAGGCCCAGATCTTGAACAGCAAGAGTATTTCGAGTAAAGAACAACATACAATGCAAAGCTCTCATTCTTAGGTATGCCATTTATCTCCCTAAATTTCTGTAAAATCCTCTTTCTTTCTTTCTTTTTTTTTTCCTGGCTCTCCCCACCCCGCATTCCAAACTCTACAAAAACCTTTCATCTTAAGTTAAACTGCTGCTGTTGTTTAGTCGCTCAGTTGTGTCCGACTCTTTTGAGAACCCAGAGGCATCTGCTAGACTCCTCTGTCCATGAGATTTCCCAGGCAGGAATACTGGAGTGTATTGCTGTTTCCTTCTCAGGGGATCTTCCCAACCCAGGGATCAAACTCAGGTCTTCTGCATTACAGACGAGCTCTTTACTGACTGAGACAACAAGGAAGCCCAAGAATACTGGAGTGGATAGCCTAAGCCTTCTCCAGGAGATCTTTCTGATCCAGGAATTGAACCAAGGTCTCCTGCATTGCAAGAGGATTCTTTACCAGCTGAGGTACCAGGAAAGCTAAGTTATATGAAAGATAGGATAATAATCACAAGTAAGCACTCATCTCTTCATTGCTTTTTCTTCTTTCCTTTTTCTATATTTTCTGAATTTTCTCTAAAAGGACAGAGTCTATTCCTGTCTCCTTTCCATTATTTTTCCCCTCCGTCTTTCTCTCTTTTCCACTTGCCCACTGTATGTGTGTGTGTTTGTATGTTCATGTGTATGTAGTGCCTGTGGGTATCTCTTTGGGTTTCTAAAACTGTATAGATAGGAATTTTTGTTTACCATATGTGTACATCTAGAGAGAGAAATTGTAAAGAAGAAAACATGTGTGGCTGGTGCTGTCATCTCATCTCAAGGTATGTATTTCTCTTCCTGACTGACAAGCCATGCCTTGGTCCTGCCTCCTTGGCTGGTCTTCCTTCAACTCTCCCAACTCACTAATTGGTTATTTGACCCACATTCTGTTCCAGTACTAAGTCAGTCTTATTTGGAAATGTTCCTGTGCTCAGTATGCATGATTCTCCAGGTGTATTCCACAAAACACTCATCCAGAGAAATGCTTCTTGGAGGAGGAGAGAGTTGGGTGGTCAAATCTGAGATGAGATTGTAGGAGCTGAACCCAGTCTCTGGTTCCTCTGCCTTTTCTAAAACCAGCTTGAAATCTGGAAGTTCATGGTTCATATACTGCTGAAGCCTGGCTTGGAGAATTTTGAGCATTTACTTTACTAGCATGTGAGATGAGTGCAATTGTGTGCTAGTTTGAGCATTCTTTGGTATTGCCTTTCTTTGGGATTGGAATGAAAACTGACTTTTCCAGTCTTGTGGCCACTGCTGAGTCTTCCAAATTTGCTGTCATATTGAGTGTAGCACTTTCACAGCATCATCTTTCAGGATATAAAATAGCTTAACTGGAATTCCATCACCTCCACTAGCTTTGTTCATAGTGATGCTTTCTAAGGTCTACTTGACTTCACATTCCAGGCTATCTGGTTCTAGATGAGTGATCACACCATCGTGATTATCTAGATCGTGAAGATCTTTTTTTGTACAGTTCTTCCGTGTATTCTTGCCACCTCTTCTTAATATCTTCTGCTTCTGTTAGGTCCAGACCATTTCTGTCCTTTATCGAGCCCATCTTTGCATGAAATGTTCCCTTAGTATCACTATGTAGCACTTTCACAGCATCATCTTTCAGGATATAAAATAGCTTAACTGGAATTCCATCACCTCCACTAGCTTTGTTCATAGTGATGCTTTCTAAGGTCTACTTGACTTCACATTCCAGGCTATCTGGTTCTAGATGAGTGATCACACCATCGTGATTATCTAGATCGTGAAGATCTTTTTTTGTACAGTTCTTCCGTGTATTCTTGCCACCTCTTCTTAATATCTTCTGCTTCTGTTAGGTCCAGACCATTTCTGTCCTTTATCGAGCCCATCTTTGCATGAAATGTTCCCTTAGTATCACTAATTTTCTTGAAGAGATCTCTAGTCTTTTCCATTCTGTTGCTTTCCTCTATTTCTTTGCATTGGTCACTGAAGAAGTCTTTCTTATCTCTTCTCGCTATTCTTTGGAACTCTGCATTCAGATGATTATATCTTTCCTTTCCTCCTTTGCTTTTCAATTATCTTCTTTTCACAGCTATGTATAAGTCCTCCCCAGACACCCATTTTGCTTTTTTGCATTTCTTTTCCATGGGGATGGTCTTGATCCCTGTCTCCTGTACAATATCATGAACCTCCATCCATAGTTCATCAGGCACTCTATCTATCAGATCTAGTACCTTAAATCTATTTCTCACTTCTTCTGTATAATCATAAGGAATTTGATTTAGGTCATACTTGAATGGTCTAGTGGTTTTCCCTACTTTCTTCAATTTAAGTCTGAATTTGGCAATCAGGAGTTCATGATCTGAGCCACAGTTAGCTCCTGGTCTTGCTTTTGCTGACTGTATAGAGCTTCTCCATCTTTGACTGCAAAGAATATAATCAATCTGATTTCAGTATTGACCATCTGGTGATGTTCATGTGTAGAGTCCTCTTGTGTTGTTGGAAGAGGGTGTTTGCTATGACCTGTGTGTTCTCTTGGCAAAACTCTATTAGTCTTTTCCCTGCTTCATTCCATATTCCAAGGCCAAATTTGCCTGTTACCCCAGGTATCTCTTGACTTCCTACTTTTGCATTCCAGTCCCCTATAATGAAGAGGACATCTTTCTTGGGTATTAGTTCTACAAAGTCTTGTAGGTGTTCATAGAACTGTTCAACTTCAGCTCCTTCAGCCTTACTGGTCAGGGTGTAGACTTGAATTACTGTGATACTAAATGGTTTGCCTTGGAAATGAACAGAGATCATTCTTTTGTTTTTAAAATTGCATCCAAGTACTGCATTTTGGACTCTTGTTGACCATGATGGCTACTCCATTTCTTCTAAGGGATTCCTGCCCGCAATAGTAGATATAATGGTCATCTGAGTTAAATTCACCCATTCCAGTCCATTTTAGTTGGCTGATTCCTAGAATATTGACGTTAACTCTTGCCATCTCCTCTTTGACCACTTCCAGTTTGCCTTGATTCATGGACCTAACATTCCAGGTTCCTATGCAATATTGCTCTTTATAGCAATATTTAGCTTTATCTTAAAATTTGAAGCAAATATGTGAAAATGAATTCATTTCAGAGTGGGACAAATTTAGGCTCTGAAGAAATATGCACTGCTTCTTTGAGCAAAGACCAAATCAAGTGTTGAATCATTTTGATAATTTTTCCAGTGAAATGTATAATATGATTGTATAGTATGACAGTACTTTAGGGTCTCTGTCTGTAGCATGTTTATGGAGAGAAACTATTTTAAGAGAAATATTTGATCAGTTTTTCAGTTTTCTATCCTTTGCTTTTATTCTTTTGATACTCAAATCATGCTTTTAACAATGCTCCAACAAAACATCACTAATTTATGTTGATTTACTCTTTTTATAGGTAACTTCTCTAAGCTGTCCAGATTTTCACTTATAACTGATATTTTATCTGTGATTTCAGCAATTATCCAGAATCACATTCAGCTACTTCATGAAATTTTTCATTTTTCCGGGATTTTACATATTCACTTTGCTTTAGATTTTCATTATACTCTTGGATATGTACTACATCTGATAATCAAAGAGAGACGAATTGACCAAATTTACCAACCATGAGCAATAGAGTTAGCTGTGGCATGGGTGTTTGTATGAATCTGACTTTATCAGTGCTTACTTATTTGCTTCCTTTTGTAATTTCACAATTGCAGAGGTTTGGATATTGAAGGCTTAACTAACAAGGAATCCTTTAATGTATAGTAACAGGAAAAATTAATTCTAGAAAAAGTCTAGGATGATCAAGGTTGGCCTGGGATGGACACTCCAGGTTGATTAACAAAGGCTCTCTAAAAGAAGTGCTAGCTGAATAAATTTTGAAATTTTTTAAAGTCTCAATATTTGATTTCTTATATTTATTAAAACTGCCATAGAGCATCAGATGATGCAGTTTAAGGTAAAAGATGCAAGGGGAAATGTGTTTAATATTTTTGGAAACCTATGGTTTCTGTTTGCCTTTTCTTTCCTTAAGGTTTTAGAGATTCTTGAAGGGATAAAGGAGTAGTTCTTCAGATTCAAAGGGAGGAAACACACACAAACACAGATTTTTTTTTCTGTCGTGACCATTTTGTGGCCTAAAATATTCTACAAATATTTCTCTCAGTACCTTATTTTCTTGGTATTACATGTGAATATCTATAAAGAATCTAAAATTAAAGAGGCTGAATTTTATTTTAATTTAATAGAAGCAGTGATTTAGTTAGCAGGTGTAGGGGGTTGTATTGATACAATGGCAGTTTTGAATACTGCCAGAGAAGTATTAACTGTTTTTGCATTCAGTTCAGTTCAGTTGCTCAGTCATGTCCGACTCTTTGCGACCCCATGAATCGCAGCACACCAGGCCTCCCTATCCATGACCAACCCCAGAGTTCACCCAAACTCATGTCCATCAAGTCGGTGATGCCATCCAGCCATCTCATCCTCTGTCATCCCCTTCTCCTCCTGCCCCTAATCCCTCCCAGCATCAGAATCTTTTCCAATGAGTCAACTCTCACATGAAGTGGCCAAAGTATTGGAGTTTCAGCTTTAGCATCAGTCCTTCCAATGAATACCCAAAACTGATCTCCTTTAGAAGGGACTGATTGGCTCTCCTTGCAGTCCAAGGGACTCTCAAGAGTCTTCTCCAACACCACAGTTCAAAAGCATCAGTACTCTGGCGCTCAGCTTTCTTCACAGTCCACCTTTCACATCCATACATGACCACTGGACACACCATAGCCTTGACTAGACGGACCTTTGTTGACAAAATAATATCTCTGATTTTGAATATGCTATCTAGCTTGGTCATAACTTTCCTTCCAAGGAGTAAGCGTCTTTTAATTTCATGGCTGCAGTCATCATCTGCAGTGATTTTGGAGCCCAAAAAAATAGAGTCTGACACTGTTGCCACTGTTTCCCTATCTATTTCCCATGAAGTGATGAGACCAGATGCCATGATCTTTGTTTTCTGAACGTTGAGCTTTAAGCCAACTTTTTCACTCTCCTCTTTCACTTTCATCAAGAGGCTTTTTAGTTCCTCTTCACTTTCTGCCATAAAGGTGATGTCATCTGCATATCTAAGGTGATTGATATTTCTCCCAGCAGTCTTGATTCCAGCTTGTGCTTCTTCCAGTCCAGCGTTTCTCATGATATATTTTACATGTAAGTTAAATAAGCAGGGTGACAATATACAGCCTTGACGTACTCCTTTTCCTATTTGGAACCAGTCTGTTGTTCCATGTCCAGTTTTAACTGTTCTTGCATTACCACATGTATATTGAACCTCAGTTGTTTTAACTAAAAAATTCCATAGTAGTACATAAGCAAAAATAAGAACAAAGAGCATAGAGAAAGAAAGATATGCCTTTACTTTAAATTACTTTGTAAATTCTGTGTTACCTGTGTAGTAGTTTATTATGTTTTGATGGCGACTCTGCATTACAGATTTTATAGCAACTTTTTATTCGTGTCAAAAATTTATTACTCTAAATATTAATACTCACAGTCAGCATGTTAATTCAGAACTTGTATGAAATATCTACTGAAACAAATTAAAAATTTTTAAGTTTTGACACATTTTATAAAATAATTCATAATCTAGTGAACTCTCTGCTTCCATTTATTAAGAGTATATAACACATAGCTGTTTTTTGTTTTTGCCTTAGTGTCATGCTGACTTGGAGTTGTTACCTATCTTAAATGTCTCTATTACTTTTTTTTTCGTCTTTAATTTTAACTTTTGTTTTATTTAGTATCAGTGTTAGAACTTTAAAGCTTTTTGGATGTTTTATCTTGTTTTATTTTAGGAAATAGACTAATACTCTATAATAGGATAAGGAAATGCTTAGTTTATAAATTTCTGCTCTAAGGTGAAACATTATTGTTACATATCTGTTTTGATAGCAATTTATTCTTACTGTTTATAGGAAAACTACTTTGGGGAAGATGACATGTACATGGATTTTGAAGAGGTTATTTCAAGTCCTGTTCTGTCCCTGTCAACATCATCCAGTTCTGGATGGACTGCTGTTGGGATGGAAAATGACAAAAAAGAAAACGAAAGTTCAGCAAAATCAATTCATCCACTTACCTTGCGTCCTTGGGATATTACTGTACTTGTTAATTTGTACAAAGTTCATGGACGTCTTCCTGTTGTAAGTGTTTGCAAATCAAAACAATTGAGTCTATATGAAGTCCACCTAGCATAGGAAGTGATGTAGTGTGTGCACATACTTAAATAAAATAATTCAGATTCAAAACTGTTCTATATTTATCCTTTTATCTTTATAAAGCTAATGTATTATTTTCTTCATAATCACTTGATCATTGACAATTTTTCTATTTTTCTTCTTTCACTTTAGCTCCTTCTTTGCTGTTCTGTATAACTTTAGAATATTTTGCCATGTTGTTGAATTGCTAGATTTACGTTAGCCTGATGGATATCGTAGGACTTTACACTTAGTCCTTATCTCTGACTCTAGACCAGTTCGGGAACTTTTGGTGGAACTATACAAAATCATGATTCAGGCTTGACCCTTGAGGTTGAATTGTGTCACAGGTTTGGATTCTCCATAGTATCCTGGTTTACTCTAAAGATGACCCTTGGGCCTGTTGGAGCTGACTTGAAATGAAATTATATTGCCCAAAGAACCCGTGGCCACTGGAGCCAGGCCAGATGGGGAGAGAGTGGCCCCTGGAGCATTGTGCTGCATATTGGCTCCATATTATGTTCCTAGGGTCACACACAAGAGAAATCAGCTCTGGTGCTTAGTTAACCTAAGATCTTTTTCTGGGATACAGAATAGTTATTTTTATCAGTAAGCACCATTCTTCCTTTTGGAAAAAATCAAAATTTTAAAATTGTATAAGTATAATTTTTATTTTTCTGTACTTCCTTGGTCTTTAATTTTTCTATATTTTGATTGTGGTTTTTGCTTGACTTTAGCATGGAACTACTGATGGTCCTGAGTGCCCTACAGCTTTTTTGGAAAGACTATGTTTTGAGATGAAAAAAGGGTTTAGGGAGACCATGCTGCAACTTGTCCTGTCACCTCTGAATGTGTTTGTCAGTGATAACTATCAGGTAATGTGAAAATGAGTTGTGGTAGAGACTCAGAAATTTATTGTTACTATTTATGGGGTGAAAACAATGTGTTAACTTCTGTGCATGGACTGTATAGCTTTTTAAATTAGGAACCTTCAGTTTAACTGTACTAAGCAGTTTTGTATTGTGTGAATTGTTTCAAGAATTTTAGCTTTTCTTTTTTTCTCCTGCATTTTAGCTTTTCTTTTTCTCCCCTGCTGTTCCTTATTTATGTGATCCCAAACAATTGTTTATCTATTGTTTTTAAAAATTGTAAGAAATACTTTCTGACTTTCTCATATGTTTATGAAAGGGTAAAACTAATTGTATAGAATGTTGGTAAATTCTGTTGAAAGTCACAACCTAGTGTTAGTATTATATGTTAATCACTCAGTCGTGCCTGACTCTTTGCAACACCATGGACTGTAGCCCACCAGGCTCCTCTGTCCATGAGATTTCTCAGGCAAGAATACTGGAGTGAGTTGCCATTTCCTTTTCCAGGAGATCTTCCCAACCCAGGGATAGAAGCCAGGTCTCTTGCATTGCAGGCAGATTCTTTACCATCTGAGCCACCAAAGAATGTCCAAGTGTTAATGTTAACCAGTACCATAAACCATAAATGTTGGTGATGGACAGGGAGGCCTGGCATGCTGCTGTCCATGGGGTCGCAAAGAGTTGGACACAACTGAATAACTGAACTGAACCATAAATCTTGAAAACATGTGTATCTACATGAACACTGATTAATTCTTGTCATCCAACACTTACAAGGTACTTTGTTAATGCCTTCAAGATATCCCTAAGGCTCTTTTGGAAGAGAAGTGGTGACATTCATCAAATGGGAATATTTTTACATTCCTGGGTACATTATCACTTATTATTCTTTTAATGCTAATAACTTTTTTTTGGCATCTGCCCCTTCTTTAAGTCTCTTTCCTACTTTTAGTCAAGTGATATGCTTTAGAGCTGTGATGGATTTTAATGTAGGACAAAGTAAAATTATAGACAGGGTGATGAATCTGACAGTAAATCAGATAATTCGCCATGGATTCTGTGAAGTAACTGACCATCTTATATAAAAGAGCATACCCCTTTGCACTCTTCTGCTATAGTGGGCTTCCCTGGTGGCTCAGCTGGTAAAGAAGCCATGTGTAATGTGGGATACCTGGGTTTGATAAAACTGTATTATTTTGATGTAGTAGCTAAAAATTAACACTTAATGTATAGTGATTTTTGCCATAGGACGTGTTTCTTTTTAAAAAACTTTTATTTCAAGAAATTATAGATTTACAGGAGGTTACAGAGATAGTACAGAGTTTCTGTGTTTCCAACCTCATACATAATTATGGTAAAATATCAAAACCCCGAGATTGACATTTGTACAATATTATGCATAGTTCTATGACATTTCATCATGGGTAGATTTGTATAACTGCCACCAAAATTAACATGCAGAACTAGTCTTTCTTTACAAAACTCTCACTTGTGTAACACTTTCATTTTTTAACTTGTCATGTGAAACCTTAAAAATAACTCTGTTTCTTCTTTCTGTAATTAATGGGTCAGGAGGATTGGTTTTTCCTTTTTTTTTTTTTTTGAGAGGCAAATGTATAGAGAAGAAGCCCATCTCCTTTTTTCAAGTCTCTTGAGGAAATTAATAGAGGTAATAGGGAAATACCTTCTCAGAAAGGCTGATTTCTGAGAATCTTAGGAGAGTGGCTCTGATTTTTTGTGTACCTGATGATACTTCAACTTTTATCTTAATCACTGCATTCTCAAAAGACTTTGTTGATTATAAAAAATATTTTATTGAGTTTATTTACCCCTAACTGTACAATTATTGGCATACTTGTACAGAGACAAAAGTGTAAAGTGTGATTTATATGGTGATAAGAGGAATTCGTGGAGTAGAGATATCAAGGCAGTAATAGAAGTATTGATACTAGTGACATTTTGTTTCCCACATGGCAAACACTTTATGATTCATGCTGACGACAAGCATAGTCTATACATATTCTCTAGGAATTTGCTTATCTACTTAATTTGCTTACATTTTGTAGTGCTAGCATTTCTAAGAAATATTTTTTTCTTTTGTCTCTATACTAGTACTCTTTCATGATGGAAAGCTTCACTCTGTGACTACCCTCAAGAGTCAATTCTGGGTCACTCATCTGTAGCTCCTTATTTCTGGTAGCATTTGTCTTAGTGCACAGCTTCAAGGCTAAGGATCTAATGTGATGGGTCAGTTACTGTGTCTGACTTATGAAGCCCCTTACTTTTGACTTGATCATCCTATGTCTGTTAGTTTTATATTAGGGCTGCCAAAGCAAAGTACCCTACACTAGGTGGCTTAAAACAACAGAAAATTACTGTTCCACAGTTCTGGAGCCTATAAGCCTGAAACTAGTGTTTTGGCAAGGCCATGCCCTCTTTCAAGGCTCCCTTGTCTTTTCCTAGCTTTGGTGGTTGCTACAGTCCTGGCATTCCCTGTTTTGTAGCTGCAAAACAGATTCTCTGTTTTGCATCATTCAAATCTCTGTCTCCATCTTCACTTGGCATTCTCTTCGTGAGTCTCTGTGTCTTAAGTTTTCCCCTTACAGGGACACTGTTAATTGGATTAAGGCCTATTGTAATCCAGTGTAACTACATTTTGACTTGATTACTTTTGCCAAGACATTGTATCCAAATAAGATCACAGTCACAGGTACCTGAGCTTAGGAATTGAATGTCTTTGTAGGGGACACAATTCAACCCACAGAGTGATGTAAGCCATAGTACAGTTCAGAATGTAGTCTTTACTGATGTACCAGGTAGTCTTTACCTTTAGGACAACCCAAGATCCACATGTTTGTTTATGTTTTTGGTTTTTTGACAGTAAGTGGTGAGAGAAAGTATAGAACCCTGGATGATGTTTGATTTTTGGCTTGGGCAGTTAACCGAGATAGTGCACAATAAAGAATATGGGAGGAGGAACTGCTTTACAGGGGAAGGGTATGAGTTTCTGGGCATGTTGGGTTTGAAGTACCTGGAAATCACCCTTTATTTTCTAGCATTTTCCAAAGAATGAGCTGCATTATAAATTTGTGAAGTAACTCAGATAAACTCACCTAAGTGTCTGTGTAGGTAGAATGTCTTTCAGAAGTCATAAATAGTTGACTTTCTGATGGTATTCTAATACACTAACAACAGATGCATATGCAGGCATCCAGCATTCTTGGAAAATCATTTGGATGGTCCCTGTGATAAATACATTTGGATAGATGGGCCCATCGAACCATCTCATCCTCTGTCGTCTCCTTCTCCTCTTGTCCTCAATCTTTCCCAGCATCAGGGTCTTTTCCGATGAGTTGGTTCTTTACATCAGGTGACCAGAGTACTGGAGCTTCAACTTCAGCATCAGTCCATCCAGTGAATATTCAGGATCAATTTCCTTAGGATTGATATTTGTATAAATATATATATATATATACACACACACACTCACTATAATTTCTTTTTCCATTCATCCACTGATTGTAGGTTGTCTCCATATCTTGGCTGTTGTAAATAATACTGCAGTGAACATGGGGATGCATGTATCTCTTTGAATTAGTTGTTTTATTTGCTTCAAATAACTACCCAGAAGTGGAATTGCTGAATCATATGGCAGTTCTGTTTTAATTTTTGAGGAACCATTATTATCTTCCATAGTAGCTTTACCAATTTACATTCTCCTTAATAGTGCACAATTTGTTGTTTTGTTTTTTTTTTTCCACATCCACACCAACATTTGTTATTTGTTATGACAGGCATTCTAACAAGTATGAGGTGACAGGTCACTGTGATTTTGATTTGCATTTTCCTGACGCTTAGTGACATTGAACATCTTTTCATGTGTCAGTTGATCATCTGCATGCCTTCTTTGGGAAAATATTAATATTCTCTGACCATTTTTTATATTGGATTGTTTGCCTTTTGGTACTGAGTTGTAGGAATTCTTTATATAATTTAGATTTTAGCTCTGTATAAGATATATGACTGGCAAATATTTTTTTCCTTCTGCTGGTTGCCTTTCCGTTTGTTGATTATTTCCTTTCTTTTGAAGAAGCATTTTAGTTTGACATAGTCCCACTTGTTTATTTTTACTATTTTTGCTTTGCCTTTGGTGTTAGATTAAGAAATAATCACCAAGCTTATGTCAGAGAGTCTACTGCTGATGTTTTCTTCTAGGAGTGTTATGGTTTCAGGTCTTACATTCAAGGCTGTAATTCATTTTTAGTTGATTTTTGTTGTGGTATAAAATAGTGATAGTGTTTCATTCTTTTAATATGTGGTACCCAGTTTTCCCAGCACTGTCTATTGAAGAGGCTCTTATTTCCTCTTATATATATTTTGGATCCTCTGTCATAAATTAACTGGCCATATATATGTGTGTTTATTTCTGGGCTCTCTATTTTGTTTCATTGATTTATGTGCTGTTTTTATGCTAATACCATACTGTTTTGATTATCACAGCTTTGTGATAGAATTTGAGATAAGAGAGTATGATGCCTCCAGTTTTGTTCTTCTTTTTCAAGATTGCTTTGGCTATTTGGGATTTTTGTGGTTCTGTACAAGTTTTAGGATTATTTGCTAATTCTTTGAAAAATGGCATTGGAATTTGGATAGGGATTGCATTAAGTCTATAGATTGTTTTGGGTGGTGTGAACATTTAAGCAGTATTGATTCATCTAAGCCAAGATCCACATGTATCTTTGAACTCAAGAAAAGCTATCAAAAACTTTATATTGAGAATTATAGAATCTCAGTGCCAGAAGTGATCTTCATTGACCATCCTCTCCAGCTGCCTCACAGAAAATAGAAGTGAACTGATGCCTGGAGATAGGTGATTTTATATACTATCACACAGCTTAGACAAAAAATGTATCAGAAGACTCTCTATAGCTTTTATTATAGTCACAATTTGAAATGATGTTTTAAGAATACCATATGAATTAGATTTAGCCCTATCCTTAAAAACACTTTTTAATGAATGCAGTTCAGTTCAGTTCAGTCGCTCAGTCGTATCCGACTCTTTGCGACCCCATGAATCGCAGTACGCCAGGCCTCCCTGTCCATCACCAACTCCTGGAGTTCACTCAGACTCATGTCCATTGAGTCTGTGATGCCATCCAGCCATCTCATCCTCGGTCGTCCCCTTCTCCTCCTGCCCCCAATCCCTCCCAGCATCAGGGTCTTTTCCAATGAGTCAACTCTTCGCATGAGGTGGCCAAAGTACTGGAGTTTCAGCTTTAGCATCATTCCTTCCAAAGAAATCCCAGGGTTGATCTCCCTCAGAATGGACTGGTTGGATCTCCTGGCAGTCCAAGGGACTCTCCAGAGTCTTCTCCAACACCACAGTTCAAAAGCATCAATTCTTCGGCGCTCACCCTTCTTCACAGTCCAACTCTCACATCCATACATGACCACAGGAAAAACCATAGCCTTGACTAGACGGACCTTAGTCGGCAAAGTAATGTCTCTGCTTTTGAATATACTATCTATATACGGCATACATGTATTCAAATATACTTTATAACAAAGATAAATGAAGATAGATAGGTATACAAGTCTCTTAATGATACAAGGAATAAAATTTTTCAGCATAAGAGAAAAGAAATGCAAGTATAAAATCAAAGAAGTAAAACTATGTAATCATAAATTTGAACTAGAAATAACAGTGTGAATCTGTGATATAATGTCTTTGTCTGAAAAAAGATCCTAGCTCTGTCTACTTAAAAGTTTAAAAATAACAATAATCCAGTACCTGTTAGCAACCCCAGGGCCCAGACTGTGGTCTCTAAATATCATTTCCTACCAAGAGTAATAAGAGCTGCTTGCAGAAAATACTGATTCTTGACTTGGGCCAGAAAATATTCAAGATGAACCCAAAACATCTTGTTACATCAGAAAACAAGGAAGCATTTTGCTGATGTGAAATTCAGGAGCCAGTCTGAATGGGATCTCAGCCAATGATGGGAAAATTTGAAAAAGGATAATGTCTGCAAATAATTGAAACATAACAAATATGTTAAACATCCATGATTCATAATGCTATTCACACATGTGTGTGCAAACAGACTTTTTTGTTGACCTTTAGGAATTCCAGAAAATCAATTATTATTCTGAAACTGGTGCATAAGAAAAAGAATCAAGCATTTCCTTTCTTAAATTATAAATCAGAACAATCAAATAGACATTGAAGGAAATTTTGGTTTTAAACTCTGAGACATTTACTAACTAACTTTCTCATATCACCAGTCATAAATTGTCTTTCCTGTCTTCAGAAAAACAGCACTGTTTTGTGGAGACGTCCTGCGGGGAGCTGTAGTCTCTGGTCACAGCTGTTTCCACATACCCACAAACCCTCTTTGAAATGACCCAAAGAAACTTCTTTTCTACTGAAGAATTTTATGTAAAAAAAAAAAATAAATGAAGACTGTGATGGAAATAGAATGTTATTTTGCAGTCCACTGATGAAATAATAAACCCAGTCAATAATCACCAATTACTTTTTTTAGGCAGAAAGCTGATGGAAAATTTGATACAAAGAGTGTTCAGTTCAGTTCAGTTCAGTTCAGTCGCTCAGTTGTGTCCGACTCCTTGCAACCTCATGAATTGCAGCAGCCAGGTCTCCCTGTCCATCACCAACTCCCGGAGTTCACTCAGACTCACGTCCATTGAGTCAGTGATGCCATTCAGCCATCTCATCCTCTGTCATCCCCTTCTCCTCCTGCCCCCAATCCCTCCCAGCATCAGGGTCTTTTCCAATGAGTCAACTCTTCGTATGAGGTGGCCAAAGTACTGGAGCTTCAGCTTTAGCATCATTCCTTCCAAAGAAATCCCAGGGCTGATCTCCTTCAGAATGGACTGGTTGGATCTCCTTGCAGTCCAAGGGACTCTCAAGAGTCTTCTCCAACACCACAGTTCAAAAGCATCAATTCTTCGGCGCTCAGCCTTCTTCACAGGCCAACTCTCACATCCATACATGACCACAGGAAAAACCATAGCCTTGACTAGACGGACCTTAGTTGGCAAAGTAATGGCTCCCCAAAGGTGTTCAAGTCTAAAATTCAGGACCCACGAATGTTACCTTATATGGCAAAGGGGGGCATCACAGACATAATTGAGTTAAGGATTTGGGGGTGAGATTATGTTTGGCTTTCTAGTCAGCCTAATAATGTAATCTAGCAACTCTTGTAAGAGGCAGGCAGAGGGTGATGTGATGGCAGAAGCAGAGGGTGGAGTGATATGCTCTGAAGGTGGAGGGAGGGGTCACCAGTCAAGGACACAGGCGACCACTAGCAGCTGAAAAGGAGATGAAGCAGATCCTCCCCTGGAGCCTCCAGAAGAAACCAGCCCTGCCAACACCCTGACTGTAGCCCAGGGAGACCTACGTCTGGGTTCCAGAACTGGGAGAGAGTCAATTTGGGTTCTTTCAAGTTGCTTACTTCACGGTTATGTGTTTCAGCAGCAGTAGGAAACTAACAGTGGTGAAGTGGAGGGGAGGACAGTTGAAATCAGCTCAGCCACGTACTGAAAATGGTTGGATGTATGAGATGTGCACATGGGGCTTCTTTATAATTTCCCTAGCTTTGCATATGTTTGAAAATTTCCACAATAGTTGGGATTTTTTAATAAAGTCTTACTAAGGAAATTTAAACCAAAAGGTTCGTTTTTAAAGGGCTTTTATTTATTTATTTTTGGCTACTCTAGCTCTACAGGGCTGCACGTGGGCGTTCTTGAATTGGGGTGTGCAGGTTTCTCGTTGCTGTGGCTTCTTGTTTCAAAGCACAAGATCTGAGTGTGCAGGCTTTAGTGGCTGCAGCACATGAAGGCTCAGCAGCTGCGGCTCCAGGCCTCCAGAGCACAGGCTCAGTGGCACATGGGCTTAGTCGCCCCGTAGCATGTGGAATCTTCCCGGACCAGGGATCAAATCCATGTCCCCTGCATTGGCGGGCATATTCTTATCTACTGGACCACCAGAGAAGTAGTAAAAAAAAAAGTTCATTTTTAAGACAGTGTTTCCATGTTTCATACCTCTGTCCCAACTCCAGAATGTTGTGCCAACATTAGCCTTGGAGAAGGGACTCTTACGGAGTTTGAGACAGATTACACAGCCATAGTGTATACCCTGAGGCACCTGAAGCAGGTGCTTGATCTCTGCTAGCCTCAGGTCCCTATATACTCAGATAAGAACAGAACCTGCAGCTCACTGGGTTGTTGGGAGGCTTCACTTAAATAATCTATTTCAAGTGTTTCATGGATTACCTTCATACAGTATCTCTTATTAAAGGTCAGCTGTTTACATAGATCATCATTGCATGTCATTTCCAGCTTTCCAGGAAATATTTGAATAATTTCTCCAGACAGTCTCAATCATAGTGTTTTTATTTGAATTACTGAATCCTCTAATATGTATTTGTGACACAAGTATTTAAGATCTATTTAAATCACCAATATTCTGTGCTTAAAAACTCTTGTGTGTTTGATTGTTTTCTTTTGATGGTTTCCTGCGATGATGAGCAATTCAAACCAAAGGTCCTGAGTGAAGCCCAACAGGGAAGCTGTAAAGAAATAAGCCACGTCCTGGGAAAATGACTGGCTGGTCTCTCAGGCTGCAAACATGCTATGGTCCTTCTGTCAAGGAGGAGTGTCTGTGTCTTCTGGTTTAGTCTTCACCATGGAACAGAGCATCACAACTCTTATCATCCTATGTAAACTGAAGAAGGAACTTCCTTTTCTTGTCCCAAAGATACTTCTCCTGCAGCAGCTGCAAGAAGGGTCAGACCAGTTCCTTCTTCATGAACAAATTTTCAGTACCTCTTCTGGGGTCAGCTCCTTCTCAAAAGCACACTCTTCTCTGCTAACTGGTAGCAACAGGCGCTACTATGGGACAGAAAGCTGGAGTCCCTGCTGATGCCCAGAGGCTGTGAAATAATCAGTAGTTTTAAAAACACCCCTTCCCCCACACTGTGCTGCCTCAACTTCATTTAGGGTTTGGAATAACACACATAGTTGGAGATGGGACTTGGAGGCTCATTTGCACCAAAATAGTTAGGACATTAGCCCTGAGACACACTAGAGTGAAGGGGACCACAGCGTCCCCTGAGCCTTGCCTCCCTCCTGTTTCAGAAGCCACAAGACTTAAGAAGAATATGCAGTGAGCCAAGAAGAGCTCTTTAAACACTTAATAAATACACTAATGAACAAGGCCTAAAATATCTTTCAAATTACTCTGTAGGTTTTGACATTTCTTGGAGAAAATTACTACTCCATAGGTTGGTATTATTTCATTTTATTATAATGCTGCTGCTGCTAAGTCACTTCAGTCATGTCCGACTCTGTGCGACCCCATGGATGCCAGCGCACCAGGCTCCCCTGTCCCTGGGATTCTCCAAGCAAGAACACTGGAGTGGGTTGCCACTTCCTTCTCCAATGCATGAAAGTGAAAAGTGAAAGTGAAGTTGCTCAGTCGTGTCTGACTCTCAGCAACCCCATGGACTGCAGCCCACCAGGCTCCTCCATCCATGGGATTTTCTAGGCAAGAATACTGGAGTGGGGTGCCATTGCCTTCTCCAACTATAATGCTAAACTAGATTTAAAAGAGTTAGCATACCCTGTGTTCACAGCAGCAGTCTTTACAACAACAGAAACGACCTAGAAGTCCATTGACAGATGCATGGATAAAGAAGAAATGGTACACATATATCATGGAAAATTACCCAGCCATAAAAAGAATGAAGCAATGCCCTTTGCAACAACCAGGACAGACCTAGAGATGATCACACTAAGCGAAGTTTTTAAGTCAGAAAGACAAAAATATCACAGTGTATCACTTATATGTGGAATCTAAAATACAACACAGATGAAATTATTTATGAACAGAAACAAACTCACAGACATCAAGAACAGACTTGTGGTTGCCAAGGGGATCACTGAGGAGGAAAGGACTGGGGGCTTGACATTCGCAGATGCAAACTATTACATATAGGATGGATACACAACAAGGTCCTACTGTACAGCATGGAGAACCATATTCAATATCTTATGCTGAAAGTGAAAGAGGAGAGTGAAAAAGTTGGCTTAAAGCTCAACATTCAGAAAATGAAGATCATGGCATCTGGTTCCATCATTTCATGGCATATAGATGGGGAAACAGTAGAAACAGTGTCAGACTTTATTTTTTGGGGCTCCAAAATCACTGCAGATGGTGACTACAGCCATGAAATTAAAAGACACTTACTCCTTGGAAGAAAAGTTATGACCAACCTAGATAGTATATTCAAAAGCAGAGACATTACTTTGCCGACTAAGGTCCGTCTAGTCAAGGCTATGGTTTTTCCTGTGGTCATGTATGGTTGGACTGTGAAGACGGCTGAGCGCCGAAGAAATGATGCTTTTGAACTGTGGTGTTGGAGAAGACTCTTGAGAGTCCCTTGGACTACAAGGAGATCCAACCAGTCCATTCTGAAGGAGATCAACCCTGGGATTTCTTTGGAAGGAATGATGCTAAAACTGAAGCTCCAGTACTTTGGCCACCTCATGCGAAGAGCTGACTCATTGGAAAAGAC
>SJXQ01000893.1:0-19611 GCA_006408695.1 Aepyceros melampus | reverse complement strand
ACTGTGGTGTTGGAGAAGACTCTTGAGAGTCTCTTGGACAGCAAGGAGATCCAACCCATCCATCCTAAAGGAATTTAGTCCTGAATATTCATTGGAAGGACTGATGTTGAAGCTGAAACTCCAATACTTTGGTCATCTGATGCAAAGAACTGACTCATTTGAAAAGACCCTGATGCTGGGAAAGATTGAAGGCAGGAAGAGAAGGGGATGACAGAGGATGAGATGGTTGGATGGCATCACCGACTCAATGGATATGAGTTTGAGTAAACTCCAGGAGTTGGCAATGGATAGGGAGGCCTGGCGTGCTGCAGTCCATGGGATCACAGAGTCGAACACGACTGAGCAACTGAACTGAACTTACGGACTTCTTCAGCCTTGAAAATACTGAGTACTGTATATAGTGGCTCATTATTATTGTTACTAAAACAACTCTTTGTGTAAACAGATGCCTGGCTTCCAACCTGCTTCTTCGTCTCCATTGGTAAGAAAATGTTAATTTCACTGTTAATTTCACCGTTGAGCAGCTGTTGGGCCAAGCCTGAGAGATGCCTGTGATTATACAGTTAACACAGACCTGGGACTTCCCTGGTGGTCGAGTGGCCAAGACTCCATTCTCCCAATACAGGGGGCCTGGGTTCTATCCCTGGTCTGGGAAGTAGACCCCACATGCTGCAACTAAAGCTCCCACCTTAAAAAAAGAAAAGAGAAGCAATGGCAACAACAAAAACTCCACAGTTCTGAACTCAGGACTTTGAGTGGAAGAGAAATCAACTGAGGCATGGAGGGATTGTAGATAATGTTTATAAATCACATCCTTAGAGATGCCTATTCCCACGTGTGGGAACAAGATCCACAGTGTATTCACGGCCCATATGATGTGGTGGGTTTGAAGCACCCTGATCAAAATTATCTTGAACCACAGTCTGGACCATCCCAGGAATTCTCGTTTCTACAGCTTTGAATAAAGTTGTGGCCTTCTCTCAAGTGCTTACTTATTCCTCCTTACAAGAGCAAGACACTTGCTGGAGCCAATTATACAGAGTGAAGTAAGCCACAAAGAAAAACACCAATACAGTATACTAACACATATATATGGAATTTAGAAAGATGGTAACGATAACCCTGTATGCGAGACAGCAAAAGAGACACAGATGTATAGAACAGTCTTTTGGACTCTGTGGGAAAGGGAGAGGGTGGGATGATTTGGGAGAATGGCATTGAAACATATATATCATATAAGAAACGAATTGCCAGTCTAGGTCGAAGGATACAGGATGCTTAGGGCTGGTGCACTGGGATGACCCAGAGAGATGGTATGGGGAGGGAGGCAGGAGGGGGGTTCAGGATTGGGAACATGTGTACACCCGTGGCGGATTCATGTTGATGTATGGCAAAACCAATACAGCATTGTAAAGTAAAATTTTAAAAAAAATTAAAAAAAAGAGCAAGACACTGACCTGGTTAGCCACACATTCCCCAAAGTTATAATGGGTCGGGCTCCATCAGACACCGTGGGGCCAGACTGCTTAGGGTGTGTGTGCAAAAGGCACATGAGAAGGAGACAGAGTCCGAGCGGCAGGCCTTACATGCAACTCTGTCCTGGAAATGAAATATGGTCGTTGCTCTCAGGAGCAGTGTATTAGCTTTCCCCTAAACCTTATAGCTGGTTTCATTCCTTCCTTTCTTACCCTTCAGCTCAGGTGACACTGATGCCTCAGCATAGACTGTGGTAGCAACAGGCTGATACCTACTTTCTTGATCTGCCTCCATAATCATCCTGTCCCAAAGTATCGGGGCCATTGTCAAGGGTCAGACCTGGGCAGGGAAGCACAGTCTGAGGCCATGCGGCTGGCTGATTTGCTTTCACGAGTCCCTCTCTCAGGATGTGAGTCTCCAGACACTGTCCCACTGATCTCAGAGGAGAGTCCCTCCTGGATGGACCAGCGTGCCTTGAGAAGTCAGGGCCCCATGATCACAGCTGCCGCCTAAGGGCCCATGTGCTGACAAGCCAGGAAATAACGGTGGGACCAAATTCACTCTGAAGTCACTCAGATACACTGGAGTGGCTCCTTCTCACTGAAAGGACTTGTAGTCACTTACAGAGACACAGAATCAGATGAAACATTCCAGGTGAGATCCTGCCCCTCAGCAAGCAGGAGGGTGAGACCACTTACACAAACGCATCCCCACTTCATGCTCCAGTTAGCCACCCAAGCGAGCACGTGGGCACCACAGCAACACTGAGAACTGACTCCTCCCTGTAACCACAGCGGGTGGGCAACCTCATCATCAAAGCAAAAATAGCTTCCACTGAATGGCTAAAAATCAAGAAAATTTAGAGACAAAGTGTCGGTGAAAAGAGACAGGTTTGAGTTCACTTATAGAGCGAAATGATATGGCACCATGACCACCCTGCCCAGGTGGGACGTGCCTAGTACAGAACCACAGCTCCTAACTGGGCCACCTCTCCCTGCTGCCCCAAACTCAGAATAACAGAGAAAACCACCCAGGCGGACTGCTTTGTGTAACTGTCACAAGTCCACCCTCTTGGTGAGTCTCTTTCAACATTATTCACTAAATATTTTATGGTTTCTTTGGGAAACGTTTATTTTAAGAAGCACAACTAACAGCTTGGGAGTTTGGGATTAGCAGATGCAAACTAGTATATATAGGATGGATAAACAACAAGGTCCTACTGTATAGTACAGGGAGTTATATTCAATATCTTGTGATAAACCATAATGGAAGAGAAAATGAAAAAGAATATATATATATATATATATATATATATATATAAGACTGAGTCGCTTTGCTATACAGCAGAAATTAACACCATATCTTAAAGATGTACTTCATCTTCATCAACTGTACTTAATAAAATTTAAAAAGCACAAAAAATCACTAAAAGGCCTTGTTGGGTAATGAATGAGAGCTACAAACTTACCTTTTTAGGCTTAGCATATAATACCATCAGGGCCCTTCCCAGATGGTGCACTGGTCAAGAATCCACCTGCCAGTTCAGGAGATGCAAGAGATGTGAGTTTGATCCTAGGTCAAGAAGATCCTCTGAAGGAGGATAGGGCAACTCGCTCAGGTATCCTTGCTTGGGAAATCCCACGGACAAAGGAGCATGACGGGCTACCATTCACGGGGTCACAGAGAGTCGGACACAACTGAGCGACTGAGCACACATACACACGTATGGTATAATCACATACAATTCTTCCAGTTCAAGAAATGGCATCTTTATATCAACGCCACAGAAGGAGAAAGGCTGGTTCCCACCTGAGAAGGCTGTAATCAGGATTTAGAGCCCACCCTGGGGGGAACTCCCAGGTGGAAGGGGAGTAGGCCAGCACAGAGAGTGTCTGCAGCTTGTTCTGCAGCTCAACATTCATACAGCTGTTGTATGATAGGGGAGTGAGGAGGAAAACACAAGCAAAAATGAGCCACAATGTATGTGTACTATTTCGTCTAACCTACCTTTGCCAAGGTTACTGCAGAACTGTCACTTCACTTCACTTCACGTGAGATAGGAGCACTGAGCATACTCTAAAAATGATTGCACGCTGAAAGTGAGTGTCAGAGAAATTCCAGGAGGAGCTTCACTTGTATTAATCATGCATCTGAAGCTAACAGGTTCATACCACGTTAGCAAATTGAACTATCACACAATCTTGACAATGCTTCCTTGAATCATTAAAAGTCTTCTCGTTTTAATTAATGACAAATTGGATATCTACCTACTGGGGTTTCCATCGATATAGCAATTAATTTTTCTATAAGATTTCTCAGCTCCCTGCCAAAATGCATCAGAAACACTCAAGCTATAATGGTTTCTCTTGAGCTTGTAAAAATCATCTTAGTTTGGACATCCCTATTGATTAATTGGAGTTTCAGCTTCAGCATCAGCCCTTCCAATGAACACCCAGGACTGATCTCCTTTAGGATGGACTGGTTGGATCTCCTTGCAGTCCCAGGGACTCTCAAGAGTCTTCTCCAATATCACAGTTCAAAAGCATCAATTCTTCGGTGCTCAGCTTTCTTATTATAATCAACTTTTAAAGAATATGACAGGCCCCTTGAAACAGGCACAGAATGGAGCACACGGGTGTATCCAGAGTCAAGGCACAGGGGCCCAGAGAGCACAATGAACATAATATCCACCACTCCTGTCTGAAGTTCAGGCTCACACAGTGATTGCTATGGAATAGCTTGGTGCCACTGAAACCGAACAGAGTAAAGAAAGAGGATTCACCCGGCATCATGCCAAGCCTTGGGCCTCCTTAAATATTGACTGATTCCTTAATTGATCTCAGTGGGCAGAGTGATCACATCACAGCTCAAGCCACAGTGGAGTCTGTGAGCAGAGCCTTCTGTTTTAAGTAATAGTCAATCTCCTGTCCATTTCCTATTACACAAAATCAGTCATCTTTTTTTTTTTTCATTTTTCATGCCATCTTTTCAGAATAGTCCCATGTCCAATGAAGGGCTGAAATATCAGGGGCAGAAAATGGTGACAGGTGACCAAGATCTTTGGTCTATGCTTTTAATTCTGACACTGCAGGCAAAGATCTGTCTTCTCATATATAAATGACCAACAGGCACATAAAGAGATGCTCAATATCACTAATCATTAGAGAAATGCAAATCAAAACTACAATGTCAGAAAGTCTACAAATAATAAATGTTAGAGAGGGCATGGAGAAAATCCTCCTACACTGTTGGTGGGAATGTAAATTGGTGGATAACAGTATGGAGGTTTCTTACAAAACTAAAAATAGAGCTAAAAATGATACAATAATCCAACTCTTGGGCACATATCTGGGCAAAGTGAAGCCATTCAGTCATGTCCAACTCTTTGCAACCCTATGGACTATAGCCTACCAGGCCCCTCCGTCCATGGGATTTTCCAGGCAAGAATATTGGAGTGGGTTGCTATTTCCTTCTCTAAGGGATCTTTCTGACCCAGGGATCAAACATGGGTCTTCTGCACGGCAGGCAGATTTATTACCATCTGTGCCACCAGAGAAGCTCTTCATCTGGACAAAACTATAAATCAAAAAGATACACATACCCAATGTTCATAGTAGCACTAGTTACAATAGCCAAGCCAGGAAAGCAACCTCAATGTCCATCAACAGAAGAATGGATAAAGAAGATGTGGTACGTATTTACAATGGAATACTGCTACTGCTGCTAAGTCACTTCAGTCATGTCCGACTCTGTGTGACCCCATAGACGGCAACCCACCAGGCTCCCCCGTCCTGGGATTCACCAGGCAGGAGTACTGGACTGGGAATACTACTTAGCCATAAAAAAGAATGAAATCATGCCATTTGCAGCAACATGGATGGACCTAGAGATTATCATACTAAGTGAGGTAAGTCAGATGGAGAAAGATAAATACAATATCACTTGTTTGTGGAATCTAAAAAAGGGATACAAGTGAACTTACTTATGAAACAGAAACAGACTCACAGACATATATAACAAACTTGTGGTTACCAAAAGGGGAAAGGGTAAATTGGGGATTTGGGGTTAACAGATATACACTACTATATATAGAAAAGATAAAGAGCAAGGTCCTACTGTATAGCAAAGGGGATTATTTCAATATCTTGTAATAACCTATAATGCAAAAACAATCTGAAAACAAAATATATACAAGAAACCTGATAAAGCTGTGTGCAAGTCAAGAAGCAACAGTTAGAACATGACACGGAACAATAGATTTGTTCAAAATTGAGAAAAAAGGATATCAAGGCTGTATAGTGTCACCCTGCTTATGTAACTTATATGCAGAGTACACCATGCAAAATGCCGGGCTGAATGAATCACAGGCTCGAATCAAGTTTGCATAGAGAAATATCAACAACTTTAGATACACAGATGATATACCACCCTAATGGCAGAAAGTGAAGAACTAAAGAGCCTCTTGATGTGAACAGTCAATGGTTACATGTTAATGATTATGTAGACCTTTGTAGAACTAAGTGCTTTAAGATTTCTTATCAGGTTGAATCTCAAAATAGTAAGGCATTTTATTTAATTTTTTCTAATATTATTTATTTAGCTGCCTTGGGTCTAGTTACAGCACACAGGGCCCTTCCTTTCTCGCAGTGCAGACGCGCAATATAGATGTGGCATTTGGGTTTAGCTGTTTCTCAACACGTGGGATCTCAGTTCCCCAACCTGGGATCAAACCCATGTCCTCTACAATACAAGGTGGATTTTTTAACCACTAGCAAAGTCTCCTCAAAATAGTAAAGTATTCTAGATCCTGTCTCCCCTGGAAAATTAGATAGTATAACCAAATTGTTTCAATATTCAAAAGTGGGCAAAGCTAACAACGAATACTTCCATGAAGGCTTTAGTGCCTATGCCGTGTCAGATCAACCCATCTGGCTTTATAAGGAAGCACGGACTTGCTACAGTGTCTCTATCCACAGTGGGTGAAGCCACAGCGTCTTCTGGATGGACAGACAGAGCCCCAAGGGGGCAACTGAGGTGAGAAGGCAGAACATGGACACAAAAGGGAAGTTCATGTCCCAAGACAGTGCAGTCAAAGGACAGGCAAGAAAGAGACAGGAGACAAGACAGGAGCCAGACGATGAGAATCAGTGTGGGCAACACCTTAATACCGTCTGGAATGGATAGACAGGATTCAATGCAGCAGAGATGGCAAAACGGGTGATGTCTTTACTTCCTAGCCTCTGCACCCTATACGTCTCCTTCTGCTAGTAAGGAGGCAGAGGCAGAGAGAGAGAGGGAGAGGCAGAGAGAGACAGAGTGACAAAGGACAGAGAGATAAAGCAACAAAGACAGAGAGACAGAAACAGAGAGAGATAGAAACTAAGGTCAAGTGTAGTATGGGCGCTTCCCAGGTGGCACAGTGGTAAAGAATCTGCCTGACAAGGCAGGAGATGCAGGTTCGACTCCTACGTTGGCTAGATCCCCTGGAGGAGGAAATGACAACCCACTCCAGTGCTCTTGCCTGGAGAATTCCATGGACAGAGGAGCCTCGTGGGCTACAGTCCGTGGGGTCGCAAAGGGTTGGACAGGACTGAGTGATGGAGCACAACACAGAGGAAAGCAGATAAAGAAACAGAGTGATAGAGAGACAGAGGACGGAGAGACGAAGGAGCAGAGAGAGACGGAGGAGGGCAGAGAGAGATGGAGGAGGGAGGAGAGAGGCGGAGGAGGGCGGAGAGAGGCGGAGGAGGGCGGAGAGAGGCGGAGGAGGGCGGAGAGAGGCGGAGGAGGGCGGAGAGAGGCGGAGGAGGGCGGAGAGAGGCGGAGGAGGGAGGAGAGAGGCGGAGGAGGGAGGAGAGAGGCGGAGGAGGGAGGAGAGAGGCGGAGGAGGGAGGAGAGAGGCGGAGGAGGGAGGAGAGAGGCGGAGGAGGGTGGAGAGAGACAGAGACACACACAGACAGAGACACACAGAGAGACAGAGGACGAAGAGACGAAGGGGTAGAGAGAGACAGGAGAGCAGAGAGACAGAGGAGAGCAGAGAGACAGAGGAGAGCAGAGAGAGACAGAGAGACACACACCGAGAGATGAACAAAGACAGCCAAAGAGGAAAGAAATCGAGCTGAGGCAAACACAAACAGCTCCCAACTGAGGATGGAGGTGAACACAGGAGGAGCGCGGCAAACCGAGGCGGGAAAAGAGAGGGGCTGAGACCCTGCCTTCCCGAGACTCAGGAGGAACAAACGGCCCGAGGCCGTGGAGAAGCAGTGAGGTCTGAGGAGAGAGGAACATGTCTGACTTGTGCCTGTCAAGAGGGGGAGGAGGAAGGCCAAGGTCAGGAGCAAAGCAATAAAACCAAAGTGCAAAGCGCACATGGGGGCACCAGGTCTCTCTCTTTGCACCTGGGGGGCAGGGGTTCCCATGGCAGCCGGTCGCCTATCTGCCGGCTGCCACTTCTTACAGTCACTTCCCTCAACAGCCTTTGAAATAAGGTCAATGTGGGTTGAAAATGGATTGTTCCTGGTGCACAGAAACGTCAAAATTGCCTTGCATAATTCAGAATAAAGAACACTCTATGTGGAACCCCAAAGAATTCTATTCATTGTTAAACTCCTGTTGGGAAGCTGCTGAACGGCTGGAAGCAAGTGCCGCTCAGTCAAGTGTGGACCACACTCCCCGGATAAGCGGCCGCCTGGGCTGTCAGCTATTATGCTCTTGAGGACCACACACCTGAACAAGGCTCCTGAATTCCTGCCTGACGTTACCAACAGCTCCACATTTTAAATTCCCTCTCTCATGCTGTTTGTAATCCTGCCCTTTCTGTCTGCATGCCTCTGCCTCTTTCATCTTCTTTGTGTCATCTGAGAGCTGGCTCTTCTCTTACAGAATTAACTCCTTTTTTCCTCTGCGGATGTGAAGACAAAGAGGGTTGCTGCATAGCATGGTCATATACTGAATGTGACATCGGACTTAGTATTGGAAAATAACACTAATTCAGCACTGTCTCTGACTTTTTTTTTTTCATTATGCAGGCACTCATCGTGAGAAAATGACAAATGTGCACTCGCACATTTGATAAATTGTATGCAGGTAGCACTCGACACTGAAGCTCCAATACAGTGGCCACCTGATACGAAGAGCGGACTCATTGGAAAAGACTCTGATGCTGGGAAAGATTAAATGTAAAACAAGAGGGTGGCAGAGGATGAGATGGTTAGATAGCATCACTGACTCAATGGACATGAATTTGAGCAAACTCCAGGAGATAGTGAAAGACAGGGAAGCCTGGCATGCTGCAGTCCGTGGGATTGCAAGGAGTCAGACACGACTGAGCAACTGAAAAACAACAACCACTATACACGTATAAAGCAAGTTCAAAGACAAAACTTAAATGAGTGAAATGAAAACGCGAAACAAAAATGCTAACGTGTTCTCCCCACATCCTAGGGGACTGTCTCATATGCAGCTGTTTTGGAAACAAGTGTTCTAGAGACCCCATCTTCAGCCCTAATTCCCATCTTCCTGAGACGGTGGGTACCTGGCCATCAACACTTGCTTTTAGCCTTGACTGATGGGTTCCTGGAGCCTCGGTTGAGGGGACAGACTTTGAACCCTGAGGTGCATGTGGACAGTGCTGCTCCCCCTCCAGATGGCATGCCCTGTGGGCAGAAAAATGATGCCTTAGTCTCCTGATGTCCTCCGCATGGTACACTATGTTGGCTTAGAACACAGGATAGCTTTGCCCACAAATGACTGGGCTGAAGTTAGAGCTGTCCAGACAGACGAGCTAGGAAGGTGGTAGGGTCCAGGCTGAAGCCAATACGGAGCTCCTCTCTCTGCTAGCCACCAGGCAGAATGAATTTCCCTGAGCTACCACTTCCCCGTAGGCTCAATATATTGAAATAGCAAGATAAACAGAAAGTAAACATTACTTTTAAAAAAAGAACCAAACCACCTTTGGAAAAATATATCAGTCTCTAAGTAAATTTCAGGTTAAGATCAAGGAGTTTTTGATTGTCCCTCTCATGCTAAGAAGGCCTAAATGACTGGGCTGAAGTTAGAGCTGTCCAGACAGACGAGCTAGGAAGGTGGTAGGGTCCAGGCTGAAGCCAATACGGAGCTCCTCTCTCTGCTAGCCACCAGGCAGAATGAATTTCCCTGAGCTACCACTTCCCCGTAGGCTCAATATATTGAAATAGCAAGATAAACAGAAAGTAAACATTACTTTTAAAAAAAGAACCAAACCACCTTTGGAAAAATATATCAGTCTCTAAGTAAATTTCAGGTTAAGATCAAGGAGTTTTTGATTGTCCCTCTCATGCTAAGAAGGCCTATAAAAAAAAAGTATCTAATTACTGCCATATTCAAAACAGACTTTAATGATTTTTCTGCTTTCTTCTCTGATTGTGAAAGTATGATGCATATTCAAAAAAAAAAAAAACGTACTTGAGAAACACAGAAGAGTACAAGGAAACAAATAACCTATAATCCACTAAACTGCACCTATAGTTTGTGGCAGTTTTTAACATCTAACTTCAGGGGGAAAAATGTAGAAAAAAGAGAAATTTTACTATCAGGCATGTATACAGATTCCACAAGTCTAAGTGGGGCCTTAGGGTGGAGGGCTTGGTGCCCACGAGCCACAAAGGTAAAAAAAAAAAAAAACGTACTTGAGAAACACAGAAGAGTACAAGGAAACAAATAACCTATAATCCACTAAACTGCACCTATAGTTTGTGGCAGTTTTTAACATCTAACTTCAGGGGGAAAAATGTAGAAAAAAGAGAAATTTTACTATCAGGCATGTATACAGATTCCACAAGTCTAAGTGGGGCCTTAGGGTGGAGGGCTTGGTGCCCACGAGCCACAAAGGTAAGCTGACCATTGGACAGTGATAAATTGCTTCCATACATGTTTAGATGCAAGGTAAAAGCTGGCAGAAATATCAATAACCTCAGATACACAGATGACACCACCCTTATGGCAGAAAGCAAAGAAGAACTAAAGAGCTTCTTGATGAAAGTGAAAGAAAAGAGTGAAAAAGCTGGCTTAAAACTCAACATTCAAAAAACAAAGATCATGGCAACTGGTCCCATCACTTCATGGCAAATAGACGGGCAAACAGTGGAAACAGTGACAGACTTTATTTTCTTGGGCTCCAAAATCACTGTAGATGGTGACTAAAGCCATGAAATTAAAAGACATTTGCTCCTTGGAAGGAAAGGTATGACCAACCTAGATAGCATATTCAAAAGCAGAGACATTACTTTACCAACAAAGGTCCATCTAGTCAAAGCTATTGTTTTTCCTGTAGTCATGTAGGGATGTGAGAGTTGGACTACTAAGAAAGCTGAGCGCCGAAGAATTGATGCTTTTGAACTGTGGTGTTGGAGAGACTCTTGAGAGTCCCTTGGACTGCAAGGAGATCCAACCAGTCAATCCTAAAGGAAATCAGTCCTGAATATTCATTGGAAGGACTGATGCTGAAGCTGAAGCTCCAATACTTTGGCCACCTGATGCGAAGAACTGACTCACTGGAAAAAACCCTGATGCTGGGAAAGATTGAAGACTGGGAAAGGAGAAGGGGTTGACAGAAGATGAGATGGTTGGATGCCATCACCGACTCATTGGACATGAGTCTGAGTAAACTCCAGAAGTTGGTGACAGACAGGAAAGCCTGGCGTGCCGTAGTGCATGGGGTCACAAAGAGTTGGACATGACTGAGTGACTGAACTGAAAACATAATCAATGAAAATGCAACTCATCTACAAGACCTCTGAATATTCCTTTTGCCTCTTTGAGAAAGACGGTTAAGAGAGAATACATAATATTTGAGAAAACAGATACCACATCTTCTATATACAATAGATATTACTCAGCCATTAAAAAAGAATGAAATTTGGCCTTGTGCAACATGTATGGACCATGCCGGGGGGAGGCTGGGTTGGTATTATGCTTAGGGAAATAGGTCTGATGGAAAGGGATAAATTCTGTATGCTTTCAGTTTTATGTGGAATCTAAACAATAAAACAAATGAACAAATATAACCCCCAAATAATAATAATTGCTGCTGCTGCTAAGTTGCTTCAGTCATGTCCGACTCTGTGCAACCCCATAGACGGCAACCCATTAGGCGCCTCTGTCCCCGGGATTCTCCAGGCAAGAGTACTAGAGAAAACAGAAATTCAAGCAAGGTTCAGCTGTAAGTGAAAATGAGTGAAGCCAAAATATCATGCTTAGTTACTATCATACCTCTGGAAACCCAAGGAGTAAAAGAAGTGGAGAAGACTCGTTAAGAGTAGATTTCTTCCTTTTCTATTTCATCTCACTAAGATTTTATGGCAAGACAAATGGATTTCTGGAGCACCGCATCTTCTTAGGCTGCCTTGATTTTTTGAATTGAATAGCTGAAAATAACATTTTAAGATACAATAGCTACCTATCTATCCACTCCTGCATTCTTAATTTTATTGAATATTTACCCCGTGCCAAACAGCATGCCAGCCATTTGGAACACAAAGCAAGCTTGGCCTGGAACCCATTCATTCTCAAGGAGCTCACAGTCCGAGAGAATAAAACAGAAGTCAGTGCAACAGATTCCTATAAGTGACTCCCACTGGGGGAACCTAGAAGGAAGCAAGAGGAGGCAAGAGAGGCTCTGGAGAGAAGGGGTACTGTGCTGAGTCTGGGGGTGAGTGTGCACCCAGGGGCTGGCATGGGGAGGACTTCCCAAAAATGCTGCTGGGCGAGAACTGGGGAACTGAGAGCACAGGCTCCTCTGGAGCACTCAGCACCCAGTGAGGGTGGGGATCACAGTGACAAGGTGGGCAGCAGGCTGAAGTCCCCTCATGGGGAGCCCTGGGGGCCTGGATGGGGATTGTGGGATTTATGCCAGATGCAAAAGAGCCTAGAAGGATTGTAAGCAGAGCAGTAACAAAGTCACTCTGGCTGCTGAGGCAGAGTGTACTGAATAGGGGAGTAGGGGGACAGGAGGAGGGAGGTATCACATGCTTTAATGAGCAGCAGCAGTGGGAACGGAGGGGCAATCCCAGAGGGAGTGGGTCTGTGAAATGACCCTGACCCTGTAACTGACAGCAGCCACCCTCCTGGTTCCCTGGCTGTAGAGAGGGGGAGGTGGGACACCTCTGAAACAGGTGGGGAAAATCCACAAATCCCATCTCCTTTGTAAACAGGGAGCAGCAACATACATGTACCCAACTTAGAACTCAGATTTTTTTTGTCATCAGTTCATTTTCTTCTTGAGAACAGGTGTATTTGCCAGAAGTTTGTTGTTTCTCTGCCTTTCAGTGATAGAGAAATAATAAGCCAGATTCTCCCCAGCCTCCAAGTTACCCCAAATCAGGACTGGATGTAAAGGAAAGAATATCACCTGCTTCTTATCCATGAATTTTCATTCAGTGCTGTGTTACTAAAAGGGAATTTTCCAAATAAATATAATAACTATGAAATGTTTATTTTTCAAATGCAATATTGTATGTTTGTGTATGTATATATAAACACACATATGTGTATATATCCCTGGAGGAGGAAATGGCAACCCACTCCAATACTGTTGCCTGAAAAATCCCATGGACAGAGGAGGCTGGGAGGCTACAGTCCATGGGATCACAAAGAGCTGGACAGGACTGAGAATCCACATTAGTTTCATATGTTACATGAAATCAAGAGTTTATGGGTGCAATTTACAAATAATGATTTTACTATTGACCTATTTACAATTATACTTGATGGAATAGATATCCCAAGCATATAAAATAGCATAGTTGAGATAATTTTATGTGCATCAAATATTTGGCAGCATTAATACTGATAGCAAATAAAATCACATTTAAAAATCAGGTTTTTAAAAAACCTTCTTAATGTTTTTACGAACATTCAAATTTAGAGGGAAATTCCCTTTTTTACATAACTCAGATTATCAAAAGGCAAATTATTTGTTTACTATATACTAGAAACAACTATTTAATATTTGCTCACTTTTTGTTCTGTAGTGTGAGGAGATAGCTTTGGGCTGCTGACAGCCTCAGTTATTTCCTAATTTCTGATTCATCTGACTTTCTTGATAGAGAGAGGGACATTGAACCCACCCCAGTTTGTCTCAGTACCTGAGTGTCCAGGTCTCAACAAAGATGGTGTTGTCATTTAGGTGTGTCCCCACAATCACGACTGTGGTGGTTTAGTCGCCAAGTGTGTCCAACTCTTGCAACCCTATAGACTGTAGCCAGCCAGGCTCCTTTGTTCACGGGATTCTCCAGGCAAGAACACTGGAGTGGGTTGCCATTTCCTTCTCCAGGGAATCTTCCTGACTCGGGGATCAAATCCAGGTCTCCTGCGCTTCAGGCAGATTCTCCACCAACTGAGCCACCAGGGAAACCCTAAAATCATGACTGGCCAGATCCAAATCTCACGGTGACATTGACGATAAAGTGTGACCTCAACAACGTTCTAATGGGAAATGAGCAGTTCATTCATTTATCAGCACTGTCCTTCTAAACCCCTAAATGTTCAAGAGACACTACAAACACTGCAAATCAATAACTAAGATTTTCATTGGCATCTATCACCTTGCTTTTGTCGACATCTTGCAATATTAATTGAGCAGCCACCATGATGCAAACCATATCAAGGGCTAAAAACTGCTTTTGTGCTTTAAAACATTGATTCTCTTAGAAAGAACTGACTGTAGCAGGATTGCGCAACTATCACTCATCAAACTACAAACACTGCAAATCAATAACTAAGATTTTCATTGGCATCTATCACCTTGCTTTTGTCGACATCTTGCAATATTAATTGAGCAGCCACCATGATGCAAACCATATCAAGGGCTAAAAACTGCTTTTGTGCTTTAAAACATTGATTCTCTTAGAAAGAACTGACTGTAGCAGGATTGCGCAACTATCACTCATCAAGCCTGGTGGGAGGGCAGTTCTGTGTTGGGAGGGAGAGGCCAACCATGACCACACTTCCGTGGCCCCCAGGCTGGCCTCCTGCTTTGAGGCAGCAATAATTCGCCAGCATGCCCCTGAGGCCGTACCAGTTCCCAGCCTCTGTCTGCTCCTTTGTCCACTGCTCAGAGATCACAGACCCCACTGCCTTTCCTCCTGTCTCTTCGTGTGTTTCCACCACAACAGTTCAAACAAATGTGGGCCAGGCCTCCTCAAAAGTTGAAACAGTCATGGAAAGAGCCCTCAGGAAGTAGGCTGGAAGATAGCCAGCCACCACCCTGGTCCCTGGAAACGGCTGACGGATCCCAAGTCACAAATGTCCGTCCGTCGTGCATTCACAAGGCTGAAGAGGTGACAGATAGGACACCGCGGTGTCTACAGACTGGCGGCATTCATTCATTCTATTCAATTATTTGTTCAGCAAATATTGCTTGGCACTCTAAACTGTTCCAACCTATCAAATCACTGGATACATTCAGAACAAGACATACCTGACATTAAGCACTTTGAAAACGAGAATGATTCCGTGCAAGCACACGACGTGGTCCTGGGGAGTTATGGAGGGCTTCAAAGAGAAGATGTCTAAAACGTGAAGGATGAACAAGGCTTCTACAGACGGAGGGCTGGTGGGCTGGAGATAAGAGAGCACGCGGTGTCTACAGACTGGTGGCATTCATTCATTCTATTCAATTATTTGTTCAGCAAATATTGCTTGGCACTCTAAACTGTTCCAACCTATCAAATCACTGGATACATTCAGAGCAAGACATACCTGACATTAAGCACTTTGAAAACGAGAATGATTCCGTGCAAGCACACGACGTGGTCCTGGGGAGTTATGGAGGGCTTCAAAGAGAAGATGTCTAAAACGTGAAGGATGAACAAGGCTTCTACAGACGGAGGGCTGGTGGGCTGGAGATAAGAGAGCCCCTGGAGCATATGCCAAGGAGGAGGTGAGAGTTTTCACGTCCACACATGGGCCAGTGCTTCATGGGGAAGCAGACCGGCCGTCTCAGGCCGTAGCATCTGACCTACTGCAGATGACTCCAAATCACTAGATATTTGGTCGAACCATAAGAAATTGTCATTTTCTAGGTCAAAATGGTCTAATATCAGTAATTTCACATGGTTCCACCTAATTCTTCCCTGAACAATGTCCCTTGACCATTTTCCATTCTAAATTATGTTCTCTCTAGAAAAACACCACAGCAGCATTAAGAAACAAGAGAATCAGCAGGCATGGAGGAGGGTGGCGACCAGTGATGATGGCTGATACTAAACGACCTCCCACAGAGGCCATATGGAAGAATGGCAGGAGCCACGGTGGGACATTCAACCTTTTTCCTTAGGAGGATGGGGATACATAAGGACCAGATTTGTATTCTAAGATGCTCCCTCAAGATCAGCTGGAGAATGGGGTAGAAAGGGCAACAGTGGATTCAGAAAAAATGTAAAAAGTAGCTGTGAGAGTCCTTCAGGGAGACCCAAACTAGCGTAGTGAATGCAGGCAGGCAAGAGGATCCTACAGGGGCGGACGTGGCAGGATTACTGGCTGACTCCAAGGGGGAGAGGAGGGAAGGGGTAGTGAATGGAGGTCCTGGTTCCGCACAGGCGTTAGGTGGGACAGTCCCAGCAGCTGGGCGAGGGGCCATGCCCTGACTGCATACGCAGCAGAGGGGCCTGGCGTGGAGGGGAAAGGATGCCGGCTGTGCATGACTGTTTAGCCAGCTTGACGATTAGGGCAAGGAAGGTCGGAAAGTAGCAGGAGGCAAAGGGAATGGACATTTGTTGGCAGTTGACCATAAGAGTGCTTTATATACAGTGAACAATAAAATGCACACACCCAGCCATCAGTTTTATACGTAAAGAAACTGAAGGTAGGTGAATGCTTCCCTGAGGTTAGGCAACTGGTAAGAGATAGAGCTGCAATTTAAAGGGGTGCTTTGCAGCATTGTTTACAACAGCCAGGACGTGGAAGCAACCCAGATATCCATCAACAGATGGACAGATACAGATGTGGCACATATGTATATGGAATATTACTCAGTCATAAAAAGAAATGAATTCGAATCAGTTGTAGTGAGCTGGATGAACCTAGACCCTGTTAAGAGAATGAAGTAAGTCAGAAAAACAAATATAGTATATTAACACATACATATGGCATCTAGAAAAACAGTACTGATGAACCTATTGCAGAAAAGGAATTGAGGTACAGATATAGAGAATGGATGTGTGGATACAGTAGGGGAAGGAGAGGACAGGGCATGTTGAGAGAGTGGAACTGACATATATATATACTGCTGCTGCTGCTGCTAAGTCGCTTCAGTCATGTCCGACTCTGTGCGACCCCAGAGTTGGCAGCCCACCAGGCTCTGCCGTCCCTGGGACTCTCCAGGCAAGAACACTGGAGTGGGTTGCCATTTCCTTCTCCAATGCATGAAAGTGAAAAGTGAAAGTGAAGTCGCTCAATCATGTCCGACTCGTCGTGACCCCATGGACTGCAGCCTACCAGGCTCCTCCGCCCATGGGATTTTCCAGGCAAGAGTACTGGAGTGGGTTGCCATTGCCTTCTCCGACATATATATACTATCATGTGTGAAATAGATAGCTAGTGCGAAACTGTTAAAAAACAGGAAGGTGAGGCTGGGGTTCTCTGATGACCAAGGGAGGAGGGAGCCTCAAGAAGGAGGGCATACGTATAATTATGACTGATTCACGGTATTGTATGGCAGAAACCAACACAACATTGTAAAGCAATTATCTTCCAATAAAAAAACAATAAAGGGGCACCCTCTACCTACACCCACATCTTACAACCCCAACCTATTGTCCAGTCACCTAACAGAACACTTGGTGCGTGTGTTGTTTCTGGCTAAAACATGATAACTAGAGTTAAGACCAAAACGGATGTGCAGAAACCTTCCCCAGCAGAACACGTGGGAGAGCAGGTGCCAGGCAGGGCAGCACACCTGAGCCAGGTGAGCACCCTACTTTCTAAGGCGGAGAGACCTCTCCTCAGAGGATGCCTCTCACCTGCACGCTCTCCCACCCCAGCACACTACTGACTACCTTTGTCATAGTTCCTCCCCACCTCTGGGGCTGGAAGAACCTGCTTTCCACGCATTAGAAGCCACCCTGCAGAGCAGAGCTCAGCAAGGCAGCTCCTCTTAACATCTTAAGGGAGAAGCAGTATTTTAGCCGATGGCATTACCCTGGCAGACAAAGGTTTAAGGCATAGCCTATTTAAAGAGTTATTTAACAATTTCCAAAATAGTAGCAAAACATTTTCCATAAAGCTAAATGAGTCCCAGGGAAGAAAGCACATATTACGCTTTTGTACGTGTTTCCTTAATTAGGAACAGAGCCTGGCGGCTGGGGTTTATTTTCATGAGCACACATCCATAAACTCCAGAAACATCTTGACTTGCAGCATCCCTAATGCTTCTCAAATCTGAATGCCTGACTGGGTGAAGAAAAAAAGGCACAAGAATTTTCACGCTGGTTTTGATTCAAGATTCAAAACAGAACCTAAGATGTGCATTTTTCTATGGTTCCAAAACCTATATAAGCCGGGTCAACATCCATAACACCCACTTCAGACATTTAAAGAACAGGAAGACAGACCAAGGCATACATTCTGAATTTAACATACCAAGGAAGATTCTTCTTCTTCTTCTTCTGAAACATGAAAACTCTCTTGTGATCTCCCTCAGATACTTTTCAACATCTTAATCTACTTACATTTTATAAAAAGAAAAAAGTGCTGGGAGATGTTTGTATGACACCTGATTCTTCTGTTACAGGGTTCAAAGAACTTCTTTTTGTGTGTTTTACTTTGCTAATTTATGACGAATTGGCTAGCCATTTTCTTTGCTTTCACTAAATTCTGTTATAATGAAAGATCCAGACGTACCATTGAGTCTGCGATGAAGAAATCACCCTCCTTACCTGTGCAGTTTCTCCTCCAGCATTTCCATGTACTTCATAGTATTGACCTTCACACTGGTTTCTGCAAAACAAAAATGCAAAATGAATGCAAATGGAGTCAAAGATTGAACAAAACCCAGAACCCTCACTAAAAGCCAAAACCCACAGGATCACAGTCAAGGTGCTAGTGATAACATCCTATGTTTGGAAAACACCCAGAGCCATTGAGGGGGCTGTCTGGACGGATGTGTTGGAAAGGGTCTGAGGCCTCCAGGTGATACAGGAGCTGGAGTCAGGAGAAAAGATGTGATGCCTTTCACCACGAGCTTTCAAAGGCAGCTCTTTACATGTCTGGTGTGGATCCCATTGTACTCTGTGCCCTTCCCACTGCCCACTTGGTAGCCAAGGGCTTGGTTGCAGAGTTTGGGAAAGAGCATAAGAGTGAGAACAACATCCCACCTCAGGGATGACTCAGAGAGCTTCACCAGTGGTAGCTGAAGACTGCAGACCCTTTCATTAAAAATCAAACAGAAATCTGATCCCGCCAATAAGTTGGCATTAACTGCTCAGCTCCCAAGCTGTGAGGTCAGCTTCTCCTAGAGACAAACTCAGTGCCTCATTACACCAAATGCTGAAGGAATAGATGACTCTTAAAGCTTCCCTGGTGGCTCACACAGTAAAGAATCTGTCTGCAATGCCGCAGACCCAGGTCTAATCCTTGGGTGAGGAAGATCCCCTGGAGAAGGAAATGGCAACCCACTCCAGTATTCTTGTCTAGGAAATCCCATGGATGGAGGAGCCTGGTGGGCTACAGTCCATGGGGTCACAAAGAGTGAGGCACCACCGAGAAACTACCACCCACACAACGCTCAAAGGGCCAAGGAAGCACCTTCCTAATGTAGAGGAGATATGGTACAGTGGGGGAGCTCTGATACAGACGGAGGTACAGGGGCTGCACCGGAAACCAGAAAAAGTACCTTAAAATTCCTCATCAAGAAACCAAATATTTAGATGGGAACACAACAAAAGTTCTGGTTCATTAGATGTTAATAGCTAATGGCTAAAACAGAAACACACAGAGTGAAATATATATTGTTTAAGCTGGCCTCTTATTTTATTGACTTGTGCTGCCCCAACCTACAGGTTCAGTCAGTTCAGTTCAGTCAGTCATGTCTGACTCTTTGCGACCCCAAGGACTGCAGCACGCCAGGCCTCCCTGTCCATCACCAACTCCTAGAGTTCA
>SJXQ01000891.1:229712-370501 GCA_006408695.1 Aepyceros melampus | reverse complement strand
GGAATACCAGACCACCTGACCTGCCTCTTGAGAAATCTGTATGCAGGTCAGGAAGCAACAGTTAGAACTGGACATGGATTATACCTTCCTCTGAAGAAAATGCACCATATCATCTGGGAAGCAATGGGGCAGAACAAATGCAGATTGCCCAAATGCAATAAGAGAATAAGTTACAGTTAGACTATAGTCTTTGTAAGGCTCTGACTACATCTAGTTCACTTTATCTCCCAGGTCCCATTTCCTTGACAGATCCTGAACTGCAGTTTTTGTCTTTCCAGCACTGTAAGAATACTGAAAGCTCCCTTTGGCTTTCAGCAGTTTTCTGCTCTGTTTCTTGGCCTCTTATCCTAGGCAAAGAAAACTGAAAGTCTGAGAAGTTCTCTGAAATAATTCCATCTAAAAGGAAGTGAAGACATTTGTTCTCTGTGAACATGTATTTATTCCTAGTGATCAAAATTCCCTTTTCCAAGTGCTTACAAAAATAACTTTTAAGTAATTGATTTTAAAATCAACACATTTCTAGAAAACTAGGGAAATGTCCCTTCTTATTCAGGCTTTTGACACTTCTCCCAATCTGTATATTTTCTCAAAAACATCTGGAGTTCCTTAAGCTTGACTGAAAAGTCTCATAGTATCTCTGAAAGTAATATCTCTGGGATATGAGACTTGAATTCCAACAATTAGCATTCTTTCTTCATCTTTTTGCCTAATCTTGGGCTATAATCCCCAATAACAAATGTTATTATCTTCTTTCTTATCTGAAAGTCTTTCTTATTGACAAGGAAGGTAGAGAAAAAGAATTTAGAGAATAACTGTCTCTCTCTCTCTGTCTATCCCTCCTACTCTCTTTTTCAGTCATTTCTTAACAGAAGATAAAAATCCTGTAGCAAGTCTCTCTCATTTACTTTTCCCTGGAAGCAACTCTCAAATTATCTCCTTTATATGTCCTTTCTTATATCTTTTATACACAATCAGTGATCTAAATGTGATCAAACAAATTGCTCTTTACTTATACCCCTCCCTTTTGCCTGACAGTTTCTTTATCTACCAATTAAAGTTCCTATCAATTCTCGTACTATGTAGTAGATACAGTGAAAGAGCCAGATACTTTCTGCCTTCAAAACTGGTTTGCAATACAAGCAGAAATCCAATTACAAAACAATGTATTATGCATTGGGTGAAATTTTAGTGTTTTTTTTTTTTTTGGAGGGCCTCTTTATTTTTCTTGAGCTAACTTTTTAGAGATGGTGTTCATAAAGTTGTATTTATCCTTAATCTAAATATTTAAAAATTGGCCTTTCTGAAGTCTAGGATAACACATCCAAAAGAACTTTCTGCAATAATGGAAATATTATGTCCAAAAGGGTAGCTACTGGCTAGTACAATTGAGAAACTAAACCTTTAATTTTATTAAATTTTAACTAATTTTAATTTAATGGGCTAACTTATTGGACAGGTAGCTATAGGGCATATATCTGATTAATATTCACCATTCCTGGGCATTTTAAGCTCTAATATTAAATGACTACTTTCTTCCAGTGTTCTAATTTTTTTTTCTATTAATACTTCTCTGATACTTCTCTGAGAAGTCCTCACTTGTTGAGCAAATTTAGGCTTATATAATTAGTTTTTCTATAATTTCTTCTATCTACGTAGGATGCAAATTACTAGCAAGGTAAACCATGAATTTACCAGAAATTTTACTTTTAGTAGCATGAGACTTTGAACATGCATTTGAACAGTTGACTCCATATGATCATTATGTCATGAGTTTATTTTTTCTTACCATCTGAATTGGAATTGCTATATATATTCTTTATTGGGCCAAGCAAACTATAGAATATTGCCCCGTAAGCAGTTACTTCTGATTCCTAGTTTTATGCTTTCTACCATGTTTCAACTAAAATTATGCCCCCATTAACATAATAGTCAGTCAAGAGTGCTATAGCTAGAGTCAGGAATGCAGTTTAAAATCACGGAAGAAATTGCAAACAAATGGTCAACTTAGTGATTAACAACATGATTTTTAACATTATTACAATGCCATGGGTGCTTCTTTATGTTGGCAGATACATTCTTACAAAATACGTATTTCATAACTTTGTATGAATCAGAAATAATAAGAAGGTTAATAAACATAATGAGTGAGGCATTAGGAATTTAGCTTTATGAAGCAAAACATGTCCTATACTAAGAATTAATTATCAGGTAAGATTTTTTTTTTTTAAGTAGAATATTACTATTTTAATAGAGACAATCTGATGTTATGTCGTTCTGAAAATGAAGAGAGGTAAAACAGAAATATTATATGTTTTCATAATATTTTTCAAATCTGAATATTGTATAATATGTTCACTGTATACATAAAATATATGAACTGGTTTATAGTTCAGTTCAGTTTTGCAACCCCATGAATCGCAGCACTCCAGGCCTCCCTGTCCATCACCATCTCCCAGGGTTCACTCAGACTCATGTGCATCGAGTTGGTGATGCCATCCAGCCATCTCATCCTCGGTCTCCCCTTCTCCTCCTGCCCCCAATCCGTCCCAGCATCAGAGTCTTTTCCAATGAGTCAGCTCTTTGCATGAGGTGGCCAAAGTACTGGAATTTCACCTTCAGCATCATTCCTTCCAAAGAAATCCCAGGGTTGATCCCTTTCAGAATGGACTGGTTGGGTCTCCTTGCAGTCCAAGGGACTCTCAAGAGTCTTCTCCAACACCACAGTTCAAAAGCATCAATTCTTCGGCGCTCAGCTTTCTTCACAGTCCAACTCTCACATCCATACATGACCACAGGAAAAAACAGTCTTGACTAGACGGACCTTAGTCAGCAAAGTAATGTCTCTGCTTTTGAATATACTATCTAGGTTGGTCATGACTTTTTTTCCAAGGAGTAAGCATCTTTTAATTTCATGGCTGCAATCACCATCGGAAGTGATCTTGGAGCCCCCCAAAAATAAAGTCTGACACTATTTCCACATCTATTTCCCATGAAGTGATGGTACCAGATGCCATGATCTTTGTTTTCTGAATGTTGAGCTTTAACCCAACTTTTTCATTCTCCTCTTCACTTTCATCAAGAGGCTTTTCAGTTCCTCTTCACTTTCTGCCGGGATTCCCTGGTGGCTCAGACGGTAAAGTGTCTGCCTGCAATGCGGTAGACCTGGGTTCAATCCCCGGGTTGGGAAGATCCCCTGGAGAAGGAAATGGCACCCCACTCCAGTACTCTTGCCTAGAAAATTCCATGGATGGAGGAGCTTGGTGGGCTACAGTCCATGGGGTCGTAAAGAGTCAGACACGACTGAGCGACTTCGCCTTCACCTTCACTTTCTGCCTACAATGTGGGAGACCTGGGTTCAATCCCTGGGTTGGGAAGATACCATGGAGAAGGAAATGGCAATCCACTCCAGTACTATTGCCTGGAAAATCCCATGGACAGAGGAGCCTGGTAGGCTACAGTCCATGGGCTCGCAAAGAGTCAGACACGACTGAGTGACTTCACTTTTTCTTTCACTTTCTGCCATAAGGGTGGTGTCATCTGCATATCTGAGCTTATTGATATTTCTTCCAGCAATCTTGATTCCAGCTTGTGCTTCTTTCAGTCCAGCGTTTCTCATGATGTACTCTGCATAGAAGTTAAATAAGCAGGGTGACAATATACAGCCTTGATGTACTCCTTTTCCTATTTGGAACCAGTCTGTTGTTCCATGTCCAGTTCTAACTGTTGCTTCCTGACCTGCATACAGATTTCTCAAGAGGCAGGTTAGGTGGTCTGGTATTCCCATCTCTTTCAGAATTTTCCACAGTTTATTGTGATCTGCACAGTCAAAGGCTTTGGCATAGTCAATAAAGCAGAAATAGATGTTTTTCTGGATCTCTCTTGCTTTTTCCATGATCCAGCGGATGTTGGCAATTTGATCTCTGGTTCCTCTGCCTTTTCTAAAACCAGCTTGAACATCAGGGAGTTCACGGTTCACATATTGCTGAAGTCTGGCTTGGAGAATTTTGAGCATTACTTTACTAGCATGTGAGATGAGTGCAATTGTGCGGTAGTTTGAGCATTCTTTGGCATTGCCTTTCTTTGGAATTGAATGAAAACTGACCTTTTCCAGTCCTGTGGCCACTGCTGAGTTTTCCAAATTTGCTGGCATATTGAGTGCAGCACTTTCACAGCATCATCTTTCAGGATTTGAAACAGCTCAACTGGAATTCCATCACCTCCACTAGCTTTGTTCGTAGTGATGCTTTCTAAGGCCCACTTGACTTCACATTCCAAGATGTCTGGCTCTAGATTAGTCAACACATCATCATGATTATCTGGGTCATGAAGATCTTTTTTGTACAGTTCTTCCGTGTATTCTTGCCACCTCTTCTTAATATCTTCTGCTTCTGTTAGGTCCATACCATTTCTGTCCTTTATCGAGCCCATCTTTGCATGAAATGTTCCCTTGGTATCTCTAATTTTCTTGAAGAGATCTCTAGTCTTTCCCATTCTGTTCTTTTCCTCTATTTCTTTGCATTGATCGCTGGAGAAGGCTTTCTTATCTCTTCTTGCTATTCTTTGGAACGCTCCATTCAGATGCTTATATCTTTCCTTTTCTCCTTTGGTTTTCACCTCTCTTCTTTTCACAGCTATTTGTAAGGCTTCCCCAGACAGCCTTTTTGCTTTTTTGCATTTCTTTTCCATGGGAATGGTCTTGATCCCTGTCTCCTGTACAATGTCACGAACCTCTGTCCATAGTTCATCAGGCACTCTATCTATCAGATCTAGGCCCTTAAATCTATTTCTCACTTCCACTGTATAATCATTTACACTGATTTATAGGTGGGTACTTTATATTTTTTCTCATGAAATATGTCTAGTTGTCCATATTTAGGTACCAATGTGAAGGGATAATAGTTCAGTTCAGTTCAGTTGCTCAGTTTTGTCCAACTCTTTGTGACCCCATGGACTGCAGCACTCCAGGCCTCTCTGTCCATCACCAACTCCTGGAGTTTACTCAAACTCATGTCCATTGAGTTGGTGATGCCATCCAACCATTTCATCCTCTGTCGTCCCCTTTTCCTCCCACCTTCAATCTTTCCCAGCATCAGGGTCTTTTCAAATGAGTAGCACTTTGCATCAGGTGGCTGAAGTATTGGAGTTTCAGCTTCAGCATCAGTCCTTTCAATGACTATTCAGGGCTGATTTTCTTTAGGATGAACTGGTTGGATTTCCTTGCAGTCCAAAGGACTCTCAAGAATCCTCTCCAACACCACAGTTCAAAAGCATCAATTCTTCAGCACTCAGCTTTTTTTTATAGTCCAACTCTCACATTCATATATGACTAGAGGAAAAACCATAGCTTTGACTAGATGGAAGTTGGTTGGCAGAGTAATGTCTCTACTTTTTAATATTCTGTCTAGGTTGTTCATAACTTTCCTTCCAAGGAGAAAGTGTCTTTTAATTTCATGGCTTCAGTCACCATCTGCAGTGATTTTGGAGCCCCCAAAAATAATGTCTACCACTGTTTCCACTGTTTCCTCATCTATTTCCCATGAAGTGATGGGACCAGATGCCATGATCTTCGTTTTCTGAATGTTGAGCTTTAAGCCAACTTTTTCACTCTCCACTTTCACTTTCATCAAGAGGCTTTTTAGTTTCTCTTCACTTTCTGTCATAAGGGTGGTGTCATCTGCATATCTGAGGTTATTTATATTTCTTCCGGCAATCTTGATTCCAGCTTGTGCTTCTTTCAGCCCAGCGTTTCTCATGATGTACTCTGCATATAAGTTAAATAAGCAGGGTGACAATATTCAGCCTTGACGTACTCCTTTTCCTATTTGGAATCAGTCTGTTGTTCCATGTCCAGTTCTAACTGTTGTTTCCTGACCTGCATATAGATTTCTCAAGAGGCAGGTCAGGTGGTCTGGTATTCCCATCTCTTTCAGAATTTTCCACAGTTTATTGTGATCCACACAGTCAAAAGCTGTGAGTCTTGAGAGTCCCTTGGACTGCAAGGAGATCCAAGCAGTCCATTCTGAAGGAGATCAACCCTGGGTGTTCTTTGGAAGGAATGATGCTAAAGCTGAAACTCCAGTACTTTGGCCACCTCATGCAAAGAGCTGACTCATTGGAACAGACTCTGATGCTGGAGGGATTGGAGACAGGAGGAGAAGGGGACGACCAAGGATGAGATGCCTGATGGCATCACTGACTCAATGGACGTGAGTCTGAGTGAACTGCGAGAGTTGGTGATGGACAGGGAGGCCTGTCGTGCTGCGATTCATGGGCTCCAAAGAATCGGACAAGACTGAGCAACTGAACTGAACTGAACTGAGGGATTCCATCATGTATAGCTCTTAAAATGGTTTCTGATCTCAAAAGTAAGTTAGCAGCCTTCCCATAGTGTCTTTTTGGAGATTATTTCAAGAGATTATGGATGTCAGTCAACACTCACTCAATGGACATAAATTTGAGCAAACTCCAGGGGATGTTGAAGGACAGGGAAGCCTGGCGTGTTGCAGTCCATGGGGTTGCAGAGTCAGACACAACTTAGTAACTGAACAACAACTCTGCTTTAAAAACTTTACTGCTAAATAGTTTAAGTTCAAACTTAATGTGTTCAAAACATAATTAGGGAATTAATCACATTACAAGCTAATTTTTTACTTTGTTGTAGGCTTTACCCAGAAGTAATAAGCTTTTTCATGTATTTTAAATACTACTTTAAAAAAAAAATAACTTACAGTTTTTCAGAAAACCTTTTATTTCACAGAGCATGATATACCTGTATTTGGAATAAGAATGCCATAACTGTTGACAGGGTTATAATAAAAGTGCTTTGAATTCATTCCTATTATTACAATTATATCTTATGTTTGTCTAGGACCTTATAATGTACAAAGTACTTTCATAGACATTGCTGCTTTTAAAAGAAAGGCATCATAAGAACACGAACTGATACTATTTTTTTCTATGAATAATGGCACTTTTAAAACAGAAAAAGAAACTATGCCTATCAGTTTTACAGTTTGAAAACAATATATATATATATATTTGCTTAGCTTCTCAAAAGGCAATATGGCAACACACAGGTTTTACAGTCAATGTTGGAATCATTTATGTGGGAATCCTCGTTTCACTAACTATGAAACCTTAAGTAAGCTATTTAACTGCATATGTTTAGTTTTCCTCCTCTGTTAATTGGAAATTCTGACCTCATAGAGTAAGCTGAAGGAAAATAATTTACATATCCTAAAGCAATACCTAGTATATAGTAGGAACTCTAGAATAATAATAATGGTATTATTATTAAAATTATCTATTCTTTTTTCATTGACTTCATAACATTTCAATAAACCTTAATATGCAAAGGAAAGAATTAGATAGACAATGACTGGTCAAATATGATAGATCAAGTCAGGAAGGGAGGTAAAAGTTAAAGTCTGTTTCAGAAGCAAATTAGACAGTGCAACCAGGGGAGATGGAATTCATTAAGGAATCTGAGATTTCACTTATGCAGATTCAAATTTATGATGTTTAAATAGGGTAGAAAGTTATATGGAGGGAATCACAAGCAATTCTGCTTTAGGAAGAATAAAATGGAAGCATATTTGTGATGTGAATGTTTAATTAAATGATATCTATGAAATAAGGGAAAGTATCATATAAAATGGGGTGGGGTGCAGGGAACAGGAAGCCAGAATGATTTTACTTGTATAAGCAAATTAGCTCACTTAGATTGATCATATATGTTATAAGAACAAGGATAAAAACTTGACCCACACAATTTTGCATTAAAAAACCTCTCTGCTCCAGAGTAAAAAGACCATATAAGTCTCTTCACAAATGTGTGCTGTGAGTTAAACAAGGAATCTCAGTTTAAAGTGTTAATTGCTTAAAGTAACCCATTACTATTACATAAACAACTGAAATTATATTTATTTACATAAAATTAATATAATCTTTTCATTAACCCATTTTGATTTTCCCTTTATGTTCTTCTTTATAGTGGAACAATGAGAGAATTAACAATTATTTGATGGTCTATTATATATGTGTTTAAAAAACTATATAATTTTCATTATTCTCATTACAGATAAGAAAGGCTAGATGGTAAATCTAAAGTAATAGTTAATACATGGTGGAAGAAGAATATAAATCAAGTTTTTTAAACTTGTAAACAAATGTTCTACCCTATACTCCTCATGCTTTTTCCAAATCAAATATACTGGGTTCTAGTTGAAAATTTAGAATGTATTCTAAGTGAAAGGCAGTCTGTTAAAGAAATGCAGAACTGAGTTAGTGCCATGGGATAATGTGTGTACCTGATTAGTGGTAAGCATCGAAGAAACATTTGTTCTGGCATTCCCCAATTCATCCTCTCTGCCCATCCCCAAGGCAGTTCCTGATTTTTAAGAGTTCATAAATTATATTGAAATATTATAGAAAAATAATAGGAGCTTGCTTGAAAATATGTTAACAGCTGTGCAGGGCACACAATAAACATCTAATAAATGTCTGACTTACCTGATTTTTAAAAATGAGTCATTAAAAATTGAAAATCATTTCATGGCACAGAAAGCAAATCCTCCAATGGACAAAATAAAGTACATAGTTACAAAGAAGATGAGAACATTGAGGTGTTAGTATACTATCACTGACTATCTTTTATGATTCCCCTAGACAAAGGATATCAGAGCAGAGAGGGAACAACCATATTCTCTCACTGTAAGTATACATTTAGTCTACAGATTTAGAGGCTGTTTTGCACACTGGGTCTGTAGAGAGATAGGCGATTGCTCTCTGCCACAATTCCAAAGTCCATCTTCTTTACCTCATCAATTTTCAGCTTGGTAGGGGTGAGGGTGAGGGAATAGTTATATTGTGTTCCCAGGAGCAAGGGGCTGTTTTCCTGCCTGTCATTCCACCAACCTCCTAGAATAAATTGCTACTTAGAAAAACGAAAGTCAAACATTTATGAAACATATTGCTATGTAGAAAAAAATAAGAATTTTTTTGCAAATAGTAGCACCATTAAAAGAGGAAAGAGAGAATAGCATCAGTCATTTTATATTACATATAAGCAGTTTATTAAAGAATTAAATATTTATAGACTATAAAGCAAGGCAGGCGATGAGCTGCAAACAGCTTGCTGAGAAGTACATTATAAAACAATGAGTCTGTCAGTGATTGATAAAGAATGGAGAGTGCAAAGCTTTATAAAATCCCTAAGTTAGCAATGAATTTGAGACTAGCAAAACAGGACACAGTAGCCAGCAATGTCACACCAACTCAAGCTGTTGTGAATGTTAAAGGCCTTTAGTGAACAAAATGTATACTTCGGCTCTGATCTTTTTACCAATATAGGGAAAAGGGCTGCAAAGCACACAGAACTCTTGGCAAGGGCTTTATGGATGTTCAGTTCCAAATTAATAGATGTTAGACCTAGATACCCACAGAACTCCATTTTCTTTTGACTTTTTTCTTATTAGATAAGACTACAGAATTTCAAAGAAAGATATTCTTCCTTTTGTTACAGAATTATATACATGAGAGATTAGGTCACCTAACCTAATCCCTTTAGAGAGGAGGTAACTGAGTTGGAAAGTGGTAAAGTGACCCATCGAAGTTCACACAACTAGTGTGATTACAACTTTGGCCTCCTATCCCCTAAGTCGGTATTTTTTCCATAGCATCAGCTTCTTTCCCCAATCGCTTTTTTAAATTGAAGTAGTTAATTTACAATATCATATGTTTCAGGTATAGAACATATGATACAAAATGTTCAGGTGTACAACTTATGAAAAAAAATTTCAGTGATACTAAAATATTTAAGGTGATATTTATAGTTGTAGTTTATATTGGTTATATCCCATGTATTGTGCAGTACATCCTTGTACCTTTTATTTTATACTAGAAGTTTGTACCTCTTAACCCCCTACCCCTGTCTTGCCCCTATACTCTTTCCTCTTCCTGCTGGTAACCACTAGTGTGTTTTTTTATATCTGTATTCCAATTCCTTTTTAAAATTAGAATTCTGAGCTCTCTGTCCAAAAAATCATTTCTTTAGTTAAAAATTGTGAGTTCTTTCTCTCTTAAAATTATATTTCAATCTAGTTTGAACAGTGGTTTGGGGGAGCAAGAAAAAAGTTTGAAGAGGGCAAAACTATATATTCTTTGAAAGAAATGGAAAATTTAATCTGCCTATCCAAAGTCATTCTAGAGTTTGAGATAATGGATGCTATTAATGAAATGCTGCATCTTTCTTGGATAAATTGATGATACGGCATTCTTTCATGTACTAACTAGCTGGGAGGATGAATTATTTTTCACCCTTTATAAGAATGACTGGTCGAGACCTAAAAGTGTTCATAATTTTAAATGCCAGAGGAAGTCATCTCTTCCTGACTTTGTGAAAGTCATAAGAGACTCTATGTTCTGGATACACTAATTTGGAATTCTATTCTCTGCCTTCAAATTTAAACAGTCATTTTCTTTCTACATAATTGAGTTTGAAGTTCCAGTTGCTGTCTTCAAATTGGATAGCAGACATATTGTGAGTTACAGAAAACTATGGATCAAATCTTTTGTGCCTATGCAGAAACCAAAGTACTGGGTAGTTTTAAAACAGTGAACCACTGATGCCTCTGACTATAACTCTATCACCATTTAAAAAAAATAACTACTGTAATATTTGAATTTCTATAAAATTATATCACACAGAGAAAACCCACTGAGTTACATTAAATGCTTTCTTTGTAAAGCATGATTCAGAGGTTTCTTCATGTGAAAGAATAACTCAACTAATTTTGGTATACAAGTTTTTTCATTTCCTTAATTCTCATATAGAAAAACAGCTATATAGAAAAACAGCTACATTTGTATCTCATAATTTGGCACTGCCAGTATAACAAAGAACAATGATATGGAGGATAAAAAACAGTTGGTATTATAACTGAACATAACTAAAAATGTTATGATGATTCAATCGTTAGAGACCAAAAAATGATCTATTATGCTAATGAGTATTTTCTTCTTAAGTGGTTATTATGTATTCCCTGAAGAGTTTGACTCAGTGTGTCCCAACAGTCACAGTTGTAATTAAAATACTGACATTGAAAAGGCATACTATATGAGAATGAATCCACACAGGGACTTCTTGCATGAAACTATAAAGCATTCATACGCAATTCATAAAGCATTGATATTCAACGCATAGATCCTGAAACCTTAAAAATGCAACTTCATAGGTCACTGAAGTCAACAGAGTTAGGGAATGGGGAGACAAATTTGAAATGATTTGGATACTTCTCTCTTGAAAGCCGAGAATAATAAAAGTTCTAAAAGGATAAAAACTGATTTATCAGCTTATCCTAGAAGTAGGGGCATCTCTTGGAGGTTTGAAAGTGGTAAACCTAGAACACACATGATGAAATTAAACAGAGGACTACTTGACATAACAAAGTGAAGTTTCAGAAATTGTTACAAGAAAAAAAAAAAAACAGGTTTCAAAACAATCTAAACAGATAAATTGATGTAAGATTCATAATATATCATTAAAGGGAAACTGGGATGTTTTCTTGATTGGTAACACACAGTGCCACAGTGCACACTTCAATCTTTCTGTTACTAGGAGTCAGAATCCTATGAATTTTTGGTATGGTAATTATGTTTTTATAAATGTTAATTGTCTCCCTTCATTTTCAAGGGGAGGAAACTTAGTATGATTAAGTCTACTTAATCAATGCAAAATTTAAAAGACAATCTAACAGCTTAAAAAAAAATCAAGGTCAATGATTAGGAGGGTGTTACTTTATGAACTCATACAGTAATAAGTCACGGGTGTTAAGATCTATACCATCTTTTAAGTTAAACCTCTATTGCAAAAATAACAGCTGAAAGCTGTTGCTATTTGCTACCATTCTGAAGGAATTTTAAGGACTTAATTTCTGCATTTCATTCCACACTTCCAAAGCACAAGGGCAATGAATATTCATTTGCGTATAGTCTCAAAAAATAAACTCAAGATGAGTAACAGGTTTGAAAACTAGCTCTTTTACCATCTTGGACCCAAGATACAAAGATCCATTAGGAAAGGAGATGTGTTAATGAAGACAGTAAATTAGTAGGTTTGAGAACCAATTTCTTGTGTCTTAAGGGTTTCCAATTCAATGTGACAAACATAAATTCACTATCATGAAAATAAAAAGCATGAACTAAAACTGTAATTGTAGGGGTTTTTATTATAAGGTCTCAAAGCCAATTGTTAACCACTAGACAGCCAAATGTTCATAGACAACTGAAGATCATAGATTTTTTTTCCCCTTCATTTTATATTTGTTTTTCTCATTTTGGCCTTTAAGGCAGGGCTGTACTTGCTTGTTTGTCCCTAGGGAAAATTAGGTATAAGGATAAAGCTATTGTTTCTGAAGAATGACCACCAGTGTCAGGTTTCTCTCTATAAACTGAAACAGAGGGAGCTGTCTCATCCCCAATAAAGTCTCAGAGAAAGTTATAGCTTAAAGGTAGATAGTTCCCACGTACAAATGGTAAGAAGGGACAAGCTGTGTTTTATAGTTAATCCTCAGAGGAAGATATGGATCTTCAGGTAATGTTTGCAAACAATGAACAATAGGTTCCGTGGGGTGACTGTGCTGGCCAAAATCACCTATGTGTAATAGTGAGCACGGTCATGTTATTAATTGTTTATGGATGATGGTATAAATAAACTGTGTGAGTGTCCATTTATTTTTAAATATAACAAATTTGTAAAATAGTGAGAGAAATAACATCTGATAAAGATGGACAGGGAAGCCTGGCATACTGCAGTCAATGGGGTCGCAAAGAGCCGGACACAACTGAGCAACTGAACTGAACTGAAAGAGGATTCTAAAAGCTACCTTATTAATAATTGATCTATGATAAAGAAAGTATAATTTAAGGAATCTAATGCAAATGCCAACACAAATAATGTAACCATCATACAGATTATTAGTATTATTAAGAAAAAACAAATCACTTTTCACTGTGTTCATTGCTATTATCACGGTTTGCCTGGAATATCACAAAAGCCTCCTAACTTATCTTTGCCATTGTCCCTCCCTACCCACACTGCCGACAGTGTATTTCTTGGCATAATGGCCACAGAAAGAAATCTGTTCATGATATACTGCAGGTTAAAACCTTACAGTGAGGTCTTCTTTTGAGTTAAAAACAAAGGTTTTAAAGGGCATTGTGTCATTAGGTCCTCCATTACCTCAAAGATCTCACTCATTACACTGCTCTCTCTGCTGTGCATTTTATTACTTCTGCACGTTAACCCCCTCAAACTTGCCAGGTACATTCCTGCCTCATCACCTATGCATATGACATGCCCTCCCCCTGTTATCCTGTTATTCTAGTTATCTATTCTCATGGCTTACTCTTCATCTCCCTCAATGTTGCCTTCTCAATGAAATCTTTCCTTGATGCACTATTTAAAGCTGACAATTCTCCCCATCTCAGAATTATTCCATATTCTCCTTTATTGTTCTGTTTTTCTCGTGAATACTTGCCTAACAAAAATAGCATTTACTTATCTAATTTTTGAGGCTCCCCTGGTGGCTCAGATGGTAAACAATCAGCCTGCAGGAAACCCAGATTCGATCCCTGGGTCGGGAAAATCACCAGGAGAAGGGAATGTCTACCGACTCCAGTATTTTTCATTGGAGGATTCCAAATAATCTATTACTTGTTTCTCCTTACTAGGCTAAGGACAGGAATTTTGCCTATTTTATTTACTGTTGTGTTCCCTAGTGTGTAGCCTGTACCTAGCATATAATATACACTCAGTACATATCAATTTAACCAATGGAAGGTACTACAGTATAGAGTTTAAGTCTCTGAAGTTATACTGCCAGGACTCAGACTCTGGCTTAACCGTAACTTGACTTCATAAAACTTTAGTTTCTTTTCTATTAAAATAGGAAAAATTATAATTCCAAGTTGTACCATTCTTGCAAAAATTAAACTAGATGGTTCATCGAAAAGCATTTAACAAGTCTCTTGGATGACCAGTGGAGTTACTGGTATCAGACTTGCCTTATATTTGTGTTCTGCTTGGTTGCTCCTCCTAAAACTGTGGTCTGAAAAGTGCCTCCAGACAGAAAGCTGGGGTGATTATGGGAAAACTGGACAAAATATATGAAACAACTTGTTTTAGACACTGGACAAAGGCAGGATTATGACCCCAAAGAGAAAGAAACAAGGCAAGCCCCCTAATCACCCCAGCTTTCTGTCTGGAGCCACTTTACAGACCACAGCCTAAGGAGATGGAACCAAGTAGGCATGGCAGTTTCATGTGGTTGAGAAAATGGAAACAAGTTGACGAAAATCAAAGTACCTGGAATTTACACCCAAAAGAAGGGAGGTGCAATGAGAAAGAAGTCCAAAAAGCTGCCTAGTGGTATCTGAGAGCAATGGTTCTCAAACTTTTTGATCTTAATACCTCTTTACACTCCGAAAAACTGAGGACATCAAAGAGATTTTATTTATATGGATTATATTTGTCAATACTTAGTGTATTAGATGGAGAAGGAGATGGCACCCCACTCCAGTACTCTTGCCTGGAAAATCCCATGGACGGAGGAGCCTGGTATGCTGCAGTTCATGAGGTTGCGAAAAATCGGATACGACTGAGCAACTTCAGTTTCAGTTTTCACCTTCATGGAGAAGGAAATGGCAACCCACTCCAGTGTTCTTGCCTGGAGAATCCCAGGGACGGGGGAGCCTGGTGGGCTGCCTGCCATCTATGAGCAGCAGCAGCAGCAGTGTATTAGAAATTAAAATTGGTAACTTTATAAATTATTTGTAATATATGTTTATCAATTCATTTAAATATAAGAGCCACATATATAACATTTTAATGAAAATACCTTTTCTGAAAATAAAAATGTAATAGTACAGTAGCAATGTTTTACTTTTTTTGGATGGTTCTCTTTATTTTCTGGCTTAACAGAGATGTGGATTTTCACACCTGCTTCTGAGTTCATTTTGTTATGGTATCACATGTCATGTAGCCTCTAAAAACCTTTATTGTATGTTGAAAGTGAAAAGTGAAAGTGAAGTCACTCAGTTGTGTCCGACTCTTTGTGACCCATGGATTGTAGTCGGCCAGGCTCCTCTGTCCATGGAATTTTCCAGGCAAGAATATTGGAGTGGGTTGCCATTTCCTTATCCAAGGGATCTTCCTGACCCAGGGATTGAACCTGGGTCTCCTGCATTACAGGCAGACTCTTTACCATCTGAGCCACCAGGGAATCCCAATACAATAATATAGTATTGTATGTTGCTGAGTGAATAAGAGCAAAAGGCTAATAATATTTAGGATAATTATTTTAAAAGTCTTGAACTCATTGGCCCTAGTATTATAATAAACTATAGCTATCCCTCAGTATCCACAAATACTTGAGTCCTTCATATAAAATCACATAGTACAGTCAGCCTTCTGTATCCATGAATTCTGCGTTGTGTATAAAAGCAGAGTGACTAAAGACACAGCAGTAGAAATCTATCCTAAGTGAAGAATGGAGAAAATAAAAATGAGAAAAAATAAACAGAGCTTTAATGACATGAGGGACAATACAAACTGATCTAACATATGTGCAATTGAAGTTCCTGGAAAAGGGAGATGCTCGTAGAAATATGTCTGTAGGAATACTTGCTGAAAAATTTCCATAGCTGGTGAAAAGTATAAAGAAGCTCAATAATCCAAAACAAGATAATACTCAAAGAAAATCAGACTGAGGCAAAATATAACTGAATTGTCAAAAACACTGTAAGAATAAGAAAATCTTAAAAGTAGCTAGAAAAGGAAGACACATAAACCGGCAAGAAAATAAAGACTAACGATTTCTGAGTTCTTTTCAAAATCAAAGAAGCTATAAACATGGAATATCTTGGGAGTTCCCTAGTGGTCCAGTGGTTAGTAGTCTGTGCTTTTATTGCCAAGGTCCTGGGTTCAATCACTAATGAGGAAACTAAAGTCTGGCAAAATCCTGTGGCACAGCCAAAAAATAAATAAATAAAAGGAAGAGGGAATATCTTCAGTGTGCTGGGGGGTAGCCCTGTAAACTTAGAATTCTACATCCAGGAAAAATATCCTTTAAGAGAAGAAAAATCACAGAAGACAGAAATGTGAATCTACAGGGGAGAAAATGGAGAGTACAAGAAATAGTATAAATGTGGGATGAATATATTTGTTTTTCTTATTTTTTTACCTCTTTAGAAGACAACTGACGTGTGTGTGTTTGTGTGTGTGTGTGTGTGCCTGTGTGTGTGTGTGTGTGGCTCTGCTGGGTCTTTGTTGCTGTCCTGGCTTTTTGCTTTTCCCTAGTTGCATTGAGCGGGGACTTCTCATTATGGTGGCTTCTCTTGCTGCGGAGCACCCACTTGGGGGAACGCAGACTAATAGTTGCAGCTCCCAGGCTCTAGAGCACAGGCTCATTAGTTGTGGCCCATGCACTTAGCTGCTCTGTGGCATGGGGGATCCTCCCAGACCAGGGATTGAATCCATGTCTCCTGCATTGCCAGGCAGACTACTTAGCACTGAGCTACAGGGAAGCCCCACAGTTGACTTTTAAGAGAAAGTCAGTAAACTAAGGCTAAGAGCCAAATCTGTTCCTGTTTTGAAAACTAAAGTTTCCCTGTAAAACAGCCAAGTTCATTCTTTTACATATTGTGTATAGCTGATGGCTGAGTTGAGCATTTCAAACTACATGGCTCATCAAGGCAAAAATAAACTATTTACTATCTGGACTTTCATAGAAAATACTAGCAAAACTAGTATCATTGTGTTGTGCAATTTGTAACTGCTGTTGCTGCTTCTGCTAAGTCGCTATAGTCGTGTCCGACTCTGTGCGACCCCATAGATGGCAGCCCACCAGGCTCTGCCGTTTCTGGGATTCTCCAGGCAAGAATACTGGAGTGGGTTGCCATTTTCTTCTCCAACGCATGAAAGTGAAAAGTGAAAGTGAAGTCACTCAGTCGTGTCTGACTCTTCGCGACCTCATGGACTGCAGCCCACCAGGCTCCTCTGTCCATGGGATTTTCCAGGTAAGAGTACTGCAGTGAGGTGCCACTGCCTTCTCTGGCAACTTGTAACTACACAGGAGTGAAATGTTTGGTAGCAGCAGTACAAAGGTTAGGAGGAGGAACAGATATACACTGTTGTAAAAGAGTTCTATCATACAGAAGTGGCAAACTTATTTCATGGTAGATTTTAAAAGGTTCAGTTCAGTTCAGTTCAGTCACTCAGTCGTGTCCGACTCTTTGGGACTCCATGAATTGCAGCACGCCAGGCCCCCCTGTCCATCACCAACTCCCGGAGTTCACTCAAACTCACGTTTATCGATTGGTGATGCCATCCAGCCATCTCATCCTCTGTCATCCCCTTCTCTTCCTGCCCCCAATCCCTCCCAGCATCAGGGTCTTTTCCAATGAGTCAACTCTTCACATAAGGTGGCTGAAGTATTGGAGTTTCAGCTTCAGCATCAGTCCTTCCAATGAACACCCAGGACTGATCTCCTTTAGGATAGACAGACTGGTTGGATCTCCTTGCAGTCCAAGGGACTCTCAAGAGTCTTCTCCAACACCACAGTTCAAAAGCCATCAATTCTTCGGCACTCAGCCTTCTTCACAGTCCAACTCTCATATCCATACATGACCAGAGGAAAAACCATAGCCTTGACTAGATAGACCTTTGTTTGCAAAGTAATGTCTCTGTTTTTGAATATGCTGTCTAGGTTGGTCATAACTTTCCTTCCAAGGAGTAAGCGTTTTTTAATTTCATGGCTGCAATCACCATCTGCAGTGATTTTGGAGCCCCCCAAAATAAAGTCAATTCTTCGGCACTCAGCCTTCTTCACAGTCCAACTCTCATATCCATACATGACCAGAGGAAAAACCATAGCCTTGACTAGATAGACCTTTGTTTGCAAAGTAATGTCTCTGTTTTTGAATATGCTGTCTAGGTTGGTCATAACTTTCCTTCCAAGGAGTAAGCGTTTTTTAATTTCATGGCTGCAATCACCATCTGCAGTGATTTTGGAGCCCCCCCAAATAAAGTCTGACACTGTTTCCACTGTTTCCCATCTATTTCCCATGAAGTGATGGGACCAGATGCCATGATCTTCATTTTCTGAATGTTGAGCTTTAAGCAAACTTTTCATTTTCCTCTTTTACTTTCATCAGGAGGCTTTTTAGTTCCTCTTCACTTTCTGCCATAAGGGTGGTGTCATCTGCATATCTGAGGTTATTGATATTTCTCCCAGCAATCTTGATTCCAGCTTGTGCTTCTTCCAGCCCAGCGTTTCTGATGATGTACTCTGCATATAACTTAAATAAGCAGGGTGACAATATACAGCCTTGACGTACTCCTTTTCCTATTTGGAACCAGTCTGTTGTTCCATGTCCAGTTCTAACTGTTGCTTCCTGACCTGCATATAGATTTCTCAAGAGGCAGGTCAGGTGGTCTGGTATTCCCATCTCTTTCAGAATTTTCCACAGTTTATCGTGATCCGCACAGTCAAAGGCTCTGGCATATATAACCCTAGAGCAATCACTAACAAAAGTAAACATATAAATTTGGTTAATCAGATAACAGAAAAGATAAAAATAGAAATATTAAAATAATCTCAAATGAGAGGAAAATAAAAGAGAAAAAAAAACCAGATGAAACAGAGAATTATACTACATAGAAGTTCACTTAAACCACCTATATTGATGACATAATTAAATTAAATATAATATTAAATATAAATGGTTAAACAAATGTCAGAAGCTGTCAGAATAAAAAAAAAGTAAAATTTAACTATATGCTATCTATAACAAATTCTAATTTAAATAGAAAGACATAGATTAAAAGGATTCAAAATATATTATTTATATACTAGTCATGAGAAAATTGGCATGGGTATATCAATCATCAGGCAAAATGACACCAGAATAAAGAATATTATCAGAAACAAACAGGGGCATTTCCTAATGATAAAAGGGTAAATTCATCAAGAAGACATACAAATACTAAATATATGTGTACTTGATAAGAGAACCTCAAAATAAAGGATGGACAAATGGATAAATCTAAAAGAAGAAAGGGGGCTTCCCTGGTGGCTCAGTCGGTAAAGCATCTGCCTGCAATGCGGGAGACCTGGGTTTGTTTCCTGGATTGGGAAGATCCCCTGGAGAAGGAAATGGCAATCCACTCCAGCACTCTTGCTTGGAAAATCCCATGGACGGAGGAGCCTGATAGTTTACAGTCCATGGGTTGCAAAGAGTCAGACACGACTGAGCAACTTCACTTTCACTTTTCAAAAGAAGAAAGAGTCAAATTTGCAAGTGTGAATTGATGATTTCCATACTCTTCTGTATAGATATAACAAGTAGATTGAAAGTCAAAAAAGCCCTTGAAACACAGAGGTGATTGATAAACAGTGGCTATCTACCTGCATTGCAGGAGATGCAGGAGACATGGGTTCGATCCCTGCATCAGGAAGATCCCCTGGAGGAGAAATGGCAACCCACTTCAATATTCTTGCCTTGAAATCACAGGGACAAAGTAGCCTGGCGGGGTAACGTCCATAGGGTTGCAAGGAGTCAGACCTAACTGAGTGACTGACATACACACTCACAGACAGCTAATGAAAATTTTAAATAATAGAAACTCCTGTAACCTAAGTAGATGTAACAGGAGCCACTTGTTACAGTGGTCCAGGGATACAAATGGCTAAAGAAGCAAAGATTCTATCAAATGAAAAACTATACCATGTTTGGGGCTAGAAACAGCAGTATCATTGACTAATAGCAGTATCTCCAATCATAATACAGATTTTATAAAATTACAAAAGCAAAACCTACACATGCTACTTTTAAAATACTTGAGGCACCTAACACTGAATCTTAGAAATCAGAGTTGGAAAGCAGTATTTAACTTTAGACAGAGATTATGCTGTATAGCTTCCTACTCAGATGATGACGTTAAACTTTAAATTCTTGGTATCAAATTATTAGCCAAATATCACATTCTTGTTTTTTTATTTAAAAAATCAGTTTCAATGAGACATAATTTTCATATGGTAAAATTCATCCTTTTTGATTTTTATTTATTTTGACAAATTACCACAAAGCAATATTATTCATCACCACCCACAGTCACTATCATTTTTTATAGTGAGAACAAATGATGTCTACTCTTTTAGCAATTTCAAGTATACAGTATATTATTGTTAACTATAGTCATCATGCTGTACATTTAGTCTCCAGAACTAATTCATTTCATAGCTGAATTGTTGCACCTTTGATCAATGTCTCCCCTTTTTCCCAACCCTAGTCTTTGGTAATCAACTTTCTACTCTGAGTAGGACTTAAAAACAAAAGATTTCATATATAAATGAGATCATACAATATCTTTTTGTGTTTGGCTTATTTCATTTAGTACAATATCCTCCAGAATCATCCATGTTGTCATATGGCAGGATTTCTATCTTTTTTAAGGTGAACAAAATTCAGTCTTCTTAAGTGAGGCAGGAGACCAGGTTCAATCCTTGGGTTGGAAAATTCCTCTGAGAAGGGAATGGCAATCTACTCCAGTATTCTTGCCTGAAGAATTCCATGGACAGAGAAGCCTGGTGGGCTATAGTCTGTGGGGTCACAAAGAGTTGGACACGACTGAGTGACTAACAGTTCCATAAGTTTTGACCAGTGTATTAAGTCATGAAACCACCAACACCATAAGCAAGGTACAGAATATTTCTTTTACCTCTGAAAATTCCTCCCAACCCTAATATGATCAATCTCCCCTTCTCACTTCTAGCTTCAGGCAAAGTCTGGATCATGCTTGGCTTGGAATGCCACATTAAGAATGTCAAGTCTTCAACTTAGGAGAAATGGGAAGCCTTAAGTTTCACAAACAGGACAGAAATAATTAGATTTGTGATTTTTAAAAGCATCATCTTGGTTGTGATATGAAGTGACTGTCAGAAGAAAGAATGTAGGAAAAACAGGAAATCCTGCAGTAGACCAAATGAAAGATGATAGTAACTTGACTTAGGGTGGTAGTAATGAATATAGAGGGCTTCCCTGACAGCTCAGTTGGTAAAGAATCTGCCTGCAATGCAGGAGACCCCGGTTCAATTCCTGGGTCAGGAAGATCCACTGGAGAAGGGAAGAGCTACCCACTCCAGTATTCTGGCCTGCAGAGTTCCATGGACTGTATAGTCCTTGGGGTTGCCAAGAGTCGGACATGTCTGAGCAACTTTGTTGTCCTCATTAGAATAGTGGTGAGGATCCCTGCCTGTCGTGCAGGAGACCAGGGGTTAGATTCCCCGACAGTGAGGCAACACGCCTTTGTGCTTGCTTTGGCAGCACATACACAACTTCCCTGGTGGTTTAGATGGTAAAACGTCTGTCTACAATGTAGGAGACCTGGGTTCAATCCCTGGGTTGGGAAGATCTCCTGGAGAAGGAAATGGCAACCCACTCCAGTATTCTTGCCTGGAATACTTGATGGACGGAGGAGCCTGGCAGGCTACAGTCCATGGGGTAGCAAAGAGTTGGACACAACTGAGTGACTTCACTTTCACTTTCAACTAAAATTGGAATGATACAGAGAAGATTAGCATGGCCCCTGCGCAAGGATGACACGCACATCTGTGAAATAGTCCATATTTTTGGCGCTTCCCTCATAGCTCAGTTGGTAAAGAATCCACCTGCAAGGCAGGAGACCCTGGTACAATTCCTTGGTCCCGACGATCCGCCAGAGAAGGGATAGACTGCCCACTTCAGTACTGATAGAAGTGGTTGAATTTAAGATATTTGTAAAGTAAAATTAATAGAACTTGATGAATTGAACATGGACTGGAGGTTCAAAGAAAGATTCTTGTATTTCTTTAATTGGCTATATAGTGCAGCCATTTTGAAAGGTAAGGAATGAAAGACAAAAGGAGTGGGAATTTGAAGATGATGAGTACAGTTTTGGACATGTTGCTTTGGGATTATGTTTAGAAATATCAAGCAGAACAGAAATCTTGACTACAGATAGAAATTTAAGAATCAAAGGCCAAAAAAAAAAAAAAAGAATTAAAGGCAGATAACTGAAGCCTGGGTAGGGATGAGATCTTCTAAGAGAAAGAACATTTTTCAATTAGAGTAAAAATTTAAAAAAGAGCAATTAATTTTAATGCCTTTTAGAGAAAAGGGCACATGTAATGTACCAAATTCTCATCAGCCTTCTGATGTCAAACACAATAATCATCATTTTAATGTATTATCCTAACAGACTATCATAATCACCTTATGGGGTAGGTACTAGAATTACTAGTTTTTATACAATTTAATTATCTTTGGAAGGAATGATGCTAAAGCTGAAACTCCAGTACTTTGGTCACCTCATGCAAAGAGTTGACTCACTGGAAAAGACCCTGATGCTGAGAGGGAGTGGGGGCAGGAGGAGCAAGGGACGACAGAGCATGAGATGGCTGGATGGCATCAACGACTCGATGGATATGAGTTTGAGTGAACTCCGGGAGTTGGTGATAGACAGGGAGGCCTGACATGCTGCTATTCATGGGGTCCCAAAGAGTTGGACACGACTGAGCAACTGAACTGAACGAACAAATAGATATTGCATAAAGATTAAACAAGTAGGGCAATAATAGTAATTAGAGAGCACAGCTAAATTCAAATAATAACTAATTGTAAAAACTTTTTTCTTGCTTGCTTATTGTATGATTGATGAATATATATATTTCAATTGTCAACTCTGAATTTAAGTATTATTATTATTATTCCCATGTTTACAGTAGGGAAACTAAGGTTTAGGAAATCAAACTGACCTAACTCCAAAGTCCAGTCTCTTAACTGATATGTTTTGCTGCTTCCTAACTATAACCCATTAATACTGACAATTTGTCAACTGTATCTCTACCATAGGTAGACATCTAAATGTCAACTGTTTACACAGAGTCAGAATTCTTGTTGGAAAAACTGAGTTAATATTCTTTAGATAGACTATTCTTTTCTTGTAGCCTTATAGCATGGTGTCTTAAGAAAGGGGAAATGAAAATGTGAGATAAAGAAAAGAGAGAAGGAAAACGCCAAGGATTGTAAGAGAAAATATGTGATTTAGAGATCACATCCCTTTTGTGGACTAGGATAAAATAATAAGAACAGTGATTAGAACAGTACACAAAGAGGTTGCTTCAAAGCAAATTCAAAAGGAAAAGATTTTCATCTATAGGGGAGGAGAAGAAAGGAAAAAGGTTTATCACAGAAGAGAATGTTACTCTAGGTTTAATTTCAGCTTTTTTTTTAATTAAGAGGAGAAAATAAATGCATTCCTATTCCAGAAATGAAACACCAGTAATTTTTTTTCCTTTCCATATGTAGAAAAGAATATTGACACAACATGAAACATGGTGGAATAACCTTACAACACTACATTTAAAAAATAACAATAAATGTCCCCTCTTAAAAATATGGATGCTTGAACACAATTGAGATGATTACTTTCTTAGAATTGCATGCTTCATTGAAATTTAAAACAATATTTTGTAAGAAACGTATGTATTGTACTATTGGCATTAATTGCAATTTTCCTCTTTTGGGAAGAGTAGAGCTATAAAAAGGTTAAAGCCATCTTTCTCCACTCCCTGAACCAGCTTCTCAAACCCCCATTACCAAGTCAGGCTCTGAAACCAGGAAGAAAGACCTTTTCTTGCAACCTGCTGAAGAGCGCCCTCTAGTGTTATTTTGCAAATGAAATGTGCTCATATCATTTTTTTCATGAATTGTACTGTTTTTATTGGACTTTAGGTTTTCTTTGGAATGTGGGCCAGAAAAATAAGTGATGCTTTAGAACAATTTTCTGGCTTGTAACGCCAGCTAACTGATACTATCATAATATATTAAGGAGTGAGAAGGTTTACTTTTTTTAACTTTTATGAAATGAGATATATCTATTTTTAAAATAACAGACTTTTAAAGAAAATAATTTGCAAAATTTTTTCATAGTACCAGTAAAAAGAGCTAGTTTTCTCAGACAGAAGTTAACAGTGACAATAATAGCTTCTCTCAACCTATCAATCTCTGGAAACTTATCTACTTAGGCTGGTGGTATCCTAAAACTTAAAAAAAACACTTGTTTGTGTTTAACTTTTTATTTCTGATGATATATAGTAAAAATGTTCAATCAAAATCCCAAAGGGGAAACACAGAAAAACAAATTACCTGACTATAAGATGAGTATACTTTTAAATTCCAGGAAAAAGAAAGCATGAGATAATCTAAAAGGCAGTATTAAATAAGGGCAATATTTCCCTTTAAACAGTTTTGACACAAGAACAGAGAAATTTAAAGGAGTGAAGGAAATAATTTTTTTCATTTTCTAATACACACCAATTAATCTGAACCATGAGTAATTTCATTAACTATCACTTTATCTTGGGCGTAATGTTTTCTATTTTTAAAAAGAACGTATGCACGATGAATTAAACCAGAGCATGAAGAACTAAAGGACTAATAATCAGGTTAAGCATGTACATGTGTGTGGTATGTCCATGTATGTATGCTTGTTTATGTACTGATGTCATCCTGTTTAATAAAGTGAGGGTCAATCAGACACCTGGCCCAGGACATGGGTAAATATAAGATCTCTAAATGGCATTCTGGTGAATGAGGAATAAAAGAACACTGAGGGAAACATTCGTAGATCTATTAGTTTTGTTTTCTTTTTAAATTTTGTTTCATTTTTTTTGGTGGGAGGAGGTATGTTATTCTGCATTGTCCATATTCAATAAGTTTAAATGTACATGAAAAAAGAATTAAAGAAAATATGTTAAATAAACTTTAAAAATTGTGAATCACTATGTTCTACACTATATAATCTATATACTATTGAGAATCAACTATACCTCAATAAAAAATGTTAAATACTACCAATCCAAAAATATAAGTGGTAAAAATAAAAGGTAATGTGTCTTAATATTTCTAGAATAGGACAAGGTTTAGAGATGAAATATTCTTAAAATGCAGCCTTCAAATACTTGTGTTATCTAAATCTTTGAACAATGTCCAATCATTTGTTAGAAAAGAGTTCTAACAAAGAGATGACAGCATTAGACAGAGAAATGGGTATAAACAGACCATGACAGATTACAAAACCTCTGGGTTCTGTTTCTGTTCCTGACTCACCATTGACCTTGACAAAGTCAGTGATCACCACAGTGATTCAGCTTCTCCATCAAACAGAGGCAATAATTCTTGCCAGAAACCACACAGGAATGTTGATAATGGGAGGATTAGTATGATAATGTACAGAACTTAAGGAATGTTACTGTGCTATGAGCACTTTTGGAAAATATCTTGCTCTTTTGCTACCCCCACAAAAGTTTAAGAAGATAAAGGATGTATAAAACATTAAGTTAAATTCTGCATAGCATCTTCATTTCGATTTATCTTGATCATTACTTCAATGTGCCATTTTTATTACTTATGTGTTAATATTTTTATGCCTAGGAATTTCTAATTCATTTCTATCTTATGTGCCTTAGTTTTTGTCTTCTATTTATAAAAAACAATGATTTATTCTTGTCTGAGTTTCTCCCTTCCCTCATTGTATTTATATGTTTTGGTACTTGGCTCTTCTCTTTCTACTATCCATTTCTCCATTATTCCATTTAATAAAAGCAACCTTAACAATGACCTAGCACTTAATACATGTGAAAGTGCTTTGTAAACAAACTATTATCTTATTTCATGTATTTACTCAAGCTAATCTCAATCAGAAAAACTGTTAATAGTTTATATTATTTCTATAAAGGAAAATGTTCACCCTGTCAGTTTGAAAGAGGAAATAACCAATGACATAATAAACCAACAATAAATATTATTACAATTTTTCAAAGATTTTTCTGGCAAATAATAGCACAGATACTTCAGAAAAATTTCAAGTTATAAAATACATATTTATCTCAATTTATCAAATGACATAGCTTGCATTTATAATCTCAGGATAAAAAAAATAAAAGTATTTCATACTTGTTTTCAACTCTATTACTTTTGATTGGATAACAGTAGAAATCACTTAACATATATAAAATATGGAAATGAGTATTTCACTGTGCTCTTGGAATGATTAATTATGCTTTAACATAAGAACAAAAGCTATGTGAACATATGGTATTATTACTTTAATACAGGTAATTCATTGTAGCATGCAATAGCCATATATAGACCAAATAATAATCACCTACTATATACAATAAAGCCCTCACTGAAACTGGAGAAATGTCTCTTTCTATCCCTAATTAGTTTTTAATAAATGATACATAATAAGTGGCAACATTCTAATTTATCACAGTTTAGGCATAGTCCTTGAATGGGGGATGGGAGTGTATGAACTCTGGCAGCTGTGAAAGCTGTTTTCACCTAGCCTGTGAAAACTTCTCTGTTAGAAGGCATTGTTCTCAAAGTTTGAAAAGGTGCAGGTTCTCATCAGGTCATTTCAGGTAGGTGGTGTGGCTAACAGAAAGTAGTCGCTATATAGCACAAAGTTCTCACTACAGATAAATTGTCTGTTTTTGGTCTGAATCACTTAGTATTGGTTTTAAATCACAGATACACAGGCACACACAGAGTTTTACTGAAATTAACACATAGAGTAGTATGTAGCCTTTTTCACTTCACAGATGTGAGAAATAATTTATATTACTAGTTTTGATTATTTTCAAAGCTGATTTTTGGTTCCCTGACATTAAATTCTACAAACTAGGCCAATTTAATTTTTTCATGATATATTTCAATAGACTAGAAAACCTGGTGGTATTTGTTGTTCTAAGGATCCAGATGATATTTATTTTCTATACCTGCTTAAGTGCAACAGTGTATTAGTAAAGATAAAGGGATACATTATAACCATAAGCATTTAACAAAGATCTAACAATTGTATTCTTATTGTAGGAGGAATATTTGTGTTCCTCTTTTACTAAAAGTCTCATCTAGACCTGCCTAAGAAATAAAGCAGATGAGAAGATGGGTTTTATCAAGATTTAACCAACAAAATGGCCCAATATGTTCAGTAAATGCACCCCTACCTCCATGCTCCCATTTGCCATAATCCATTGCTTTAATACCATACTGCCAGCATTCATAGACTTCTGCATGTGAAGACAGGGACTTGCATCATCTTGGATTAAAATACTGAAGGAAAGCAATTGTTTCCTCTCAAAAGTGTAGAACTGAAATATAGTCAAGTTAAAATCAACCATTTCCACACCACCATGGTTAAGTAAAATTTTATTCTTTTATTTATTCTAAAGAAAATTTAAAGTAGATCTTCTACAGAGAATTTTCCCCTCATTGGATCAATCTGTGAGTGCCTTTGTTCTCAAACAGTGTGCTTTCCTTATGCTGAAATTTTTGAGCAAAGCTCCACTATGAGGAGTTAGATTTAGAAAGTTTAATTTTCTTTGTAATCAGTAGAAGTGCACCTCTTTCCATTCATTCTCTATGGAGCTAAACACACACACACACACACACACACACACACACAGAATGTATCCTTTTCATAAAGTGGGCTTCATATGATCCTTTTTAATCATATAAAGCTAGACCACCTTCTACTGTACTTTAGATGCAAGCCATCACATCCCTACAAAAAACAGGTTATCTTTATATGGTAAGTGTACTTAATAGTATTATGCCTTGACACTCCTTTCATATTCTCATGTGTTCAGATACACACATGCACACACTCTCACACACACAAAAACTCCATTTCTATTAAGTCAAATTCATCTAACATTGCATAGTATGGTTGGTATTTCTATATCTTTTCCTCCTTTAAATGTGACTAGCTATTTACACCCTAACAATTCTGGTACAGAGCTGATTTTGCATTTTTATTGGAATGTGAAAGCTCTTAAAAGAAGAAAAAAATCTAATCAGGCAGAAGAGATAGAAAACTTGCTGAATTTTCTCTCATCCCCCTAACACCCCCCTGAATCCTATCAAAAGCACATCTTCCATTCATTGCTTCCCGGTGTCATTATGACAAGCGGCTACAAATCAATAGCAGAGGAAAAGGCAGGACCAACCCGCACTCACCAAGTGATAAAGATTCACTCTCAGCCTCGATTTGCTAATAGCCCATAATAGCAGCCATTGGCGCCCTGCATTAAATCATACATTTCACTCTGCGTTTATTATGGGATTTTTAAAACTCCTCACCAAATTGGATTTTCTCGATGGTCTCTAATTTCCACATTTATCATTTAAAATTAAACTCCTCTGTGGAGAGGGGGAATAGAGAAGAAGAAAGTAGAGAAAGGCCAGAGAATACTGTGCTTTTTCTTTTAACTCCCCCCCTTTTTTTTTATGAAAACCCATAAATAATACCAGGTATCACAGTCATAAGCAGCAGAGTTTTTAATCTATAAGAAAATTCTAGAAATTGGGCTGGAATACTTTGTATGTACCGGTCTAATAAACGAAGATGACAATTATATATATATATAAAGCAGGTTTTAAACAAAAGGAATTTTGGTGAAAAAATTCTCTGTAATGCTGTACAGAGGTGAATTGCAAAAGCAATGGAAAATAAGTTAGTGTTACATTATGCAAATACTCCAAGGAGCTATAAAGAGAGTGCTCAGCAAGTATAGTATTCTAGTTTTTTTAAACTATATTTATCTTATTTCAAAGCTCAGTGACAGACAAAAAAATACAGATTCATTTATGGGTTTCAATTATGTAACAGTTTGCTTAACTATGTATACATTCTCAGTTTAAAAAAGTATTTTACAATTTCATGGAATCCAGTAGCAAAGCTGCCTCTTGACTGCTGCAGCAAATCCCTAAACAAGTTCTTCAGTCTCCCATAGATACCCTGAAACAATGGAATCAACCCATGGGAACTGAAATCACTATAAATTTAAGCATACATAATGTCTTTGGATAAAATGTTTCTTAATCTCTGAATATAAAAAATGAAAATTAAATTTCATGTCTATAGCATAAATTGAAAGGGCTATATTTTCTTAAGCCTGCATGGTTGAGACGTAGTATGACCTAGTTTTAACTATATTACTGGCAGGACCCAAAGACTTAAGAAGGGAACTAATCAGTCCATATTCAGAGATGCTTGAAAAGGCTAGAGGTTTAATGAAAGTTTGAATGATTCCCTGATTTTTTGTTCCTTTTGGAGATTTCCTTAGCAATAAAATCCATCTACATCATTTTCTTTAAGAAACAGACAAATGACCTTTTAAAACAGAGTGTTTGAAGCAGAGTTTAAAACTTCAGCTACTTTATAATAATACTTCATTTCATCTTCACAGGCCCTCTATTCTTTTAGAATTTTGTCACTGATAAAAATTTTTTAAACCTTTTTCAATAATCTTATTTTTGTATGATCTGTGGCTAAAGAAGATATTTACATTTTTAAATGGTTAAAAATAAAAAGATAATATTAATAACATAAAAATATATGAAATTCACATTTCATAAATATTAATAGTTTAAACAATATAGTCACACTCTTTTGTCTAAATACTAGCTATAGCTGCTTTCATGCTACAACAATAGAGCTGAGTAACTGGGGTAAAAATTCATATGGCATAGAATCTAGAATATTTACTATCTGGCTCTTCACAGAAGTTTGCTAACCTCTGCTGAAAAGTGTTCCGTTGTGTAACTATGCCACAATATTATCCATTTTGTTTTTGAAGAACATTTGGACTGTTTCTGGTATTGACTATTATAAATACTGCTACAAAATTCTAGAACATGTCTTTTGTGAGCATACACATACCTAGGAGTAGAACTGCTGGGTGTAAGGTATGTATATATTCAGTTTTATAGTTGTTGCTGAGCAGTTTTCCAGTGCTTTTTATCAGTGTACACTCCTACCAGCAGTGCATGGAAATGCCAGTTTCTTTTTTTCTCTCCAACTGTTAGTATTTTAGCTATTCTTGTCCACCCCCTCCTTTTATTGGTCTTCATCGTGGCATGTGGGCTTCTCTAGTTGTGGCATGCAGGATTAGTTGTTCCGTGGCATGTGGGATCTTAGTTCCCCAGTCAAGGGTAGAACCCAGGTCCCCTGTATTGGAAGGTGGATTCTTAATGACTGAACAACCAGGGAAGTCTCATTTGTTCTTTTGATATGTATCTCCCTTATGTCTAATAAGGCTGAGAGTACTTTCTCATATGTTAATTGCCATTTAAATATTCTTTTTTTTGAAGCAGCTGTTTTAATCTTTGTCTATTTTTCTATAGGGTTACATGACTTTTTGTTATTGAATTGTAGGAGTTATTTATATATTATAGTCAAAGTGTTTTGTCAGGTTATCTTCTGTAAATATCTTCTAAGTTGTGGTATGCCTTCTTATTCTTCTTAAGGGTGTCTTTTGATGAACAGAAGTTTTTAATCTTGATGTAGTCTGGTGAATCCTTTTTTCATTTGCAGTTAGCACTCTGTGCTTTAAGAAATATACCCTATTATAAGAAGACTGTGAATTTATTTGGATCTTTCATTTGTTTTAATAGGTCATTTGTGAATAATGACACTTTTTTTTCTGATGCTTATTTCTTGTCTTATTGTACTAGCTAGGAACTACAGTACAATGATGAATAGAAATGATGAATGGTGAGTATCTTTGATTTTTATAGATTTTCTTAATCAGGTTAAAGAATTTCTTTTCTGTTCCTAGTTTTTATTATAAGTGGTTACTAAAATTTATCAAAGACCAAAAAACTTATAGAGATGACCATGTGATTCTCTTATTATTTTCTGTTAATACGGTGAACTACATTGATACATTTCAAAATGTTAAAAACTCCCCATTCATTCCTGGAATAAACTTGATTCATAATAATTTTTCTATATTACTGGATTCAATTTGCTGGCATTTGTTTAAAATTTTTATATCTATGTTCATGGGAAAGATCAATTTGTAATTTTCTTGTGGTACTCTTGTGTGGTTTTAATATCAACTTTCTTGTATATTTAAAAAGTTTCTGGTGAAATTGCAAGAGCTACTTTTGGCAAACTGCAAACTTTAGTGGAAATTCAAGCTGCTATCCTTTATTATAATGGCACAGGGAACTCTGATACTTATGAGTTTTTCATACTCTGCTGTAAGTTCCTTTAAGTTTCATGACTCACTATTCCTGAGTACTTGCTTCTATTATACCAGCTTTTGAAAATTCATCTAAAGTTTCTAAATTTTATTTTACTTCTCCCTCTGGTGAATTTAAGGGTTCACAATAAGAAATAGTTTGTCCACAATTATGTATTAGGCTGGTACTATCTGCAAGAAAAGGTATTATGGGAAGTTAAAAGAAGTAGAATTAAATTCTCTGCCCTCACTGAGTTTAGAATGCAGTAAATTAAATCAGCCTCTTAAAAAATTTCAAATTAATTACAGAATAATCTTTAATTAAATTTCATTCAAATTCATGAAGCTTTAAAAAAATGACTTCTATTACAATGAGGAAAACAAGTTAATGAAAGAAAAATTAGAATTAAAGAAAAGCACAAAAATGGTGCAAAATCACTTGTTCAGTTCAGTTCAGTCCCTCAGTCGTGTCCGACTCATTTGCGACCCCATGAATCGCAGCACGCCAGGCCTCCCTGTCCATCACCAACTCCCGGAGTTCACCCAGACCCACGCCCATGGAGTCAGTGAAATCACACCAAGAAATTTAACCATTAACTAACATTTAACGGCTTCCCAGGTGGCTCAGCGATAAGGAATCTGCCTGCCAGTGCAGGAGCCGCAGGAGACTCAGGTTTGATCCCTGGGTGAAGAAATTCCCTGGAGGAGAGTATGGCAACCCACTCCAGTATTCTTGCCTAGGGAATCCCATGGACAGAGGAGCCTGGCAGGCTACAGTCCATAGGGTTGCAAACAGTCAGACACGACTGAGGCAACTCAGCATGCACACATGCACACTAACATTTAAATTTTGTTGAAAAGTAGATAATCTTCAATGTGTTCATCCTCATATTTCCTGTATAGTAGACAATTCCATAGTTAGTATATCCTATTAATCTCACCTGTACATAATTTGGACATACATTGGAAGGACTGATTCTGAAGATGAAACTCCAATATTTTGGCCACCTGATGTGACGAACTGACTCATCTGAAAAGACCCTGATGCTGGGAGGGATTGGGGGCAGGAAGAGAAGGGGAAGACAGAGGATGAGATGGTTGGATGGCATCACTGATTCAAAGGACAGGAGTTTGAGTAAACTCTGGGAGTTGGCGATGGACAGGGAGGCCTGGTGTGCTGCAGTCCCTTGGGTCACAAAGAGCTGGACACAACTGAGCAACTGAACTGAACTGTACATACTTTTTGTTCTATTTAGTAGTATTAAAAAAACCTTTTTAAAGATAAATTTAGAAAAATAAATTCTATAGTTTATATTACTATAAAACAAGTACAAAAATTAGGAAAAAAATTTAAATGTGTGAAATGAAACTCCCCTCTCTTTCTCAACCAATCAGATATGACACTATACCTTTTCTCCCAATTCAGAAAACTTCTATTACCTGTTTGGTAGGTTCAGTATCTCGCCGCATCTCTACATTTAAAATATCCTCCCCTCTGATACATGACAAATTAAAAGCTGTTAGGATTTGTTTTTTTGCAAAAAATAATTTTAAATTTCTTGTATAATAATGAAATACAGAATTTCTATCTTCGAGCTGATTTACCATAATGGTAAAGGGCACAGGATCTGGTGAGTTTGAAATCTGGCACCACCACTCACAAATTAATTACATTCTCTGTACCTCAGTTACTCATCTATAAAACGGAAGAAATAAGGTAATGACTTCATGGAGTTGTTATTAGGATTAAGTAAGTTGAGACAAGTGAAGGACTGTTGTGTACATAATAGGTGCTCAGTAAATGTCAGCTTTGCATAGGCAAGCTAAAAGCCTGTTCATTTAAAACACATATAAGGAACAGCTACACTTACTGTTATCAAATTGAAAAACCTCCTTCAGTTTGCCCCCACTGGCATTCCTCTTTTCTTTAGTCCCCAGGAGTGTCTTTTTAAACTAGTTCATTTCTGTTCTTGCTGTTTCCTGTCATTATTTTCTGACTTATTCCTGAAACAATGAAAAAGTCCTCTGCTTTTAGAATTTATTTCTAAAAGCTTATTTCTATTATAAAGTCTCTATCTGAGCTAACACCACTCGATTTAAGTGGCTAAAAGCTGGAACTGAAGAAATGAGGACAAGGGACACGTTAAAACTGGTTAGCACTGTCAGTTTTCCTAGTTTTCTCTTTTGTTTGGCTAATCTGGAATTCACAGAGAATAGTCTATATCTGTTCAATTAAAGGATCAATGGAAGAGTTGGCAATAAAAGTTTATCAATCTGAGTTATACAATTAAATATGGAAGAAATTAAAATGAACTTAAAAATTCAGGCTGGGAGTGAGGAAGGATTTTAATAAAAATTCAAAATCCTAAGCAGCTTTTTTGAGGTTGTGATGCTTTATGTCATCAAACGAGACATTGAGAGATGAGAGTGAACCAGTTTCAGGTCTTAAAATATGAGAATAGAGGCTTTCTTTAATCTGCAAGCAACTGTTTAACACGGTTGTAATTACAACTTAAGTACTACACAGTATGTGTTAATTTCTTTACTAAACTGCACTGTTATTTTGTAAAACATTAATTCTGTAAAACATTCAAAGGCAGTCAAGGTTATGGGTTTTCTTAGGATGTTTGCGTATTAATAAAAGAAGGAGTTATAATGGGATAAGGAAGCTTTAATTATGGGCTGGGTTGTCACACTCTGAGTACCAGCTTTAGACAATCACCCTTTTTTTGTGGACTCACATAGTGGCCTCACCTTTTCTTTTTTTCTAAACTGTTTCAGTATCTGAAGTATCCTGTGGTTTATTGATTCTTGTAACCACACACTCTGCCACTAATGTTCATCACTTGTGTTTCTCCTGACTCTTGCCTCTTAAGGAGAATGAAAGGTGGAAAACGTGACACAATAAGTCTCAAATTGGATGACTCAGTTTAAATACCAAACAAGAAAAAAAGTGTCTTAAACCACCACTAGAAACATTTTCCTTTCAAATGGAATTGATCTTGAAACCTAGCTTAATCCAGCAAATAGGTAAAGAATAACAGAGGTAGGTGCTTTCAGGACATATTGTAGCATGTTAGAACTCAGTCTTCTATAGGATGACAAAAACATTTTATTTGTTTAGTTTTTTGTTGATCTTGAATTCAAGTTTCATTTTATCCAGTAGCTATCAATTCTCACCTGGATGAAATATTGCCACTTAGATTTTAATCCTTTCTTATCCTTTAAGTTAGCCTTTTAATTAAATATTTACAGAAATGTTCTTCCTTCAATACAAAATTCTTTCACATACATGTATCTTTTACAACTCATTTCCCTCCTCAAGACAAGGATCTGCCAGAGTGTCATCTTCTACCTAAAACTACTTACAGAATGTATTTCTATTATAATTATATTCTTTCCATTACTTCATTCATTTTATTTATTTGGTGGATTTTAACATTTTTAGGATATACACACCCACACAGTCCTCTGAAGTAGAAACAGTATGGCATTTTTTTGATAAGAGTGGGAGCAACAAAGTCAGACTGCCTGGGTTGGAATCCAAGCTATGACATTTAGTGGCTGTGTGGCCTTGGGTGACTTAGTGAATGAACCTCTTTGTGTTTTACTTTCCTCATTAGGAAAATGGGAGACAATAATGACCTATTTCACAGTGCTATGGTAAGGATTAAATACATGAATATTTGAAAAATACAATAGTGTTAAAATTTTTAGCTCAAAATAGTAACTATTGCTGTTGCTGTTTCTCTGAAGGTGAGGTGAAGGTGAAGTCGCTCAGTCGTGTCCGACTCTTTGAGACTCCGTGGACTATAATGTGCTAGGCTTCTCTGTCCATGGGATTCTCCAGGCAAGAATATTGGAGTGGATTGCCATTTCCTTCTTCAGGGGATCTTCCTGACCCAGGGATCGAACCCAGGTCTCCCGCATTGGAGGCAGACGCTTTAACCTCTGAGCCACTATGAAGGAAGACTTATAGGCATCTTCCTTTTTCTAACACCAAAGGTCTCTCCTTTGATCAAAATCCTTCAGTGGCCTCCTGTCTCATTTGAAGTCAAAGTCCTTACCTTGACTTACTAGACCCTACTTGATCTAACCACCCCCCACCTGTACTCCTCTGACCTCATTTCCTACTAGCCTTCATCTCCTTCACTCTACCCCAGCATCAATTGGTCTTCTTATTGTTCCTAGAAGGTGTCATGTACACTCTCACTTTCTGAGTCCTATAGCTGCTCCCTCTAGCTGAAATATTCTTTCCTCAGAGTCACGTCTCTCTCTTTCTCTTACTTATTTCTGGTATCATTCCTGATCACCCATTATAAAAGAGCAATCTCTCCCAGCATTTGGTATTCTTTATCTCCTTTCCCTTGATTTATTTTTCTCTATAACAATTATCACCATCTAGCATAAATAAAATAGATCTATTGGTGATAACAGAATCTATAGGCCTTTACTAAATATGATTGTTGATTGAAAATTTGTCCTATTACTTCTTTGTGCTGGCTTGAAAAACCATGTCATGTATTAACAATGTCTTTCAATTTTAAGATGAATCAGGTAGAATCTTCACAGAGTCACATTCTATGTAGTATATTACACTAAATGGATCTGATCCTCTCCTATAGAAATTAACAAAGGATTCTTTGTGTGTATATGTTCAAGGCTTATATATTATCGAATTAATAGCTCTTTCAATAGAACATGAACACTTGACACACATACCTGTCCTGGTAGTGAACTTCAACAAAGAGAGCTTTCTGTGTGAGGAAGGCTGGAGATTAAAGGAAAAGAGAAATGGCTTCTATTGGAAGATTCTGAAAATGTTACCACCTCCCTTTTTTTTTGGGAAAAAAAAGGGCCTCTTTGAGGAGATGTATAGGCATAGAGACTTGGTTTAAGTCTCTCGTGTGTGTGCCCTTTGACTTTGAAAAGGCATCAATTGAAATAAAGAAATGTTTCCTGCTTCTCATCAACAGATGAAAGGACAAAACATTAGAATCATGTTTTGTTCACACATTAGATCATAGCATCACATCTAGGAAAGAGGGAGGAGAAAGAGAGATTGGACATTGATAAAGAAAGATGAACAGCAAAAGAGAACAGCTGTTATGTGAGGCTTAGCCTGTGGCTTCACTGGTACCCAGCCAGCACCTCAGAATTAGAGGTTTAAATGGAACATTTATTTGTACACAGGTACGAACTGACTATATTACTTTCTTTCACAATGGTCTTTGATAATTTTTATTCCTTGCCCTTCTTTCAGGATTTCTATTCTGAAAATAAGCTGTATGTGTTCCTGGGTCCATTAGCAAAATAGCATTTGTTTTTATTTTCTTCTAAAACTTTATTAAATATTTCAAGCATACAAAGAACTTAAAAAATAATGGCATTAAATACCTGTATAGCCATTATCTAGTTTTGTTACATATAACATGTTTCCATATTTGCTTAATTAAAAAAAATCTATTTATTTATTTGACTGTGTCAGGTCTTTTGCATCATGTAGGATCTTTTATTGCGAGCTCTTGGGCCTGGCTGATTCACTCTTTGACCAAGGATCGAACCCATGTCCTCTGCATTGCAAGGACCACCAGGGAAATCCCACTTAATTTTTTTTTTTTAAGAAATAGAACATTTTCGTGGCTGATTCATGTCGATGTATGGCGAAAAACACCACAATATTGTAAAGTAATTAGCCTCCAATTAAAATCAATTAATTAATTAAAAAAAAGAAATAGAATATTACAGTTCCAGTTTAAGCTTTATGGGAGGACTTCATAACCTTATCTCCTCTCTTCTTGCCTCAAGAGGTAAACTGCACCCTGAATCTGACGTCCACTGTGCTTTGCATGTTTTAGAAGTTATACTGATGATATACTGTGCATAGTCTGCAATATTTTCATGCTCAACATTGCATTTTGGAGTTTTATTCCTATTGATACATGGAGCTCTCATTCATATGCTTTAAGTGCTATATGTGTGCCATTGAATTAATATTTCCAGATTAATTCACCAATTCTCTTACTGATGAACAATCAGGTATTCCCAATTTTTCATTATTATTGGCAATATAGCGATGAACATTAACTTTAACTTTCCTTGTGGACACATATGAGAGTTTTGCAAAGGTACATGTGAGCATCTTCAACTTTTCTAACAAACTGTTCCTCAAAGTAACTGCACCTATTTATTGCTACAGGCTGAGGCTACTTCTCTATATGTGTGCTTGTAAATATTCTAAATCTTATTTTTTGTCAATCCAATGAGTATGAAATACTCAATTCAAATGCACAGTATTTAAATCTGTTGCAATCCAATCATTAGGGCTAGTTTTGGGGAAGCTATTAGGGTTATGATATTCAGTCTTTCTATTAATGAACATAGTTTCTCTGACCATTTATTTAGATTTTTAGTTTTAAGAAGGTTTATCATTGATGAAGATTTTGTACCTCCTTCTATAGATTTATAATATATATGTTATGCATTTATTCTTGTTGTAAGTGGAATTTTAAAATTATATAAATATAGTTTTTTGGTATAGAAAATAGAATGCAATAAATTTATACTACTAACTATATACACTACAAAATAAGAAAATTCTCAAATCAGTAACCTAAGCTCAATCTCAAGAACCTAGAAAGGGAAGATAATAATAAACCTAAAACAAGCAGAAGAAAGAAAATAATAGATAGGAAATCACTGAAATTGAAAACAGATAAACAATAGAGAAAATGAAACAAATTGGTTTTTTGAAAATTCCAATTAAATGGACAAACATAGTAATTAAGAATATCAGGAATAAAACAGAGAATATCACTTCAGACCCTCAAACATCAAAGGGATAATAAGAAAAAGCTAGAGATAACTCTATATCTAAACTTGACAATTTAGATTAAATGGACTAATTCCAAAACAATTTAAATCTCTACAAATTACTCAGCATGAAAAAGATCATCTGAATATCCTTATAAGTATTAAATAAATTGAATTTATAATTTAAAAAACTACAAAAGAAGAAATTCCTAGGCCCAGATGGTTTCCCTGGAGAATGCTACTAAATGTTTAAAGAAGAATTAACACCAATTCTACAAAATCTATTACACAAAATAGAAGGAACATTTACCATCTCATTTTATTAAGTTAGTATTACCTTGTCACCAAAACCAGACAAAGACAATACCAAAAAGAAAAAAAAGGAGGAAGAAAGGAGAGAAAGAAACACAGAGAGAAGGAGGGAACTATAGACCAATATCCCTTATTAACATAGATGCAAAAATGCTTAACAAAAATTATCAAATATAATTCAGCAATATAGAAAAAGGCTTGCAAACCATGAGCAAGTGGGGTTTATTACAGGAACAGAAGACTGGTTAAATATTTAAAATTCAGAGGCTAAATCACATAATCATACCAACTGATGCATAAAACCTAGCATGACAAAATTTAATGCCCATCCTTAAGAAAATTCAGAATGACAAAAATGGAGGGGAATTTCCTCAACTTGATAAACAGGGTTTATATATATATATATATATATATATATATATAAACTACACTTGATATTATTCTTAAGAGTCATAGACTGGATGTTTTCCTTCTAAGATTGGGAACAAGAGAAGGATGTCTGCTCTCACTGCTCTTATTTAACATGACTGGAAATTCTAGCCAGTGCAATAAGGCAAGAAAAGGAAATAAATAGCATATGCATTGGAAAGGATTATCTGACAAAAGATTAATATGTAGATTATGCAAAAACAAAACAAACATACAAAATCTTAAAACTCAATAGTGAAAAAAAAAAGCAAAGAATCCAATTAGAACACAGGCCAAAGAAGATATATAGACAGCGCCAAGCATATGAAAAGATGTTGAGCATCATCAGCCATTAAAGAAATGCAAATTAAAACCACAATAAGGCATCACTATAAACCTATCAGAATATCTAAAATAAAAAATAGCAACACCATCAGTTGCTGCTCAGAATGCAGAGAAAATTAATTGTTCATACACTGCTAGTGGGAATGTAAATGGTAGAGCAATTCTGGAAAACAGTTTGGCATTTTCCAAAAGGGAAAAAAAAAATCAAACATGCAGTTACCATACAACCCAGCAATTGCATTCCAGGGCATTTATAACAGTAAAATGAAGACTTACTTGCAAACAAAATCAGGTACAGTGTTTAGAGAAGAGTGTTGAGTTGAATGATGGCTTCCCAAAAGATACACTCAAGCCTTAATTCCTGGAACTTGTGAATATTACCTTGTTTGGAATAGGGTTTTTGCGGATTTAATGAAGGATCTTGATATGAAGAGATCATTCTGGATTATCCGTGAGCCCTAAATCCAAACACAAGGTCCTTATAAGAGACACAAAGGGGATATTTGACAGAGAGGAGAGAGGAAGGAGATATGAAGACAGAGGCAGGAATTGGAGTGTGTAGCTTCAAGGAAGCCAGACAAACTGTGTAAAGAGGCAAAGAATAGATTCTCCCCCAGGGCTCTCAAAGAGAACAGGGTACTGCCAGATTCTGGACTCTGGGCCTCAGAGAAATGTGAGAGAATAAATTTTTATTGTTTTAAGATCATTTCTGGTGATTTGTTATGGTAGCTACAGGAAACTAATACAAGCAGCTTTATTCAGAAATAGCTCAAAACAAAGCAGTGTTGATGTGCTTTAAAGGGTAAATAGCTAAACTGTGAAACATCCACATCACTAAATACCACTCAGCAATAAAATGGAAAGTACTGACACATGCAAAAAAACTTGGATGAATCTCTAAAGAATAATGCTAAATAAAGAAAAAGCCAATCCTAAAAGATGACATATTGTGTATTCCATTTATATAACATTCTTAATAGGACAAAATTATAAAATAGAGAACAGATTAGTAGTTGCCAGGGGTTAAGGAAGGCTAGAGACAGGAAAGTAGATGTAGCTATAAAAGGCAGCCTGAGAAATCCTTGTGGTAACATAAATGTTTTGTATCTTGACTGTATCAATGTCAACATCCTGGTTGTGATATAGTACTGTAGTTTTGCAAGATATGATCATTGAGGGGAACTGAATAAAGGTATATAGGCTCTCTTTATATTATTTCTTGCAATCACATGTAAATCTACAGTTGTCTCATAGTTAAAAATTTGATTTAAAAATGATCTGCTTAGTGAGGGCACAGCAGGGAGGTAGAAAAAAGTAAACAAATAAACAGAAAAAACCCAAGCTAGAAGCATCGTTGCAAAATGCCAAGGTAGCTCCCAATAAAATTCTATCTATTTAAAATTGTAGTTTCCTTTTTGACAAAGTGTTTAATCATATTTCTTATAAGTGAGACAGCTTTGGTATTAAAAGGTAATATCATTTTTTCTTTTTTATTCTTCTCTTTTTGCAATAGTGAAAGGCCTCCCTGGTGGTTCAAGATGGTAAAAAATCTGTCTGCAATGCAGGAGACCTGAGTTCAGTCTCTGGGTTGGGAAGACCTCTGGAGAAAGGAATGGCTACCTACTCCAGTATTCTTGACTGAAGAAGTCCAAGAGGAGCCTGGCAGGCTACAGTCCATGGGGTCACAAAGAATTGGTAAGAATACTAGAGTAGGTAGCCATTCCCTTCTCCAGGGGATCTCCCTGACCCAGAGATCGAACCCAGGTCTCCAGTACTGCAGGCAGATTCTTTACCGTCTGAACCACAAGAGAAGCCTTTCACTACTGCAGAAAGAGAAGAATAAAAAGAAAAAAGTGATACTGCTTTTCTGCAGTACTAAGAAAGAAAATCACCATGCTGGCTGTTATAAAATTTCCCCTCTACAAACTGCTTCAGACTCAGCCTGTAACTGACACTTGGGTCATTCTCTCTTTTCTCCCAGAAATTCTGTTTTTACCTTCTATTTCATATCATATAGAAGAGTGCTTCACCATCTTTTAATTCTGTATTTCACTCTAAAGTACAGACTACTTTAAATACCATAATGCAGTTCCCATCTAGTTTAAACTTACCACTTTAGTTGCCCTTACTTAAGTAATGACAAAATGTCTATCTGCAGTCTATTTAACCTTGTTGCTGCTGCTGCGTCACTTCAGTCGTGTCCGACTCTGTGCAACCCCATAGATGGCAGCCCACCAGGCTCCCCCGTCCCTGGGATTCTCCAGGCAAGAACACTGGAGTGGGTTGCCATTTCCTTCTCCAATGCATGAAAGTGAAAAGTGAAAGTGAAGTCATTCAGTAGTGTCTGGCTCTTAGCGACCCCATGGACTGCAGCCTACCAGGCTCCTCCATCCATGGGATTTTCCAGGCAAGAGTACTGGAGTGGGATGCCGTTGCCTTCTCCGATTTAACCTTGCTAGTTTTCACTATTCCATGATGCCAGTGATTTTGGGTGGCCTTGGCCTGCAAAGTCTTGAAGTGGGGCTTGGGTTCCTACCCAGAGATTAAGGCTGGGTCACGGCAGTGAGAGCACCAAATCTTAGAACACGACTGGTGGTCACTCACAAGCCCTTTGGCTTTGCAGAAAAGAATTTCCACAAAGATGGGGAGTAGTGATGCAAGTAAGGTTTTTATTAAGAGGAAAAAAGAGTACAGTACACATGGATAAACACATGGGCAGAAAGAGAGAGAGAGAGAGTCACTGAGTTGCACCCTCATGGCAGTTTGATTTACTTTTCTGGGGCATTTCTTCCAGGTTCCCTTTGGCTAATCATTTTGATTTGCCTGGTTCACAGTCCATACTTGGTATATCTCAGGATCCTGCTATATGTGCATACACTATCTCTTAGCCAAGACTGATTCTGCCAAAAAGGCCTATGGGTAGAGCATCCCTTGACATCACTTCTGTTTGAACTCCAGAGAGCCTTTCTGCACCTGTGTGGTTAGGGAGATCTCCTGACTTTGAGAATGAGAAATAATGTGGTCTGGGCAGGGCCTGCCTTCTCCCCTAACTGTCCTGCTCAACTCTGAGTTACATTCCATAGGGGATGAATCTCCAATTGCTTTACCTGGGGAGTGAATCTACCTCCTGCCTCACCACTAATTCCCAAATTACTCATTTCTGTTAGGGGAAACACACTGACTGAAACAGCCCACCCTGGCCAGGCACCATAGTAAAACCATTTGCATGAGTTATTTTATGACAGGAGGTCCTGGTAAGGAACATGAAACTAATAAACCACCACCAACCGGAAGAGTTCAGGAAAGATCAATATGAGACGTCATGTGTCCTACCACCTCCCAAAATCCTTCTTGCTGGCATCCATCTTGGCTGAGCAATGCATGAACCACCAGGAAGGACCCAGAGTCAGAATGAATGGCCAAATACAATCTGGAAACTAATTCCATCACCATAAAACTTGAGACTGCTAGCCACAACGCAGAGTAGCTCTCCTGGGTTCCCTTACTCTCCTGCTCTCCACCTGAGCACTCCTTCCCAATAAAGTCTCTTGCTTTGTCAGTACATGTGTCTCCTTGGACAATTCATTTCCGAGTGAGTGTGAGAACAAGAGCTTCCTTTTAGGCACTGGAAGGGGTCCCCCTTCCTGCAATATTTCCAAGATTTTAACTTCATATTAGGACTCTAAGTACCTTAGTAAATGCCCTATGCTTTCATTATTTTTATTGAATCCTTTGCCTGGAGAAGGAAATGGCAACCCATTCCAGTATTCTTGCCTGGAAAATTCCATGGAAGGAAGAGCCTGTTGGGCTGCAGTCCATGGGGTGGAAAAGAGCTGGACACAACTGTGTGACTTTCATTAACAGACCACCAACCTCAAATGTGGGTCACAGTTTGTACATTTACAGTGTCATGAGAATTTGTACACCTCAGGATAAAGACCAGATGCCACATTCTTCCATTTTTGTTAAAGGTTCTGACATTTGTTAGTAAAAGTTCTTTCAGCACTGTCAAAGTTACAAGTTCTGCTAATTTTTCCTTCACAATTCTTTCAATTGTCTTCAATTAACAAGGCCATTATGTCTAGCCTAATGCAACTGCTTCTTACTGACCTCCCTATACTCAGAATCTTTTCACTTTAAAATAGACTGCAGACTATAAAGTCAGACATGTATTCGATTTATTTTTTTCCATCTCACATTGTTGTTTGAAACCATTCAGTTGCTTTCCATTTACTAATAGTGTTTTCAAAGGGTGCATAATCTTTTGTGAAACTTTTTTCCCCCTAGTCATCTGTTTTGAGTCACAATGTAAATGTATCCTATGAATCATAGTTAAAAACAAAAAAACTGAAAAATAATGTCCCAAAGAATAAAGTCTAAATTTTCACACCAGATATTCAAAATCTATCACAATTGTATCCCTAACTGATCTGTTATACCCTACTGTTCACTATTTGCTTTATGAAACCATTAACCCTCTCAAGTTAATCTAATTGCCTTATCTTAAAACACACCCCATGTTTTGCAAACTATCTTTTTGCAGATATGCCATAGGGATTTCACTAAATATACAGTAAGGGCTTCCCTGGTGGCTCAGACGGTAAAGTGTCTGCCTGCAATGTGGGAGACCTGGGTTCAATCCCTGGGTTGGGAAGATCCCCTGGAGAAAGAAATGGCAACCCACTCCAGTACTCTTGACTGGAAAATTCCGTGGACAGAGGAGCCTGGTGGGCTACAGTGCACGGGGTCACAAAGAGTCAGACACGACTGAGTGACTTCACTTCACTTCACTTCACAATAAAGGGAAAAAGAAAAAATAGAGCCCTAAAAACAAGTCTATCAGAATTTTACCTAGATCAAATGCCTCCATGAAATGCTCTTTTATTACCCTAACAGAGAAGCACTGTTCATTTACCTAAAATTGTACACCTGTTCTTTTTACTGTTCTTATGGTGATTATGTAATGTCTTTTAATATAATAGTTTGTTATCATCTTTTAGTCATTCTTGTAATATAAGTACATTAAAAATTGGTATTGCACATTATATATTTCTTTAATACAATACTTAATGCTTCTAAGAAAGTCAAGAGAAATTTAACCAGCACCCAGCTGAAGGTATAAAACATTAAAGACAAAATTGAAGTACCCATGCAGTTCTCTCCATCCCAACCCTCTCCCCTACTAGAGGTAACTGTTATCCTAAATTCCCCTGCATGTTTTTCTACTTTTATTACATATGCCACTATCTCTGCATTTTAAAACTTTATATTAATGACATCCCAATGCACACATATATTTTGGTTTACTATGCTCTATATTGATTACTATATTTGCTCACATCACAGCAAATGGCTCCAGTTGATTAACTGGGTATATCGTATTCTTTTATATTAACTGATCACAGGATACTTATTTATCTTGTCTTTGATGGATAGTTTACTTGCAACTATTCACTCTTACAATGATGTTAACAAACATTCTTATACATATCTGTGTATATAAGAGAGTTTCCTTATGGTGCTACCTAGAAGTGGGATCTGCTCTAGCATAGGGTGTGATCACTTTTGTCCTTATCTGTGCATGCCAAGTTGCCCCAATCGTGTCCAACTCTTTGTGACCCTATGGACTGTAGCTCACCAGGCTCCTCTGTCCATGGTATTCTCCAGGCAAGAATAGTGGAGTGGGTTGCCATGCCCTTCCTGACCTAGGAATCGAACTGGATCTCTTAAATCTGAATTGGCAGGCAGGTATTCTTGCCTGGAGAATCCCATGGACACAGGAGCCTGGTGGGCTACAGTCCACAGGGTCACAAAGAGTCGGACATGACTGAGCGACTTCACTTTCACTTTCTTTACCACTAGCACCACCTGAAAGGCCCATTAATACATGTTAACAAAATCAATTCCCAGTCTTTCTGGATTGTATTTTCACTATTTATCATATCTTCTAGGGAACAAAAAATTTAACTTCTTAAAAAGTTATAGATATATTAATTTTTTATAGAATTACAGTTCTATTTGTATTTTCTAATGGCTTTTGAGTCAGTTTTTTAGTTTTGTTTTAGTAAAATGGAAAATTGTCCTTTTCAGCTACACTTTCAAATTTATTGGCATAAAGTAGCTTATGTCAACTAGGGGAAATCTTCTGAGCTTAACCTACAATTTTCCTACTGTTTATGGGGTTCTCAGTATGAAAATAAAAAAAAAATGAAGAACCATGGCATCCAGTTCCATTTTAAAACATTAAAGACAAAATTGAAGTACCCATGCAGTTCTCTCCATCCCAACCCTCTCCCCTACTAGAGGTAACTGTTATCCTAAATTCCCCTGCATGTTTTTCTACTTTTATTACATATGCCACTATCTCTGCATTTTAAAACTTTATATTAATGACATCCCAATGCACACATTATATTTTGGTTTACTATGCTCTATATTGATTACTATATTTGCTCACATCACAGCAAATGGCTCCAGTTGATTAACTGGGTATATCGTATTCTTTTATATTAACTGATCACAGGATACTTATTTATCTTGTCTTTGATGGATAGTTTACTTGCAACTATTCACTCTTACAATGATGTTAACAAACATTCTTATACATATCTGTGTATATAAGAGAGTTTCCTTATGGTGCTACCTAGAAGTGGGATCTGCTCTAGCATAGGGTGTGATCACTTTTGTCCTTATCTGTGCATGCCAAGTTGCCCCAATCGTGTCCAACTCTTTGTGACCCTATGGACTGTAGCTCACCAGGCTCCTCTGTCCATGGTATTCTCCAGGCAAGAATAGTGGAGTGGGTTGCCATGCCCTTCCTGACCTAGGAATCGAACTGGATCTCTTAAATCTGAATTGGCAGGCAGGTATTCTTGCCTGGAGAATCCCATGGACACAGGAGCCTGGTGGGCTACAGTCCACAGGGTCACAAAGAGTCGGACATGACTGAGCGACTTCACTTTCACTTTCTTTACCACTAGCACCACCTGAAAGGCCCATTAATACATGTTAACAAAATCAATTCCCAGTCTTTCTGGATTGTATTTTCACTATTTATCATATCTTCTAGGGAACAAAAAATTTAACTTCTTAAAAAGTTATAGATATATTAATTTTTTATAGAATTACAGTTCTATTTGTATTTTCTAATGGCTTTTGAGTCAGTTTTTTAGTTTTGTTTTAGTAAAATGGAAAATTGTCCTTTTCAGCTACACTTTCAAATTTATTGGCATAAAGTAGCTTATGTCAACTAGGGGAAACTTCTGAGCTTAATCTACAATTTTCCTACTGTTTATGGGGTTCTCAGTATGAAAATAAAAAAAAAATGAAGAACCATGGCATCCAGTTCCATTACTTCATGGCAAATACATGGGGAAACAATGGAAACAGTGACAGACTTTATTTTCTTGGGCTCCAAAATCACTGCAGATGGTGAATGCAGTCATGAAATTAAAAAATGCTTGCTCCTTAGGAGAAAAGCTATGACAAACCTAGACAGCATATTAAAAAACAGAGATATTACTTTGCCAACAAATGTCCATCTAGTCAAAGCTATGGTTTTTTCAGTAGTCATGTGTGGATGTGAGAGCTGGACCATAAAGAAAGTTGAGGAGTGAAGAATTGATGTTTTTGAACTGTGGTGTTGGAGAAGACTCTTGAGAGTCCCTTGAACTGCAAGGAGATCCAACCAATCCATCCTAAAGGAAGTCAGTCCTGAATGTTCACTCAAAGGACTGATGTTGAAGCTGAAGCTTCAATACGTTGGCCACCTGATGCAAAGAACTAACTCATTGGAAAAGACCCCGATGCTGGGAAAGATTGAGGGCAGGAGGAGAAGAGGACGACAGAGGATGAAATGGTTGGATGGCTTCACCAACTCAATGGATATGAGTTTGAGCAAGCTCCAGGGGTTGGTGATGGACAAGGAAGCTTGGTATGCTACAGTCCATGGAGTCGCAAAGAATCGGACATGATTGAGCAACTGAACTGAACTGGACTGAGTCTACAGTTAGATGCACATAACTATTACAGGTCATTCTTGGCATAAATTCTTTTAGCAGAATACAGGCCAGGATACACAGCACACTGGCAGGGCAATACCAGGCATTTTTCTTGAGTAGGAGTAGTTATCATAACAGGCAACCAAGCCAAAAAAGAACTAATCTCAGATCTGAGGGAACAAAATCACACTGGGTGGGTAAAGGAGTAACTAATATTTCCCTTAATAATCTTATAGGCATAGCTTAAAGTCATTACACTCAGAGAAGTTTAAAGCTGTGATTCCTACCAGGTATTAATAGCATGTTTACAGCTCTCCCAGGCCAAAGTGATTTACTCATCAAATGTCATTTTTAATATAAGCAATGATGCCTGGTATAAACAGAGCTCACATTCCAAAAGTCAGCTGTGGTGATTATTTGTAACTCCAAGGAAAAGAGCTATTTAATCCTTGATTCTCAAATGTATTTCCTTATGTTTTAAAATGTGGCTGTAGTAAAGAATCTGCCTGCCAATGTAGGAGCTGCAGGAGATGTGGATTTGATTCTTGGTCCAGGAAGATCTGGAGGAGGAAATGGCAACCTATTCCAGTATTCTTGCCTGAAGAATCCTATGGACAGAGGAGTGTGGCGGGCTATAGTCCATGTTATAGCAGAGTCAGACACAACTGAGCATGCTTGTATACACATACCATTTTCATTCATAATTATTTATGGCTTTCTGCTTTTTTGGGGGATCAATTTTGCTTCATGTTTCTCTATTATTCTTTTCAAAGAAAAACCTTTTAATTTTATCTTTGTCTCTTAATTCCTCAATTTCTATTCTTTATTTCCTTCCTTTTACTTTGCTTACTTTCTCAAGCTGAATATTCAGTTATAAGTTTTCCTCTAAGTACCTCCTTAGCTTCATCTCGCAAGCTCTGAAATATAATATTTCAATACAATAGTATAATATTTACAATACAATAATATTTTAAATTACTGTGCCATTCTAAATAATTTCAATTTTCTATTGCAATTTTTATTTCGGACTCATTAATTTAGAGCTGTGTTTCTTTTTAATTAATTTTTATTTTTCAGTTTGTTTTGCTTTACAATACTGTATTCGTTTTGCTATACATTGACATGAATACATGAACTCCCAATCCCGACCCCCACCTCCCCGCTCCTGCCCCACACCATCTCTCTGGATTATCCCTGTGCATCAGTCCCAAGCATCCTGCATCCTGCATCGAACCTAGACCGGTGATTCATTTCACTTATGCTATCATACATGTTACAGTGCCACTCTGCCAAATCATCCCACCCTCTCCCTCTCCCACAGAGTCCAAAAGGCTGTTCTATACATCTGTGTCTCTTTTGCTGTCTCACATACAGGTTTATCATTACCATCTTTCTAAATTCCATATATATGTGTAAGTATACTGTATTGGTGTTTTTCTTTCTGGGTTACTTCACTCTGTATAATCGGCTCCAGCTTCATCCACCTCATTAGAACTGATTCAAATGTATTCTTTTTAATGGCTGAGTAATACTCCATTGTGTATATGTACCACAGCTTTCTTATCCATTCATCTGCTGATGGACATCTAGGTTGCTTCCATGTCCTGGCTATTATAAATAGTGCTGCGATGAACGTTGGGGTACACGTGTCTCTTTCAATTCTGGTTTCCTCAGTGTGTATGCCCAGCAGTGGGATCGCTGGATCATAAGGCAGTTCTATTTGCAATTTTTAAAGGAATCTCTACACATATGGTAAATTTGAATTTTGCTTTTTGGAACTTTTTGGAGTTTTTTTTTTTTAGTTTTTTTTAAATATAAATTTATTTAATTGGAGGCTAATTAAAATAAGTATTTTAAATCCAGAGTTAGTTGAATCCTTGGGTGTGAAACCCATGGATAGGAAAGGCTGGCTGTATATAGTACTTTTCTCTTAGAGTCTCCAGATATACAATTATGTCATCAGCAAATAAAAGTTAATGTTGCCTCTATTGCTCTGTTTTAAAGATAAACTTTAAAAAATCTTAGAACAATTTCAGGTTTACAAAAAAGCAAAGGTAGTTTCCATATATCAGAAAGTTCCCAAATATTACACATATTGTTATTAACTAGAGTGCTTACTGTATTTCTAAGATTTTTTTCTACTAAGATTTTCTTTGTACCCAATGTTCTTTTTCTGTTCCAGGAACCCATCCCAGATCCTACATTGCATGTAGTAGCCATGTCTCTTGAGGCTCTTCTTGGATGTGACAATTTCTCAGACTTCCCTTATTTTTTATGACCTTGATAGTTTTGAGGAGTACTAGTCAAGTATTTTATAAAATGTTCCTCAACTTGGATTTGTCTGATGTTTTTTCCTATTAGCCTGGGACTATGGATTTTGGGAGAGGAAGACTGCAGAGGTTGAGTATCCCTTTCATTGTGTGATACTGTCAACATGCCTTATCCCTGTTAATGTTGACGTTGACCACATAGCTGAAGTAGTGTTGTCAAGTTATTCCACTGTCAAGTTACTCCTTTTCTCTCATTCCATATTGTTGTATTTTTTTGGAAGGAATTCACTACGTGTAACTCACTCTTCAGGAATAGGGAGTTACATTCCACCTCCCTGAGAGCCAAATTACCTGTGTCACATATCTGAAATTCTTCTGCATGGGAAATTGGTCTATTCTCTCAGATGTATCCAATTGTTTATTTATATCAGTTTTGACCCATAGATATTTATTTTATACTTTGGGGTATAGTACCAAAAGGTTACTTACTTAATTTATTTGCTCATCTTGTTACAGCTTTGGCCATTGGGAGCTCATTCCTGTCTTCTTTGATGTAACCCTATTACCAAGGGGCTTTTTTATTTTTTAGCACTTTCTTTCTGACACAATAAGATCTTTCAGGCTCCTCTTCTATATTTCCTCTCTGAGCCCTACAATCAGTAATTTCTCCAAGAAGCCTGGTTCCTTTATTGGAAAATAGTATTGGGAACCAACATCTGTGCTTATTTCTACATTTGTTTCTTTCAGATTTTGGGAGTATCATTTCTCTTAGACCCTTTCAGCTAACAAGACGAAGAAATATATGTATGTATACTCATGTGCCATTTATTTAACTGTTCAATTCAAGCATACATGTATAAACGTACCAGGATTGTTAACCTATACCCATACGAGAAAGAACACTATCAACTAGATTACAATGTTTTTATCTTTTGCTTTTAGGCTTGCAAACTAGATTTCTAAAGTTGTTTAAGTCAGGGAATCTTAGCGAGGTGGTTTCATACAGTTGTAATATAATTAGATTGTTCAGTCAAATTCTGAATTCCATTCTTGATGTCAAAATGTTTTCTTAATATGCATATGTTGATTCACTTTTTGTGCTGTAAGGCTCTATGGGTTTTGATACATATGTAGTGTCATATATTTACCATAACATCATACAGAATAGTTTCATTGCCCTAAACCATCCTCTATGCTTGGAGAAGTATTCTTGCCTGGGAAATCCCAAGGACAGAGGGCCTGGAGGGCTCAGTCTATGAGGTCTTAAAGAGTCACACATGACTTAGCGACTGAGCACGGTCATCTTTAGGAACAGTGTAGGCCACACAAAACACATCAGTGGCTCCTAGTGTGTGGCCTCTGGTTTAGTATGTTTCTTTCCCACTTGGCTGTCTGCTCCACAGGGGCACATGCCCACATGCCCATGTCTGCTCTGCTCAGCACAGTTTCTGGATTTAATAAATGGAAAAATAAAAATAGAAGACTGAACCACCCTCCCAGTAGAGCATCAGGTTCAGAAAGAATACACTGGCAAGAAGATGGCATTCTGTCACTCCCTACCTCTTTTTTGATTGCCCGCTGGAAATGTCACCATTTCCCTTTAAGCCCTACTCCCAGTTGCCCCCGGAAGCCTCCTTACCCTCTGCCCTGAAGTCATCATAATGGCCACATGGGTTCTGGCTGGGGTGGGGCCCTCTATGACATTACCAAGGGCCCAGCCCTGGCTGGTCCTCACTCTCCTGGTGCCAGGGCAGACCAGCACACCAGGGGCCATTTCCTCTCCACACATCATGTGGTCCCTCAAATCATTCCTGTGCTTATCCGTGGGTATTATCAGTGTTGTTTACTTCTCAGAGAAAGAAAGCCGAAGAACTCTAGGGGAAGGTGCTCTGTGGAGGACACTTTCTAATTTGGCAGAATCTACCAGAGCGTGCCCAAGATTGGCTTGAGATCACGTTGCTCTGGCTTTTCTTCATTGTGCTGATGTACATGACAGTGAAGTTGGCAGGAGAGAGTGGCGAGAGTAATGTGCAGACTCCTCCTTCCCATCAGGGCGATTCATCTGGCTCTCCGGGAAAGAAAAAGAAAAAGGCTTCCCCCAACAAAGACTATATGTTCAATACCTTAACCCTGCTCGAGATGGACCTTGTGAAATTTGTGTCCAGGGTGCATAATCTGAAACTCGCCATGGCAACCGGTGGTAACCTCAACCCTCCCAATGTTGAGGTTCCTGTAGACGCACACAGTAACATTACAGTAAAGAGCTATGGGGCAACGAAGACTCTGATTGAGTGGATTTGTGTGTCAAAGTAGGAGAGGAATTGTTGAGTGTTGACATACTGTATTCAAACTAATAAAACTATTCTGAAGTAAAAGAAAATAATCTCTGATATTTTTTATTTGCTCTAAGTTTTACCTTTTCCAGAATGTCATATAATTGGCATCATGCAGTGTATAACGTTTTCCAGACTAGCTTATTTACTTAATAACATTCATTCAGGTTTCATCCATTTCTTTTTGTGATCTGATAGCTCATTTCTTTTTATTTTTGAATAATATTCTGTAATATTGATGTACCATGGTTTGTTTATCCATTCAGCTATTAAAGGACATTTTCTCCACCCAGCTCACATCCATAGGACAGAAACTCTACTCCAGACATAGTAAGCTGAGAATACTAGGCTTCAATAATCTTCAAACCAGGTTCCCTGTAGAGCTGAGATTCCATACTAGGAGAGACAAAGCAATGCCCCATCTCCTCCTGCCCCCCAGCCTAGAGTCTTGCTTATATGGGAATGGCATTGATAGAATAAAAGTTCTGTTCCATCTCTGGAGCAGTAGCACAGAGATTCTGCAGAAGGTGAGAGTCAGGCCATACGAACAGAGGTGCATAGCTCTCCTGAAGAGACTACTTTATTTGGAATAGAGACTGAGGAAGTTCAAGTTTAAGGATGCTGTAAAGAAGTGCAGGTTTTGCTGCTGAGCAAACAATACAAAAAATGGAAGAGGAGATGGAACTGTATAGGAGTAACATTTCTATATCTCACTGTCATTGTTGTTGTTCAGTCACCCAGTCATCTCTGACTTTGCGACCACATGGACTGCAGCACACCAGGCCTCCCTGTCCCTCACCATCTCCTGGAGTTTGCCCAAGTTCATGTCCATGTTCATGGCATCAGTGATGCCATCTAGCCATCTCATCCTCTGACACCCTCTTCTTCTTCTGCCCTCAATCTTTCCCAGCATCAGGAACTTTTCCAATGAGTCAGCTGTTTGCATCGGACTCTGATGCTGGGAGGGATTGGGGACAGGAGGAGAAGGGGACGACAGAGGATGAGATGGCTGGATGGCATCACTGACTCGAGGGATGTGAGTCTGAATGAACTCTGGGAATTGGTGATGGACAGGGAGGCCTGGCGTGCTGTGGTTCATGGGGTTGCAAAGAGTCAGACACGACTGAGTGACTGAACTGAACTGAACCAAAATACTGGAGCTTCAGCATCATCATCATTCCTTCTCATCTCATCCTCTGACACCCTCTTCTTCTTCTGCCCTCAATCTTTCCCAGCATCAGGAACTTTTCCAATGAGTCAGCTGTTTGCATCGGACTCTGATGCTGGGAGGGATTGGGGACAGGAGGAGAAGGGGACGACAGAGGATGAGATGGCTGGATGGCATCACTGACTCGAGGGATGTGAGTCTGAATGAACTCTGGGAATTGGTGATGGACAGGGAGGCCTGGCGTGCTGTGGTTCATGGGGTTGCAAAGAGTCAGACACGACTGAGTGACTGAACTGAACTGAACCAAAATACTGGAGCTTCAGCATCATCATCATTCCTTCCAGTGAATATTCAGGGTTGATCTTCCTTAAGATTGACTGGTTTGATCTCCTTGTTGTCCAAGGGACTTTCAGAAGTCTTCTCTAGCACACAGTTCAAAGGCATCAACTCTTTGGCTTTCCTATTAGACCATAATATTCATGGAAGGTGCTTTGGAATCACCCAGGCATTGGGCTATTTGGCTCTCTTTTTTCTAGTTTCCATGTAGAGGAAACAAAGGTAACTTCTAAATTTTGGACTTATAAGTGGATAGAGAGGCTTCCCTGGTGGCCCAGTGGTAAAGCACTGCATACCAAAGCAGGATATGCAAGAGACCTGGGTTTGATCCCTGGGTTGGGAAGATCTTCTGGAGTAGGAAATGGCAACCCACTCCAGTATTTTTGCCTAGAAAATTCCATGGACAGAGGAGTCTGGTGGGCTGCATATAGTCCATGGGGTCACAAAGAGTTGGACACAACTGAGCACACTTGCAAAGAAGGAGGAAATGGGTAGATAGTGAGGCAATTAACAGAGATAGGGAAGGATATCATGAGAATAATTTAGACTAGAATTAATGTATAAGGATATAGTATGAAGGATGTTAAAGTGAGAAGGGAAAGTGTTAGTCGCTCAGTTGTGTCTGACTCTTTGCGACCCCATGAACTGTAGCCCACCAGGCTCCTCTGTCCATGGAATTCTCCAGGTAGAATACTGGAGTGGGTAACCATTCCCTTCTCCAGGGGATTCCTGACCCAGAGATTGAACCTGGGCCTCCTGCATTGCAGGCAGATTATTTACCCTCTGAGCCACCAGATGAAGAATGTTAAAACTAGTAAATCCAACTGGAGGGCTTGTTTCAAGTATTCAAACTGTTATACTATGGCAGAGACTGTACACCAGTATTCATGTGCTCCTCTATATTTTCCGATGGTTTTCTGTTTAGCCAAGTGGGGTCATGTGGTTTGATATGACCAATGGAAGTGGATGATGGGATTGATAACTGCCACTTCAGGCCTGGCCCATTCAATAGCCCTCATAATTTTTCATGCTGAAACTCTCTGATGTTGATGCAGCTGGAAGCAAAGGAATTGAGACGGCATAGCATGATGCAAAAAACCTGGATCCCTGAGTTCACCACTTCAGTTCAGTCGCTCAATTGTGTCTGACTCTGCGAGCCCATGAACCACAGCACACCAGGCCTCCCTGTCCATCACCAACTCCCGGAGTTCACCCAAACTCATGTCCATTGTGTCGGTGATGCCATCCAGCCATCTCATCCTCTGTCATCCCCTTCTCCTCCTGCCCTCAATCTTTCCCAGCATCAGGGTCTTTTCCAATGAGTCAGCTCTTCATATCAGGTGGCCAAAGTACTGGAGTTTCAGCTTCAACATCATTCCTTCCAGTGAACACCCAGGACTGATCTCCTTTCACCACTTAAAGGAAACCTGTCTAGAATAGTTGTTCAGACAGGATCCATCTCATAGGACTTTGTGTGAGTGAGAAAAAAATCTCTGTATTAAGCCAGTGAAATTTCAGAGTTTGTTTATTATCACAGCAGAGTCTAATCTACCCTGACAAACATGTCTGTCTACACACCATTATCCATAGGAAGACTCTCTCCGCTGGAGCCACACATGGAGATTCAAGAGAAGCACTTATTGCTTGTCAGTTTTGTTAAGGATTTTTTTCCTCAGCTTTATGACTTTTGCTCAAGAAAGTCACTGACTTCATAAGGAAAAGTCATCACTTGATTATTTGAGTTTCAAGAAAAATCTGTGTCTTTCTGGGAAAAAAAAACCCTCAATTTGAATGATTATAAGCATGGCTCAGATTGACTTTGAACAACCCAAATTTATGCTTTTATGATGAGCTTCATCATTATGGTACCATGCAAGAGAAACTGAATGCAGTGATGGGAAAAACTGTAGCTGTAGCACATAGGCTTTTGATGGAGATTATATTTGGGGTAGTAAATGATTTTCATTCTCTGAATTACCTAGCTGTGAAGTAAACTGAGGAACTTGCTGAAAACACGTTGATCATAACGGAGAGACTCTTGAAATGCTTGATTAAGTGTCTCCTGCAGAATTTCTCAAAGTGGATGGCGGTGGTGAATGCTTAATTGCGTTAATTTGGGTCCTCTGGGAAGCAGATGGTAATGTGGAGTTAGGAATGCAAGATGTTAATTGGAGCTAAAGCCTGTGAAAGATAAAAGGGCAGGGAACAAGACTAGGTTAATGGACCATAATGTGGATCTAACACACGTGAAAGAGTCGAGGGAGGGAGGGAAATTGGGCAGAGATGCCTTAGGCTGCAAGACAGATGTGACAAGGTCTTGGTCAACCCAATGGAGAGTTCTGGAGGAAAGATTGCCTGTTAGAAGAGTCCAAAGTTGGAGAGAAATGGCCAGGCCCTAGTATCACCACTATTCCAGGTTGTTGGCTGGAATCTTCCAAGGGAAAGTATGGCTTTGTCAAGAATACTTCTGCAGCTGATCTTGGAAGACACTGCAGTTTGAGTGTGTCAGCTAACTTCACTCCTTATAGATATATGGCAAATTCTTTCTTGAAAGGTGATCTAAGCCATGCACTTCCATGCCTGCCCAGCCTTCCCTTTGCATTGCATTGATTCATTTCTCCAGACCTGCATGATGTTTCTGTGAGCCTCTATATCTGAGGGGAAACAGAGAAGAAAAGTCTGGACGGACCTTGCTGCAATTGTCTCAGGGCTTCCACTGATTCTCATCTTCCCCTTCTCCATTCATATTGATTTTCTGTTTTCTGGATCTATCAATTACTAACAAAAGGATGTTGAAGTCTCAAATTCTGATAGTTGGGTATATCTATTTTTCCTTTCAGTTTGTCAGGTTTTTTTTCTTTTTCTTTTTTTGGCTGAAATCTTAGTTTCCTGACCAAGGATCGAACCCATGCCCCCTGCAGTGGAAACATGGAGTCCTAACCACTGGACCACCAGGGAAGTCCCTGGTTTTGTCTGTTTTTTGTCTCATTTATTTTGATTCTGTGTTGTCAGGTACATATACATTAAGGATTGTTATGTCTTCCTGAGAATTGACCACTTTATCATTATGTAAGACTTCCCTGGTGGCTCAGAGATTAAAGCGTTGCCTCTAATGCGGGAGACCCGGGTTCAGTCCCTGGGTCGGGAAGATCCCCTGGAGAAGGAAATGGCAACCCACTCCAGTATTCTTGCTTGGAAAATCTCATGGACTGAGGAGCCTGGTGGGCTGCAGTCCATGGGGTCACAAAGAGTCAGACACGACTGAGTGACTTTACTTACTTACTTACTTATCATTATGTAATGCTCCTCTTTATTCTTGATAGTATTCATTGTTCGGAAGCCTCCTTTGTCTGATAAAAATGTAGCTACTCTAGCTTTCTTTTGGTTAGTGTTTTTTTTTTTTTTTTGGTATATTTCTATGCTTTTTTTTTTTTTTAACCTACCTGTCTTTATAATTGGGTCTTTTTAAAATCCACTCTGACAATTTCTGTCTTCTAATTGGTGCATTTAGACCATTTATGTTTAAATTGATTGTTTATATAGTTATATTAATATCTATCACCTTTCTAACAGTTATCTATTTGTTGCATTTTTTCTGTTTCCTCCCCAACCTCTTTTTCTGTCTTCTATGATTTTAATTGAGCTTTTTATATGATTCTATTTTATTTCCTTTCTTAGTATACCAATTCTTTCTTAGTATCACAGTTCTAATGTGTGTTTATTCACCTTTTTACCCCTCTATTAGTATCATGGTATAATTGTTGCCCTAGAATTATAATATACATTTTAAACTAATATAAGTCCATCTTCAAATAATAACATACTGCCTTATATGTGGAGAAGGCAATGGCACCCCACTCCAGTACTCTTGCCTGGAAAATCCCATGGATGGAAGAGCCTGTTGGGCTGCAGTCCATGGGGTCGCTAAGAGTTGGACACAACTGAGCGACTTCACTTTCACTTTTCACTTTCATGCATTGGAGAAGGAAATGGCAACCCACTCCAGTGTTCTTGCCTGGAGAATCCCAGGAACGAGGGAGCCTGGTAGGCTGCCGTCTATGGGGTCACACTGAAGTGACTTAGCAGCAGCAGCCTATGTGTAATATAGGTGGTTATATGAATAACAGAGTATTTTTGATTCACATCTCCCACCCCTCTGGCGTCCAAAGGCATTGCTGGCAGCTTATAGTTCAACGGGACTCTTGCTATGCCCCTGGTAAGAGTGTGCCCTGTGGATACCAGTACCTCTTACACTGCAGAGCTCAAAACTATGGGGGACTGAAAGCACAGTGTCTCTCTGTGTGCGTGTGTGCTCAGCCACTTCAGTTATGTCCAACTGTTTGTAACGCCATGGACTGTACCCTTCAAGGCTCCTCTGCCCATGGGATTCTCCAGGCAAGAACACTGGAGTGGGCTGCTGTACCCTTCTCCAGGGGGTCATCCGCAGGGATTGATTCCGCATCTGCCTGCATCTCTTGCATTGCAGGTGGATTCTTCACCCACTGAGCCACCTGGGAAGCCTAATGTCTCCCTACTAGTAGGTTATTGGGAATGACCGTGTATGTGGTCACTTCTGCTTCCTTTCCTTGGTTCCTTCACCCATGTATTTTTCCTCTGGGGGATATGGAGCCATATAAAGGTCTTAGATTTAGCATTTACATCATATACTGGAGGACGGTACCACATCCTTGTAGAGTATTGCTTCTGAGCTGGTGCTTCAGCTGCACCTTTAGCAGGCCATTCCATTGCTCTATGAGGTCAGCATCTTCTGAATGTGTGGAAGGTAACATGCCAGGGGGTCCTATGATCACGGCACACTCCCACGCTTTCCTTGAAGCAAGTCCTTGGTTAGTTGCTGTTCCATGGTGTGAATGGTCAGGTACTCCTTAAGTCCCTGGATAAAGTGGTGCTGGCTGAGGATCTATGGGCAGTTAAGGCAAAACCACACCCAGAGTAAATTTCCATTTCTCTGAGTGAATTTCTGGTCCTTCCTAAATGAAAGAGGCCCTGTTATCCCTTTTGCTGGTTATAAGCCCAGTTCTGGGTTTGTCCTGCCTACTGTTGGCCCTGGCCTGCAGAGGAGAGCCACATGAACTTCTGAAAGGTTGTTGCTGAGCCGTGAAAGATACCAGGATTCTTGGCCTCTAAAGGAGAAGAATTCAATCTGGGGCCAGTGATGAGGCTTGACTGCTCAGAGCTTTTGTGTAATAAAATTTTATTAAAGTATAAAAGAAATAGAGAAAGCTTCTGACAGACATCAGAAGAGGGCAGAAAGAGTAAATCCCTGCTAGTCTTTAGCAGGAAGTTATATACCTACTAGCAGGCTGCTAATTAGAGAAAGGAAAAGTTTCAAAAACTCAGAGTGGCACCAAGCCCCTCACCCACAACATGCATTTTGAGATAACATTGGCATAAAGTGAGTCATCCCAGGCCATAAAATGATTGACATGAATCTTGAAGAAAGGCAGGTTTCCAAGCAAATATAGTCTCATTAACATAGCTTAAGAGAACATTTCCATAAGAAAAATGCATTGGTTAGATCAAGGTTTGAGGAAAATTAAGTTCAGATGGAACCAGATGTTGTCATGGCAATACAGCATTTTAAAAGAAAGCTCTTTTTAATTTTGTATAGAGAAGGGGAAAAAATCTGACACTTGTAGTGTGTTTCCTCCTGCCGCTTAAGAGATAGATAAAAAGAGTCTGACACTTGCAGCCTGTTTCCTCTGTTTGGGGACCCCTAGCCTTCCTGCCTCTTACCCTTTCACTTCTCAGTGATGCTGGTGCTCTCACCAGCACATCCACATGGCCTTGATGAACAGTATGTTCCCTGAGCTCTTCCGTACAGAATAATCCTGCAGTGGGTATTCTGACCTCAGATAACACATCCATTCCAGCATGCCCACCTCCCTGAGCCTTCTCATCACTGTCTGTTGTGGCAACTAAAGTATTTTTAATTGATTAATTTCAGGCAAAGTTAATATCAACCAACATGTTTTCTAGGATCCAACCTTCTATGTGTGTTTATATCATCCTTCAGGGTCCTTGCCAGGGTGTTAAATCCTGTATTCCAGAAGAAAACTCCTGTATTTATAAACTATCTTTTATCCAAATTGGTGTTCTACATGGGACCCCTTACTAGAAAGACACTTTAGGTCTCTGATTATTAATGTCCAGTGATCCTCTAAATGTCTCCCCTTTCGCTAGCATAGAGTCACCCAAGTCAATGGCCACACATCCCTTCAGGGAAGGACTGGAACTATTATTATGGTATGTAATTGCCATGGTGATGCATTGTTCTTCCTCCTGGGGGCTTAGCCATTTCTTCAGCCAGGGGGTTCTGGGTCTGAAAACTGACTCAAGTCCAGGAACTGGGTAGGGCATCATGGCTTTTTATTGGGGTGTTAACTCCTGGCCTCTTTTCTATTGCTGCTTTTTAAAAATCATATTATTAAACAACATCCTTATTGGCTGTCTGTTTGCATCCATGCATGCTAAGTCACTTCCGTTGTATCCAACTCTTTGTGACCCTATGGACTGTAGCACCCTCCCTACCCAGTCGGGGCTCCCCTATTCATGAGATTCTCCAGGCAAGATTATTGGAGTGGGTTGCCATGCCCTCCTTCAGGGGATCTTCCCAACCCAGGGATGGAACCTGCGTCTCTTATGTCTTCTGCATTGGCAGGTGGGTTCTTTACTGCTAGAGCCACCTGGGAAGCCATGTCAGTCTGTTTACCCTTGGGCTATTCATTTAGTTTTCAGTTGTTAATTGCCCTCAGCAATTTTATTATTCCTCCATAGGGTTTCAAAGCAATTTATTAAAATAACAGCTAGCCAATTCCACTGTCCTTGTAAACAACATTATCCACATCATTTCATTGCATCTGCCAGAGCATTTTCTCTCACCAGAGCATTCTGTCAACTCACTACTAGTGAAAATTTTAGCAATGGGGCCACCATCTTGTGCCAGGGACTATCCTAGGCCCACATACCAGCTGGGATGAGGTCCTCTCCTCATTTCACGTAGTAAGTGATCCAGTCCCAAAGCCCCACCTTACCTCTGCTTTCTCAGATCAATCCTAGTACCAGTTGTTGCCAGTTCAGGTCCTCTGGGAACCAGATATGAGAGTTTGGAGTGCAAGAGTAAACTTTATTGGGGGTACTAGCTGTGAAATCAGAGAAGGCAATGGCAACCCACTCCAGTGTTCTTGCCTGGAGAATCCCAGGGACGGGGGAGCCTGGTGGACTGCAGTCTATGGAGTCACACAGAGTCGGACACGACTGAAGCGATTTAGCAGTAGCAGCTGTGAAATATGAGGGGAAGAAACAGGATTGGGCAGGAAATGCCTCAGACCATAATGCAGACCTGACACTTGTGAACAGAGAGAAGCTAAATGGGAAAATTGAGAAGGGTGAGTCTCAGATTACAAGGCAGATCTGACAAGGTCTAATCTCAAAAGTCTTAGAATGCTCCAGGGCTCAGTCCTTGGTCCAAGTCTTTTCTCCTGCTTAACTTACTCCCTTGATAATCTCTTCCTTTCCCGTGGCTTTAAATACCACCTCTATCCCACGTCCAAGGAGTGGGGGCTGTGTGGGCTCAGGAGGGCCGAGCGGAGCTACTCCAGGTTCAAGGTCAGGAGGGGGTGACCTCGTCCAAGGTAAGGAACAGTGGCTGCACTTTGCTGGAGCAGCTGTGAAGAGATACCTCACGTCCAAGGTAAGAGAAACCCAAGTAAGACGGTAGGTGTTACAAGAGGGCATCAGAGGGCAGACACACTGAAACCATACTCACAGAAAACTAGCCAGTCTGATGACATGGACCACAGCCATGTCTAACTCAATGAACTAAGCCATGCCACCTTGGGTGCAGGGCCACCCAAGATGGGAGGGTCATGGTGGAGAGGTCTGACAGAATGTGGTCCATTGGAGAAGGGAATGGCAAACCACTTCAGTATTCTTGCCTTGAGAACCCCATGAACAGTATGAAAAGGCAAAATGATAGGATACTGAAACTCCCCAGGTTGGTAGGTGCCCAATATGCTACTGGAGACCAGTGGAGAAATAACTCCAGAAAGAATGAAGGGATAGAGCCGAAGCAAAAACAATACCCAGTTGTGGATGTGACTGGTGATAGAAGCAAGATCCGATGCTGTAAAGAGCAATATTGCATAGGAACCTGGAATGTCAGGTCCATGAATCAAGGCAAATTGGAAGTGGTCAAACAAGAGATGGCAAGGGTGAACGTCGACATTCTAGGAATCAGCGAACTAAAATGGACTGGAATGGGTGAATTTAACTCAGATGACCATTATATCTACTACTGTGGGAAGGAATCCCTTAGAAGAAATGGAGTAGCCATCATGGTCAGCAAAAGAGTCCAAAATGCAGTACTTGGATGCAATCTCAAAAATGACAGAATGATCTCTATTCGTTTCCAAGGCAAACCATTCAATATCATGGTGATCCAAGCCTATACCCCAACCAGTAACACTGAAGAAGCTAAAGTTGAATGGTTCTATGAAGACCTACAAGACCTTTTAGAACTAACACCCCAAAAAGATGTCTTTTCATTAGAGGGGACTGGAATGCAAAAGTAGGAAGTCAAGAAACACCTGGAGTAACAGGCAAATTTGGCCTTGGAGTACAGGATGAAGCAGAGCAAAGGCTAATAGAGTTTTGCCAAAGCACTGGTCATAGCAAACACCCTCTTCCAACAACACAAGAGAAGACTCTTCTCATGGACATCACCAGATGGTCGACACTGAAATCAGGTTGATTATACTCTTAGCAGCCAAAGATGGAGAAGCTCTATACAGTCAGCAAAAACAAGACTGGGAGCTGACTGTGGCTCAGATCATGAACTCCTTATTGCCAAATTCAGACTTAAATTGAAGAAAGTGGGCAACACCACTAGACCATTCAGGTATGACCTAAATCAAATCCCTTATGATTATACAGTGGAAGTGAGGAATAGATTTAAGGGTCTAGATCTGATAGATAGAGTGCCTGATGAACTATGGAATGAGGTTCGTGACATTGTACAGGAGATAGGGATCAAGACCATCCCCATGGAAAAGAAATGCAAAAAGGCAAAATGGCTGTCTGGGGAGGCCTTACAAATAGCTGTGAAAAGAAGAGAAGCAAAAAGCAAAGGAGAAAAGGAAAGATATAAGCATCTGAATGCAGAGTTCCAAAGAATAGCAAGAAGAGATAAGAAAGCCTTCTTCAGCAATCAATGCAAAGAAATAGAGGAAAAGAACAGAATGGGAAAGACTAGAGATCTCTTCAAGAAAATTAGAGATACCAAGGGAACATTTCATGCAAGGATGGGCTCGATAAAGGACAGAAATGGTCTGGACCTAACAGAAGCAGAAGATATTAAGAAGAGGTGGCAAGAATACACGGAAGAACTGTACAAAAAAGATCTTCATGACCCAGATAATCATGATGATGTGTTGACTAATCTAGAGCCAGACATCTTGGAATGTGAAGTCAAGTGGGCCTTAGAAAGCATCACTACGAACAAAGCTAGTGGAGGTGATGGAATTCCAGTTGAGCTGTTTCAAATCCTGAAAGATGATGCTGTGAAAGTGCTGCACTCAATTTGCCAGCAAATCTGGAAAACTCAGCAGTGGCCACAGGACTGGAAAAGGTCAGTTTTCATCCCAATTCCAAAGAAAGGCAATGCCAAAGAATGCTCCAACTACCGCACAATTGCACTCATCTCACATGCTAGTAAAGTAATGCTCAAAATTCTCCAAGCCAGACTTCAGCAATATGTGAACCGTGAACTCCCTGATGTTCAAGCTGGTTTTAGAAAAGGCAGAGGAACCAGAGATCAAATTGCCAACATCCGCTGGATCATGGAAAAAGCAAGAGAGTTCCAGAAAAACATCTATTTCTGCTTTATTGACTATGCCAAAGCCTTTGACTGTGTGGATCACAGTAAACTGTGGAAAATTCTGAAAGAGATGGGAATACCAGACCACCTGACCTGCCTCTTGAGAAATCTGTATGCAGGTCAGGAAGCAACAGTTAGAACTGGACATGGAACAACAGACTGGTTCCAAATAGGAAAAGGAGTACGTCAAGGCTGTATATTGTCACCCTGCTTATTTAACTTATATGCAGAGTACATCATGAGAAATGCTGGACTGGAAGAAACACAAGCTGGAATCAAGATTGCTGGGAGAAATATCAATAATCTCAGATATGCAGATGACACCACCCTTATGGCAGAAAGTGAGGAGGAGCTAAAAAGCCTCTTGTTGAAAGTGAAAGAGGAGAGTGGAAAAGTTGGCTTAAAGCTCAACATTCAGAAAACGAAGATCATGGCATCTGGCCCCATCACTTCATGGGAAATAGATGGGGAAACAGTAGAAACAGTGTCAGACTTTGTTTTTTTGGGCTCCAAAATCACTGCAGATGGTGACTGCAGCCATGAAATTAAAAGGCGCTTACTCCTTGGAAGAAAAGTTATGACCAACCTAGATAGTATATTCAAAAGCAGAGACATTACTTTGCCGACTAAGGTCCGTCTAGTCAAGGCTATGGTTTTTCCTGTGGTCATGTATGGATGTGAGAGTTGGACTGTGAAGAAGGCTGAGCGCCGAAGAATTGATGCTTTTGAACTGTGGTGTTGGAGAAGACTCTTGAGAGTCCCTTGGACTGCAAGGAGATCCACCCAGTCCATTCTGAAGGAGATCAACCCTGGGATTTCTTTGGAAGGAATGATGCTAAAACTGAAGCTCCAGTACTTTGGGCACCTTATGCGAAGAGCTGACTCATTGGAAAAGACCCTGATGCTGGGAGGGATTGGGGGCAGGAGGAGAAAGGGACGACCGAGGATGAGATGGCTGGATGGCATCACAGACTCAATGGACGTGAGTGTGAGTGAACTCCAGGAGTTGGTGATGGACAGGGAGGCCTGGCGTACTGCAATTCATGGGGTTGCAAAGAGTCGGACACGACTGCGCGACTGAACTGAACTGAAAGGATTATGCCAACGAATAGTTATTGACATAGTAACCTACCAAATTCCATATGGAAGATGACAGGTTAATAGTATTAATAATAGTACCTAACAAAGCACTTTATCTGGCCTCACCCTTTGCTAAGTTCCCAAAATTTCTAGGAAGTTATCTTTATTATCCATTTTATAGATGAAATAGAGGCTTGGAGAAATGAAGCAATCTGCCAGAAATCACAGGGTCTTTGGCCCAGATTTGGGATGACTGTGACTGGCTTCAAACATGACAGAAATACACATGGAAACGTAGGAAAAGGGGAGGGTGGGCCCCGCTGAGAGAGTGGCCTTCTCGTGTATACCTTGGCAGGGGCTGTTCAGTCGCTCAGCTGCGCCAGACCCTGTGTGGCCCATGGGCTGTAGCCCGCCAGGCCCGTCTGTCCGTGGGGTTCTCCAGGCAGGAATCCTGGAGTGGGCTGCCATTCCCTTCTCCAGGGGATCTTCCCGACCCAGGGATTCAACCTGGGTCTCTTGCATTGCAGGCGGATTCTTTACCGACTGAGCCCCGCTAGATCCCTAGTGGGAAGCTGCTATATAGCGCAAGGAGCTCAGCTTCATGCAGAGGGTGGAAGGGAGACTCGGAGAGAGGGGGCATGTGTTATCCATAGAGCCGACACACACCGTTGCACCGCAGAAACTAACGCAACATTGCAAAGCAATTATACACCTTTTTTTTTTTTTTAACAAAAATGACAGAGAACTCACAGGCAACAATGAGTTCTATTTACAACTGTATCCAGCATCAAAAGGGTATGAGGACAGTGTTGACTAGGATCCCCTGACCAAGCATAGCCTCTAGTGTTCCTCTTCTTCCCCCAGGGACAAGGCCGTGGTCAGCAGCTTGAGCAGGTGAGAAATCTGACAAGTCCGAGAGGCCCAGGGCAGAGAGTGGTCAGGCTTGCTTCCGTTCATGCTTCCAGGGCATTTCACTGCCTCTTCTATTGTGGAGGGTGATGTTTAGCAGTCTTGCCCCCGGCTGTGTCCAGGTTCCAGGTCCAGAGATGCTTATGATGACATGCTTTCGTGATCTGCCTGATTCTACGCCTTCACTGTGGGAGTCTTCCACTTCTGTACATTCAGTGGTTCTCCATAGGTAGGTCTGCTTACAGCCTGTTCTATAAATTAATAAGCGAATGTGTAGTATATGTGTCAGTTTCTGTAAAATGAAAAGAAACATGCTGGGTTCTGAGAAAAACTGAACCCAGTTCTCATTATTCTGTGTGATATTGGGGTACAATGTCAGGGGTGCTGGGATTCCATTTGGAATTGCAAAATAATATTGTGTCTGAAAAAGCATCAGATTCCCTCCCTGCCAGAACCCTTCATGGAGTCTGTATAAGAAAGCCATGCTTCTGCTGTTAACGTGACTCTTTACTATGGTGCAGGAACCATTTACTCATGACCCTGAGTTACATTATAAACTTCTCTGCTGTTAACATGACTTTGAAGGGTACCACGGCCAGTTGCTTCTCTCTAATTTCTTGGCCTTCTTCTGTATTTGAAAAAAGAAAGGACTGGATAGGCCCATCCCTCTTACTGCTGTGGCAGGATCAAATTTTGAGATATTAGCCAGAGTCCAACCTCCTCTTGGGGGCTTCCCTGGTGGCTCAGACAGTAAAGAATCTGCCTGCAGTGCAGGAGACCTAGGTTCAGGCCTTGAGTTGGGGAAATCCCCTGGAGAAGGGAATGGCTACCCAGTCTAGTATTCTTGTCTGGAGAATTCCACGGACAGAGGGGACTAGAGGGCTACAGTCCATGGGGTCACAAAGAGTCAGACACAGCTGAGCAATTAACGCTACTGCTGGTGACTTCCTGTCCTTTCCAGTCAGTAGCAAGCATTGCTTCAGAGAAGATGTGGGGTTTTATACCAAGAAGACAAAAAGAGAGTATGCAGTCAATGCTTAGTTTTGAATCTCTAAAAATAAAACCTCAACCTCACTGCAAAGAGAGTAATCTGTAAAGACAAGGGTATTAATATTCAAGTTTCCTTTGAGCTGCAAGAGGCCAAGCCCCAAAGGAATTTGGACATAAAGTTTGTGCTGTAAACAATAGAATGGAAAGAAATTGGGGACGAGTCACAGCGCCCTATTCTAGGGACTAGATAAAGGTTATCTAGGCTAGGGGATCAGTCCTGGGTGTTTATTGGAAGCACCAATGCTGAAGCTGAAACTCCAATACTTTGGCCACCTGATGTGAAGAGCTGACTCATTTGAAAAGACCCTGATGCTGGGAAAGATTGAAGGCGGGAGGAGAAGGGGATGATAGAGGATGAGATGGCTGGATGGCATCACTCACTCAATGGACATGAGTTTGGGTAAACTCCAGGAGTTGATGATGGTCAGGGAGGCCTGGCGTGCTGTAGTCCATGGAGTCGCAAAGAGTCGGACACGATGGAGTCGCAAAGAGTCGGACACGAATGAGCAACTGAACTGAACTAAGGCTAGGGGAGATAGTTACCTTGAAGAAAAAGTAGGCTAGGGGATCAGTCCTGGGTGTTTATTGGAAGCACCAATGCTGAAGCTGAAACTCCAATACTTTGGCCACCTGATGTGAAGAGCTGACTCATTTGAAAAGACCCTGATGCTGGGAAAGATTGAAGGCGGGAGGAGAAGGGGATGATAGAGGATGAGATGGCTGGATGGCATCACTCACTCAATGGACATGAGTTTGGGAAACTCCAGGAGTTGATGATGGTCAGGGAGGCCTGGCGTGCTGTAGTCCATGGAGTCGCAAAGAGTCGGACACGATGGAGTCGCAAAGAGTCGGACACGAATGAGCAACTGAACTGAACTAAGGCTAGGGGAGATAGTTACCTTGAAGAAAAAGCAAGAGTGGTATATGGACATGAGACTTCAGCTCCAGTCCCAACATCCAGGAGAGAAAAGAGGTGACTGAGCTTTCTGTCATTTCAGAGATTTGAGAGTAAAGTCATCATTCTACATTTTTAACAACCAGAATAGCACAAAGATTGGCCAATTAGAAAAGACAGCCAATCAGAACAACTGATCATTCTGGTGTGTGTTGGCTAGATAACAGACCTGGACAGAATGCAGTGATGCCTGATTTCCATTTGAGGATTCATGGTGGTAGAAGCCTTCCGTATGTGTTTCACCGTACAGTGGCAAGAGAGGAATGAAATAAATGAGCTAAACATGAGAAGGCATAAGATACCTCTTTGAGTTTCTCTCAGGCTTCCAGTCATGTGGTGACAGCTGAAAGTGTGCAGCCCCAAGGGGGTTTGGATGTGGCTGAGAGCATCAGTGAACTCTAAGAAGCTTGAACCTATGTTAGGATCACAGGCAGTAGCAGAAGTCGTGGGCATAGCGTCCAGTTTCCAAAGGGTAGGCAAGACAATTTAAATAGCTGATGCCAGCAGAGAATAGAGAATGCCTATTGACCACACAAATGCACACCCTGTCAAGCCCTCTTTGGAATTTCTGTGTCATTCAGGGGAGAAAATCACGGGGTTGCAAACAGTCGGACACGACTGAGCGACTTCACTTTCACTTTTAGGGGAGAAAATAGAGACTTCCCTGGTGGCTCAGAGGTTAAAGCGTCTGCCTCCAATGCGGGAGACCCGGGTTCGATCCCTGGGTCGGGAAGATCCCCTGGAGAAGGAAATGGCAACCCACTCCAGTATTCTTGTTTGGAGAATCTCATGGACTGAGGAGCCTGGTGGGCTGCAGTCCATGGGTCACAAGGAGTTGGACACGACTGAGTGACTTTACTTACTTACTTACTTAGAGTCTTATAATTGCCCAAGTTTGGACTTAAAATAGCTGAGCAATAGTTTTACTATGTTCTTGGGAACAAGTACAAAGTACTTGCATTTGATCAGGTTTTGTGCATTTAGACAGCAATGTGGATTTGTGATAAACATTACATTTATTCACTGATAAATAAGGATGTACTTTACCCACTGGGTACCTAATCAGGTGTGCATGTGGGCCGGTACTTACACACTTGTTTATAAAACCCAGGTGTCAGCTGAGAGGCCGACATCTCTTTGAGGCTCTAATTAAATCTGCTCCCATGCTGTCCACTGTGTGGTGAGACTGCATTTCTGTCTCAGCCTCTCCGGAAAATACACAAGAAGTAGGACGCCGCTCTGCTAGAGCAGCACATTTATGCATCGGTGGTTTCAGACATTGGAAGTGGTAGAGATGTCCTGTGGGATGGAGCTCTCATATGTAAAAAAAGGGAAAAGCAGGGTCGCTCTGACTAAGCGGAGAGGAGGGACCGGGAAGCAGCTTGGGGGGCATCTGTCGAGTATTTTCACGGAATAAAGGTGCCTCTGTAAAGAACACCATTATGAAAACCACTGCTGTTGTGCTGCTGGATATGCAGAAAGTGTATTGATGGGTGGGGGTGCTATCAATCTTAAAGGCCTAGGTTTAGTTCCAAATGGAATACGAAATTTGTGCAGAGAATGTTTCTAATTATGTCCCTTGGGCTTATAATTTCACCCGAGTCCTTCCCTTGCTGGAGTTAAAGGGGAAGTGAAAGTTTTACTCTGGCATATGTAGACCATTCTGTTGGCTCTCTCAGAAGAGCTTGCTATATTTCACTCATTCATGTATTGGTGTACTCATTCACTCATGCAACATATGTTTATTATGCTTTCATCAAGTACGAGGCATAGTGCTTAGAAACAGTTTCCCTGCTCCCTATGACCGTGACATCCTTACATGAATCCTTGGGACTATAAATGCTTTTCCTTTTCAAGATCAGAACAAGCTGGGAATGTTTGGATATGTTTCTGTTGTTCAGTTGCCGAGTCATGTCTGACTTTGTGTGATCCCATGGGATGCAACATGCCAGGCTTCTCTGTCCTCCTCTGTCTCCTAGAGTTTGCTTAAATTCATGTCCACTGAGTCAGTGATGCATGCAAAGAGGCTTGTGTAAATCAGTGAAGCTATGAGGCATGCTTTGCAGGCCACCCGAGAATGATGGGTCATGGTGGAGAGTTCTGACAAAACGTTGTCCACTGAAGGAGGAAATGGCAAACTGCTCCAGTATTCTTGCTGCAAGAACCCCATGAACAGTATGAAAAGGCAAAAAGCAGATGTGCTTCTAACAGTGTTTAAATTCTTAAAGCACTTAGTGTATTTAGTCTCTTTTGCAAAGATAAACTCAGAATATCTAGAGCTTGTCCTGGTTGTCATGTCACATAAAGGATTCTGGTCTAAAGACAGAGGGACACAAGGAATATATCACTGATCAAAACAGGTAGGCCAGCAGAGACCCTCAAAAGCATTTCTCTTTGCTGATTAACTGGATTATATGCCATTTAAAAATGTAACCATGCTCTAGACATAGACTTCTGGGTAAATTGTGATGAAAAATAATATCTTTAAAAATATCTGGCACTTTATTTGAATTAAGTTATACACATAGTTAGATGGACTGTTTTCTGCTGGGCTCATTATGAAATGAGGAGTCTCTCCCATCTCCAGCTTCTCCACCTTCTTATCTTTCAGTATTTCAGCTTCATTTTATTTCCATATCTTTAAATTACCTTATTTTCCTTTTTTTGGTTGATTTTTCATTTTATGCATTATCCAGCCTAAAAGAATCTAATTTTCTTTAACCACCATTGCACTCCAGCCATGACAGTAATTTCTGTCTCTTTACACAGGTTATATCACAACCCTACTTAAATACCTATTCAATGTTCACATGATTAGATTATGTAAAGTCTTTTCACCTCTGAGGCATATTCTCTACTATGATGCCTTCCCCTTCTTCTGCACTCTGTCCTTTGTGTTCTTTCCTTAGTTTTCTGTGTGTTTCTCACCAGTTCATCTCAAAGTTCTCCCTGATTTATCTAAATCTCCTCCCCTTTTGTTAAGTTCAAATGTATCAATGTATCTGTCTCATCTTCCTGGGGATGTTCTTCCAGAGCCCTCCTGGTCTGTCCTGTTGGGACAAGACTTTCTTTGTACCTGATGCATCTGGGACACCTTCTTCATCATCAGATACATTCTGATGGTGCAGTCTCTTCACCATCCTTTAAAGTTAGAGCCAGTTTCCTGGATTCTCTCTCTTCTCTCTTCTAGTTATTTTCCCTTTTGTTTATAGAATACTGTTTAAAATGTAGTCCTGAAAAGGGGCATATATCTAAAAATACCTCAGATCTACCCTCACATTTCAGTAAGAATTTCAGTTCAGTTCAGTCAGTTCAGTCGTGCAGTCATGTCTGACTATTTGCGACCCCATGAATCGCAGTACACCAGGCCTCCCTGTCCATCACCAACTCCTGGAGTTCACTCACACTCACGTCCATTGAGTCCATGATGCCATCCAGCCATCTCATCCTCGGTCGTCCCTTTCTCCTCCTGCCCCCAATCCCTCCCAGCATCAGGGTCTTTTCCAATGAGTCAACTCTTCGCATAAGGTGCCCAAAGTACTGGAGCTTCAGTTTTAGCATCATTCCTTCCAAAGAAATCCCAGGGTTGATCTCCTTCAGAATGGACTGGTTGGATCTCCTTGCAGTCCAAGGGACTCTCAAGAGTCTTCTCCAACACCACAGTTCAAAAGCATCAATTCTTCTGCGCTCAGCCTTCTTCACAGTCCAACTCTCACATCCATACATGACCACAGGAAAAACCATAGCCTTGACTAGATGGACCTTAGTCGGCAAAGTAATGTCTCTGCTTTTGAATATACTATCTAGGTTGATCATAACTTTTCTTCCAAGGAGTAAGCGCCTTTTAATTTCATGGCTGCAGTCACCATCTGCAGTGATTTTGGAGTAAGATTTAATTGTATATATAATTTCACGTTGGAAAAAATAATTTTCCTTGGAAAACTGTAAACATTGCTCTAATGTCATACTACTGGCAAAAGTTTTGTCGAGAAGTTCAGAGTTATTTATGATTCCTGTTGTTTGTTCTTTTTTCTTTCTGGAGGTCTTACATTTTCTTTTGGAAATTATCCCCAGTATTCTGAAATTTCACAGTGAAGAACCTTGGTGTCCATTGTACTGGGCGTTACATATATCTTTCAATCTGAAACCTCATGTCCATCAGGAAATCTGAAGGACAATCTGGAAACTCATTTCATTCCCATCAATATTTCTGGTTCTCTTTTTATAGAACTTCTATCTGTCTATTATTTGGATGCTAGACCTCCTGGACTGGTCATTTTTATGCTCTGGTATTATTTTTCATTCATGGTTCTCTCTCTCAGAATCCCAAATATCTTATCCTTAGCAGTTGCTCTGCAAATGACAGTTCAATCAGACAAAACTGAAGGAGTTCATATTAAGAAAATTCTCTCCTGCTGGGATGCCCTCCTGTACTTCTATATAATATTTCTTACATTCTGATATTCTGCCTTTCCTCTAAATCTGAGCTGTGTCCTCTCTTCTGATTCTTCCACTCTTTCCCCACCGTACTTCAATACATCTATTATTTGCTTCTGTGGTATGTATTTTAGTGCTTATATGAAATCTCTATGAGCTTAGATTGCAAACTCTTGAAAGGCAGGGACCTAGTCCTATGTCTTTGTGTACCACTTGCTGCCCACATATCACCTCAAAAACTTAACTCAGTGCTTACCGCTGCCTAGTTCTTAGTAAATGTCTGTTGAATGAATATATAAATGAAATAAAGTGAGGAAATGATGTATTTTTATAAATCATGTCACAGAAATTCCAGGTAGCTAAGGAATGACTTCAGCCAGTGAACAACCGTGACCTCCAACAACTATAGGTTAAAAAAAACAACAGCTTTAATTTCAATTGAGAAAGAATGAAGACAAATAGGCCTGTAAAATATGTGAAAGATAGGGCCTCAAAGTTATTGTTTCTGAGTCTCAAAACACAGCAGAAACTGTGTGTTGGCTGCAATCACCATCTGCAGTGATTTTGGAGCCCCTCAAAATAAAGTCTGACACTGTTTCCACTGTTTTCCCATTTATTTGCCATGAAGTGATGAGACCAGATGCCATGATCTTCGTTTTCTGAATGTTGAGCTTTAAGCCAACTTTTTTACTCTCCTCTTTCACTTTCATCAAGAAGTTTTTTAGTTCCTCTTCACTTTCTGCCATAAGGGTGGTGTCATCTGCACATCTGAGGTTATTGATATTTCTCCCGGCAATCTTGATTCCAGCTTGTGTTTCTTCCAGTCCAGCGTTTCTCATGATGTACTCTGCATAGAAGTTAAATAAGCAGGGTGACAATATACAGCCTTGACGTACTCCTTTTCCTATTTGGAACCAGTCTGTTGTTCCATGTCCAGTTCTAACTGTTGCTTCCTGACCTGCATACAGATTTCTCAAGAGGCAGGTCAGGTGGTCTGGTATTCCCATCTCTTTCAGAATTTTCCACTGTTTATTGTGATCCACACAGTCAAAGGCTTTGGCATAGTCAAGAAAGCAGAAATAGATGTTTTTTCTGGAACTCTTTTGCTTTTTCCATGATCCAGCGGATGTTGGCAATTTGATCTCTGGTTCCTCTGCCTTTTCTGAAGCCAGCTTGAACATCTGGAAGTCCACAGTTTACATATTGCTGAGGTCTGGCTTGGAGAATTTTGAGCATTACTTTACTAGCGTGTGAGATGAGTGCAACTGTGTGGTAGTTTGAGCATTCTTTGGCATTGACTTTGGGATTGGAATGAAAACTGACCTTTTCCAGTCCTGTGGCCACTGCTGAGTTGTAGAGAAACACAAATCAAAACCACAATGAGAAATCACCTCACACCTGCCAAACATCAGAAAGTCTACAAATAACAAATGTTGGAAAGGATGTGGAGAAGAGGGAACCTTTGTACCCTGTTGGTGGGAAGTAAATTGGTACAGCCCAATGGAAAACATTATAGAGATTCCTCGAAAAAACAACATAGAAGTACCATATGACTCAATAATCCTACTTCTGGGTTTATAGACCAAAAAAAAAAAAAAACAACAACAGAAAAAAACCCAACAACTAAAAACACTTAAGTTGAAAAGATATAGGCACCCCAATGTTCAAAGCAGCATATCAAGATGTGAAAGCAACCCAATTGTCCATCAACAGATGAATGGATAAAGACGATGTGGTATATATACACAACGGAATACTATTCAACCATAAAGGAGAGTGAAATTCTGTGATTTCCAGCAACATGGATGGACCTGGAGGTCCATGTGAAATATGCCTAGTGAAATAAGTTAGGCAGATAAGGACAAATACTCTAGGTTATCATTTATGTCAGATCTAAAAAAAATAGCACAAATGAATACATATGACAGAATATAAACAGAGTCACAGATATAGAGAACAAACCACTGGTTACCAGAGAAGAGAGGGAAGGCATGAGGGGCACGATAAGCGTATGGGATTAAGAGATACAATTACTATATGTAAAATAAATAACTAGCATATGTAAAATAAATAAGCAACAAGATTATATTATGCAGCATAGGGAAGTATAGCTATTGTTTTATAATGACTTTATATGGAACATAATCTGTAAACATTTTGAATCACTGTGCTACACACCAGAAACTAGTATCAGACTGTAAATCAACTATATTTCAATTAAAATGTTAAATGCCAGTTAAATAATTATGTTATTTTTCCCCACCATCTATATACATAAATCCAATTTTAATCCTATTTGGCATTGATTCAGGCAGAGATATTGATTGTATTTGAGGAGAATATATAATCAGTAAAGTTTATAGTTAGTCTACAAAATGATTTTCCAGTCACTTTATTTTGCCTTTACCTATGTATAGAACTGGGCATGGAACAACAGACTGGTTCCAAATAGGAAAAGGAGTACGTCAAGGCTGTATATTGTCACCCTGCTTCTTTAACTTCTATGCAGAGTACATCATGTTCTACAAAATGATTTTCCAGTCACTTTATTTTGCCTTTACCTATGTATAGAACTGGGCATGGAACAACAGACTGGTTCCAAATAGGAAAAGGAGTACGTCAAGGCTGTATATTGTCACCCTGCTTCTTTAACTTCTATGCAGAGTACATCATGAGAAACGCTGGACTGCAAGAAGCCCAAGCTGGAATCAAGATTGCCGGGGAAAATATCAATAACCTCAGATATGCAGATGACACCACCCTTATAGCAGAAAGTGAAGAGGAGCCAAAAAGCCTCTTGTTGAAAGTGAAAGAGGAGAGTGAAAAAGTTGATTTAAAGCTCAACATTCAAAAAACGAAGATCAGGCATCTGGTCCCATGACTTCATGGGAAATAGATGGGGAAACAGTAGAAACAGTGTCAGACTTTATTTTTTTGGGTTCCAAAAGCACTGCAGATGGTGACTGCAGCCATGAAATTAAAAGAGGCTTATTTTTGGAAGCAAAGTTATGACCAACCTAGATAGTATATTCAAAAGCAGAGACATTACTTTGCCAACTAAGGTCCGTCTAGTCAAGGCTATGGTTTTTCCTGTGGTCATGTATGGATGTGAGAGTTGGACTTTGAAGAAGGCTGAGCACTGAAGAATTGATGCTTTTGAACTGTGGTGTTGGAGAAGACTCTTGAGAGCCCCTTGGACTGCAAGGAGATCCAACCAGTCCATTCTGAAGGAGATAGCCCTGGGATTTCTTTGGAAGGAATGATGCTAAAGCTGAAGCTCCAGTACTTTGGCCACCTCATGCGAAGACCTAACTCATTTGAAAAGACCCTGATGCTGGGAGGGATTGGGGGCAGGAGGAGAAGGGGATGACAGAGGATGAGATGGCTGGATGGCATCACGGACTCGATGGACGCGAGTCTGAGTGAACTCTGGGAGTTGGTGATGGACAGGGAATCCTGGCGTGCTGCGATTCATGAGGTCACAGAGAGTCGGACACGACTGAGCGACTGAACTGAACTGAACTGATGTATGATAAACCTTAATAGAGTTCTTCTAGAGAGGGCTGTAAGTGAACTGTGAATTTTAATTTTATTTAAGGGCATAGAATTGCTTTAAGAAATCAAGGATGGAACAGTGTGAAAAAGGAAAGGGCTATCCTGGCTCCATCACAGTGCTGTGTTGGTGTATCTACAGGGGGTATTTTGGGCATTACCATAAAGCACTTTTGAGGGAGATCCAAGTGTGATGTTTCTGCTGACTATGACAGGCTTCCCTAAGTGGCTCAGACAGCAAAGTGTCTGCCTGCGATACGGGAGACCTGGCTACTATCCCTGGGTCGGGAAAATCCCCTGGAGAAGGCCATGGCACCTCAGCCCAGTACCCTTGCTGGAAAATCCCATGGATGGAGGAACCTGGTAGGCTACAGTCCATGGGGTTGCAAAGAATCCGACACGACTGATCAACTTCACTTTATAACAGTGTGAGCTGAGGTCTGAATGTGTAATTGTTTCCAGAATGTACATGGGGTGTGATTCATTGACCTTTCAGCTAACTAGACACAATCAAAAGTGGTATATTGACTTAATCAGAAGAAAGACTTTGTCAGCAAGTAAAAGCCTTAAATATAAAAATAATTCTTAAGTATGCAGAAACATCCCTGAAACACAATTGGGCAGAACACTGCATGTGGTGGTCCATACCAGAACTGTGTCCTTGCTGCCCCAGGGAGAATTCAGGAAATCAGCAAGGCGAAGCCAGTCGGTAAAAAGACAAACAACAACAACAAAATGCAAACTGGCTTGCCTTAGGTTCTGCTGAGTGGGATTTCTTATCTGAAATGCCTACATGATTTCTTCAAGATTTGTCTCTAATTTGTATCCATAGAAATGCTTTTGTGACTTTGTCTAATTCTTCAGATATAATTTTTCTTGCTTAGCTATTATATAAGACCTTGCAGGCTTTGAAGCCTATCCATCTGGTATCCTAAGAATAGCTCCATATTGTTGCACCCCTACTATGTGACAACCATCATATACGTATACCTCATTAGTCCTGATAACATCTCTAAGAGAAAGATTTTATCAGACCCATATTACAGACAAGGAAAGCCAAGCCAGAGAGATTAAATAACCTGGCCAAGGTCATGAAACGAATGAGTTCCTAAGTAAATATTGGAACGTGGGCCCAAAGTTAATCCCTTTAAAATGCTATATTGCTACATTCATGTCATTATAAAACAAAAAAGGTGTTGCTTATTGGTTTACTGTCAACAGATGCAGCATTGTGATTTTATTATCCAAGAGATCAGCCATTTTACTGTGCCCAAATTTTTGCCACCAAAAGATGCAACGTTTTGGATATCTGGCAGAGGCAATACAGCTATGGTTGTCAAGCTGGCAGGTATGGGATTATGACCCACTCCCTGTGTGTTGAGCCTACCAGGACACACAGAACACTGAAACACCCAGCCCTCTTCCTTGGTAAACTAAACAGACATTGTTTCTTTGAAAAATTCCCTCGTTTCCCAAGCATTTCACCAGTGGCAGCTGAAATGATTTTAGGTAGGCCACTGACCCCTGAATTAAACAATATTGAATCTCAAAGAGAGATGTATTCCCTTTTCTATCTTTCCAGGGACCATCAAGAAGAATGGCTCAACTTGATGCTAGCGTGCTTTTTAAAACTCCTGCTAATCTCTTTTGCCAAAAAGTAAAAGCAGGCATTTGATTCAGAGGCTTTGGCAAACAACAGAGCATTTATTTCATTAGTAGCTTCTATTTATGACAGTTGATGTTGTGACAGTGATATAAATTGTCCTTTCTAAATGAATTTAGGCTAAAAGTGAGTCAACTGAAGTAATAACATTTTACAAAATAATAATACAGACACATGGCGATAATACATGTTAAAAAATAATACAGTTATATGGCAAAATAGCTAACCCAGAACCTGAGTGACTGAAATACAACGTGAAGAGAATAGGCAGGGTCTCAGACAGTCCATCCTGCATCAGGTCCTTAATTAGACTCTGCTCCAGCTCAGTTGCAGGGAGAAGATATCCCCAACTTCTTCTACAAAGATGAACAAGTAGGAAGTTCTTTATTACAGGAGAGAAATTGTGCATTAAAAAAAATCATGTATCCCTTGCTCACAATAATTAGGTGCTATCATAAATAGAGTGACCAATGGGTGACTTTTAGTCTAGGTAAATTATAAATAACCTCTGGAAATGAGATGAAGTTGTTTATAAAAAGATAACAGGTAGTGAACCTTGACTTCAAAGTTCTACTAATTAAGAGCTTCATTTGAAGGGATGAAATCAGAATATGAAGGTAATACATGTTGTCACAAGAAGCAGCCTGCCAATGCAGGAGACACAGGTTTGATCCTTAAGTTGGGAAGATTCCCTGGAGTAGGAAATAGCTATCCATCCAGTATTCTTGCCTGGAAAATTCCACGGACGGAGGAGTCTGGTGGGCTACAGTTCATGGGGTTGCAAAGAGTCAGACATGACTGAGCAACTGAGCATGTACACAACCGAGCAACTGAGCATGTTGTCACAACGAAAGAACGTCTTGCTTCCTGTACAAATTCTCTCCTTAGGATGCAAATATGGGGAACTTAATGGTGGCCCTCCTACCCAGCATTAGCTAAGAGTGTACACGCCGTGTAAAGCAGACATCCTAGATCCAAACTTGGTGATTTGATCCTGTCATCTGGCTTTAAACATCTTCTCCGTGTTGATGCTCCTGTGTCAGCTCCATCAGGGTGAGATGCTGTCTCTTTGCCACTAGAACATGCGGTAAACAGTCCTGAATATGTGCTGATTGAATCAATGCAGCCTGCCACTTAAGCTCCTGATTTTCTATAATCATTCCAGGAAGAAATTGTCCTACAATGTTTTGCACTCTTCCCCAGTCTCTAAAGTATACTCTCCATAGCACGGCATGACGTTACCTCCATGTGTCAGGGTTGTCACTAGGAGAACTGAATAACTAAGACCTAGGGTCGCACAGAGTCGGACACAACTGAAGCGACTTAGCAGCAGCAGCAGCAGCAGCACAAACACTGGCTTCCTCAGGTGCTGTGAGCCTCCTGAAGCTGGTGCCCTCACTAAACAGCCCATTTTGATAAACCTTCCAGACTCTTGCCACTGCCTTTTAATAATTTTCTTTCTCTATCATTATTATAAGTCTGACAGGTATCATTATTTTTCACTGTCAAAGTACCTGACTTCAGCAGCCTTCTTTAAAACTTCTAGAATGGCTGCTTCTAGATAACTAAGCTTGTTACAATTCTGGGATATGTAACTATTCAATATAAATAAATAAAACAATGACCACAGCCATGAAATTAAAAAAGACACTTGCTCCTTGGAAAGAAAGCTGTAAGAAACCTGAAAGTGAAAGTGAAAGTCACTCAGTCGTGTCTGACTCTTTGTGACCCCATGGACATATGGTCCATGGAATTCTCCAGACCAGAATACTAGAGTGGGTGGCCTTTCCCTTCTCCAGGGCATCTTCCCAACCTAGGGATCAAACCCAGGTTTCCCTCATTGCAAGCGGATTCTTTACCAACTGAGCTATGAGGGAAGCCTGTAACAAACCTAGAGAGCATATTAAAAAGCAGAGAAATCCTTTGGCTAAGAAAGATCCATGTAGTCAAAACTATGGTTTTTCAAGTAGTCCTGTATTGATGTGAGAGTTGGACCATGAAAAAGGCTGAGCACCTAAGCATTGATGCTTTTGAACTGTGGTGTTGGAGAAGACTCTTGAGCATCCCTTGGACTGCAAAGAGATCCAACCAGTCCATCCTAAAGGAAATCAGTCCTGAATATTCATTGGAAACACTGATGCTGAAGCTGAAATTCCAGTACTTTGGCCACCTGATGAGAAGAACTGACTCATTTGAAAAGACCCTGATGGTGGGAAAGATTGAAGGCGAGAGGAGAAGGGGACGACAGAGGATGAGCTGGTTGGATGGCATCACCGACTCCATGGACATGAGTTTGACAAGCTCCGGAAGATGGTGAAGGCAGGGAAGCCTAGTGTGCTGCAGTCCATGGGGTCACAGAGAGTCAGGCATGACTTAGTGACTGAACAACAACAGTGTGTGTATGAGCACACACATATGCACACACACACACACACACATATGTTTCTTCTGGTTGGACTGCAGTGCTTTGGAGAAGCAGGGGGAAGCTTTATCATGACATGATTAGTACAGCGTGGCATGAACTTAATATGTGGGTTTTGTGACATTTGTTTAAGCTGCTGAAAACCATTTTTTCTTCTTCCTTCCCTGTCGTGATCAGTCTAGTTGGAGTTTCCAGATAAATAACTGCTGAATAAGTAGGGTGCTGGTATAAACGTTAATAAGTACAGCCTAATAATATTTTGAAGCTCATTCACTTTTTTTACAGCTTGAATTTAAGCCTATGCCAAGTAATTTCCCAACGTGAAAAGTGAAAGTGTAGTCGCTCAGTCATATCCAACTCTGCCACCCCGTGGATTGTAGCCCATCAGGCTCCACTGTCCATGGGATTCTCCAGGCAAGAATACTGGAGTGGGTTTCCATGCCCTTCTCTAGGTGATCTTCCCGACCCAGGGATCAAACCCAAGTCTCCTGCATTGCAGACAGATTTCCCAAGGTCGGATCTGTTTCACCCAAGTACATCCTTTCAGAGGTAATGAGGTCTTCACGTTCCAGTCTCCATGAGCTCTGCTGATTCATTTCAGTGTGCCACAGATCATTTATTCTATCAATTGAAAGTTTTGTTTACTATTAAAATATAAATCCACCTCCACTAAGAAAGGTAACATTAACTCCCACTAGTGAGTATCGTTTAACACAAAAACATTCCATATCCCTCCTTGAAAGCAAGTTTTGATGATGATTGCGGACCTATTACTTGCCACGTGGGCCTCAGGGCTTTTGATCTTATTCTGTCCACCTGGCACAGTCCTCTCCCGGATGTCCACATGAGTTGTTCCCTCACCTTTCTTCTGGTTTTTGCTCAGATGTCACTTTGTCAGTGAGGCCTGCCCTGAACACTCCACAGGAGGAGCACTCAGCCCCCTTATCCTACTCTATTTTTTCCCATAACATTTGTCACTATCTTCCTACTTATTTACTTGTTTATTAACTTAATACCTGTCTCCTTTACTAGAATTTAAACTCCAAGAGAACTGAGACTTAATTTTGTAAACTTTCATATTGTCAGTACCCAGAACAGTATTTGGCACTGTATGTTCTCAATAAATGTCTGTGAATGGATGAAGATACAGAAAGATACAGGATGCTCTAGAAATATCTCACCTGGACTTGGCGCATCATGGAAAGCTTCTTGGAAGAGGCCATATTTAATGTTAGCTCTGAAGGACAACTAAGAGATGTTGGGCTGTAGAGGGGATCAGTCTAGTGGCTCAGAGGTTAAAGCGTCTGCCTCCAATGCGGGAGACCTGGGTTCGATCCCTGGGTCGGGAAGATCCCCTGGGAAGGAAATGGCAACCCACTCCAGTATTCTTGCTTGGAGAATCTCATGGACTGAGGAGCCTGGTGGGCTGCAGTCCATGGGGTCACAAAGAGTCGGACACGACTGAGTGACCTTACTTACTTACTTACTTAGAGGGATGATGAATGTGTGTGTGTGTGTGTGTGTGTGTGTGAAAACACCCAAAGGCAAATGAGAGCATAATAGCTTCAAAGATCTGAGAGAAGTTTCTCTAGGATTGTATTAAAAAATGAATGAAATGAGACAGAAATGAGTCAGTAAGAATTGGAACTGTGGGATTCTGAGTTATTCGTATTGTTATAAGATCATAGGAATGTTGGGCTAGTATTCGCAGAGCTTCTAATTTTTTAAGAAAAACTGGATTTTGAAAGGTTGCCTCAAATTTATAAAATGCTATAGAGACTAAATGAAGCATCCATATATTAGGTGTGAAAGTGAAGTCACTCAGTCATGCCCGACTCTTTGTGACCCGTGGACTCTAGCCCACCAAGCTCCTCCGTCCATGGGATTCTCCAGGCAAGAATACTGGAGTGGGTTGCCATTTCCTTCTAGCTTCTGACAATTCCTTTTAACCTCTGCTCTCCACGGTAACACATATTTCTAGCCCTCCTTAAGCTCTCCTCTAGCCATGCTTGCACATGTATATTTAATTCTTCCTGAGCCCAAATCCCAGCCTATGACTTATGCATTGTCTTTCAAACTCAACATGTGTTCCTACCTGCACAACTTTGTACAAGCGAGTCCCTTAGAATTCCTGACTCTCCTATCTTTCACGTTTCCTTTACGGGACCAGAAGTTTCCTCGTTCTCCTGAACTCAGAGGGGATCAGTTACTGTCCTCCATTTGGAAGCCACCCCTCCCAGCAAAGCTATTCTGCTGGGACATGCACCTGACGAAGGCCACCTAGGCAGGAAGCCGGACTTCTTTGTGCTGGGTTTATATCTGGTTGGTACAGCTTCCAGTTGGGCTTTAAAACTTTATGCATTTCTTCTTTCTTATATTGCGACTTTGCTCTGGAAAATAGATTTTAAATCATATATATATATATGTTTACATGAAAGGAGACTGTCAAGATAAGTCATGTTCCCTGTTTTCATGAACTAGCAGCTTGTCCAGCCTCCTGTCACAGAATTACAGACCAAGGGACCAATCTGCCCAGTCACCTATTCGTATACAGTCTGAGAGCTAAGGATGGTCATTGCATTTTTAAGTAGTTGAAACATCAAAAGAATAATACTATTTTGTGGCACATGAAAAGTTTATGAAATTCATATTTGTGTCCATTAACAAGTAGCTACCCTTACTTGATTAGGTGTTGTCTGGGACTGCTTTTACACTACAGTAACAGAGTTGAGTAATTGCAAAAGATTGCAAGGACATCCAACCAGTCCATCCTAAAGGAAATCAGTCCTGAATATTCATCAGAAGGACTGATGCTGAAGCTGAAACTCCACTAGTTTGGCCACCTGATGCGAAGAACTGACTCATTTGAAAAGACCCTAATGCTGGGAAAGACTGAAGGCGGGAGGAGAAGGGGGCAACAGAGGATGAGCTGGTTGGATGGCATCACTGACTCAATGGATATGAGTCTGAGTATGCTCCAGGAGTTGGTGATGGACAGGGAGGCCTGGCGTGCTGCAGCCCATGGGGTCACAAAGAGTCGGACACAACTGAGCAACTAAACTGAATTGCAAAAGATACCACATGGCCTACAAAACCTAAAATATTTACTATCTAGCCCATTACGGAAGTTTAAATCTACAGAAATAATTACTAGGCTTTGGGATTTCCTGGATCAATAAAATTAAGGAATAGGAGGAGAGAGGAAACAAACACAGGGCTTGCCAACATTTAGTTCCTTACCAAATAAAGACAAGCAAATGTTGCTCTCATCACAAGAATTTAACAAAAGAAAGTGTATTATAGTCTCATAGAATAAAGATAATATTGTGCATTTCAGAGCACGGGGCCTTAGAATTAAACCTAACTCGCTCAAGTCCAAGGTCCAGTTTCCTATATCTGTGGAAATAAGTCTCATTACTTAGCCCTTTTAATCTTTAATTTCCTTAAAGGATGTCATAAAAATTTCAAGACTTAATCTTTTTAGTGTTATCTCAATAAAATGAAAGGTTTCTAGGTCATCATGTTATTTTCACCCAGCTCACATCCTCAGATCTCACCATACTGAGCATGCCCATAGCATGGGGATATGTCCCATGCTTTAGCATTTATTTTTCATCACCTTTATTTACATTCCAGTACCAAATTAGTCTTAATATCCTCAAAGGCAGAGACCACAGTTTGTCATTTTTGCACCATTTTGGTGCCTAATATGGTACCAAAAATACAGTTAGTGCTCCTATACCATGTACAGTTAGTCCCCTTGATGCAGCAGACTCTTGGCTTTCAACGTCTCTTCTGCATTATCCAAAGAAAATACTGAGGTTGAGAAACAAATTCAATCATAAGTCTTTTCTACTTACTAGAAATAAATGCTCTCTAGGGCTACTCAGCATGGTCCAGTGTTGGCAACACAAACATGGCAGAATACCTCCTTTTACTTTTTATGTAAATCATTTCTCCTATGGTCAGATAACTGAGCGGTTCCAGATGTTCAAGTTGGATTTAGAAAAGGCAGAGAAACCAGAGATCAAATTGCCAACCTCTGTTGGATCATTGAAAAAGGAGGAGAACTCAAGAAAAACATGTACTTTCACTTTATTAACTACACCAAAGCCTTTGCCTGTGTGGATCACAATAAACTGTGGAAAATTCTTAAAGAGATGGAAATATCAGACTACCTGACCTGCCTCCTGAGAAATCTGTATGCAGGTCAAGAAGCTACAGTTAGAACTGGACATGGAATAATGGACAGGTTCCAAATTGGGACAGGATTCATCAAGGCTGTATATTGTCACCCTGCTTATTTAACTTATATACAGAGTACATCATATAAAATGCCAGACTGGATTAAGCACAAGCTAGAATCAAGATTGCAGGGAGAATTATCAATAACCTCAGATATGCAGATGGCACCACTTTTATGGCGAAAGAGAAGAGAAACTAAAGAGCCTCTTGATGAAAGTGAAAAAGGAGAGTGAAAAAGCTGGCTTAAAACTCAACATTCAAAAAACTAAGATCGTGGTATCCAGTCCCATCACTTCACGGCATATATATGGGGAAACAATGGAAACAGTGACAGACTTTATTTTCTTGGGCTCCAAAATCACTGCAGATGGTGACTGCAGCCAAGAAATTACAAGACACTTGCTCCTTGGAGGAAAAGCTATGACCAACCTAGATAGCATATTAAAAAGCAGAGACATTACTTTACCGACAAAGGTCCATATAGTCAAAGCTATGGTTTTACCAGTAGCCATGTATGAATGTGAGAACTGGACCATAAAGAAAGCTGAGTGCCAAAGAATTGATGCTTTTGAACTGTGGTGTTGGAGAAGACTCTTGAGAGTCCCTTGGACTGCAAGGAGATCCAACTTGTCCATCCTAAAGGAAATCAATCCTGAATATTCATTGGAAGGACTGATGCTAAAGCTCTAATAGTTTGGCCACCTGATGTGACGAACTGACTCATTTGAAAAGACCCCGATGCTGGGAAAGATTGAAGGCAGGAGGAGGAGGGGATGACAGAGGATGACTTGGTTGGATGGCATCACCAACTTGATGGACATGAGTTTGAGGAAGTTCCGGGAGTTGGTAATGGACAGGGAGGACTGGCATGCTGCAGTCCATAGGGTTGCAAAGAGTTGGACATGACTGAGCGACTGAAGTGAAATTGAATGGTCAGATGCTATAATATAGATAAGGGATGTTGCATATCAACCCATGTTGATGGCACAAATTGAGGTTCCTATCAAAATGGGTAACTGGGTTAATAAAGCCTATGATTATTGAGAGGAAAATTAATATAGTAGTTGCAATATATAATCGCTGGCTAGGGAAAAATGGGCCATGAAGGCTCTTTAAAAAAAAAATGAACTAATTACAGGATTCAGCTGCTTAAGCTTTAATTCGGCAGAGCACCAAAGAGCCCTCAGACTCCAGCGGAGCTTCTCTCTCCCTCTCTGCTGGAGCTAACCCTCCAACGTAATTAAGAAATAATTTCAGAGTAGCCACACATGTAGGCAATCAGACCCAATATAAGAAACACCTGTTTTTACTTCAATTCTGGCCTGCTTACTAATAGAGCATATTTGTCTTGGGACATTGTGTTTGCTTGTGTAATTGTGCATAGCACATTTTCAGATTTGACCACAGAGGAGTCCTGGAAGCAGCTCTGAATGAGTGTATCTGAGTAAGCAAGGCACAAAAAGCTTTCCTCATCTTCTGTACACACAACATAAGCAGGAGGAGGCCATGTGCTACCCTCTGCCCACATCATGCCAGGCAAACAGGAAGCTGTCCGTGAACTGCTTTGGTCTCTCCAGACTTAGCAACCAGCCTCCTTTTGTTTGGTTAACAATTCCAGACCCATCCAAGCAAAAGGGGTGGAAAATACACAACAGCAGTTAAACACTGAAGGTACTGACAATGGCCCAGATATCAGACAAGTGGAAGAGGCTCTCTGATCCAGTAGGAGGACACGTATCAAGTGTTTGGAAGTTCAATATCGAGCCCTTTAGCTACACTCATGACCTAGCTCAGAAGAAGGATGTTCTGAGAGTCACAGAAGAAGGGGAAGAGTTGCTTGAGGACATGGAGAACACAGAGATGGTAGAATTGCAAGAAGGACATGATCAGAGGAGAAATAAACTCAGGTCCAAAGAGCCAGAGCAGAATGAAGAGCGGTGTCCAGTCGCCTTGTTTATACCGATGAACGGAAATGAAGTGGAGAAAAGGGCAACGGGATGGAAAAAGTCATGCTTGCAAAATGTAGCCGCATATTCATGGTAAAAAAGTATTTTTAGGCTTGAATTATCTCACATTTTCCTCAATTTTATACTTTGTTTTGTGGGCAGATATATATAAAAATATAAGCTAATATCAGGACTTTTGTATAAACTATATGTTGTTAGACATAATTTCTTAGATAGAAGTTTTGTAGAGGTATAATTCATACTGTAAAATTTATCCTTGAAAGTATACAGTTCAGTGGGGCTTTGGCATATATTCTTAGAGCTGTACAACTCTCACCACTACCTAATTTTAGAACATTTCATCTCTCATCCCCCCAAATCCCATGTCAGTAGGAGTCACTCTCCATTTCTGCCCACAGCCTCTTCAGCCACTAACCTGATTTCTGTCTCTGTGGATTTGCCTGTTGTAGACATTTAATAGAGATGGAATCATACAATATGTAACCTTTTGTGTCTAGCTTCTTTGACCCATTATGATGTTTTCAAGAGCCCTCCATGCTGTAGCATAAACCATTACTTTGAGCCTAAATAATATTCTAGCATATGAATATCTCATATTTTATTTATCTGTTCATCAGTTGATTGATGTTTGGATTGTTTCCATTTATTGGCTATTATGAATAGTACTACTTTGGGCATCCTTGTGCAAGCTTTTGTGTGGATATACATTTTCAGTTATCTTGGGTATATAGAAGTGGAATTATTTGATCATGTGGTAACTACATGTTTAACTCTTTGAGAAACTACCCTCTCTCTGAGATATCAATTTCTTAATAAAAATGTAAGCAGTCTGAACGAGCATCTCCCTAACATGCTTCCCAGTGCCAATATTCTGATAGTATGTTTGTTAACATGATAACCCCTACCCATTGTGGTTCTGAATATTTCATTTCTGGGGAGGATGGTATGGTTGAGCATGTATGTAGGAGCTTGATAACAATGAAAGCACCCAGTTTCATTCATGGAGACAAAATTCCATTTGAAAACTGATATTTTACTCTAAATTCATTTGTGATTTGAAACTCAGCTTTATTTTCCTCTTATATGTTGATGATACACAGTGAAATATTAGAATGAGCTGAGAAAAGTTTAAGAAAATGTCAAGTGTCCTTTTTGGTGAAATAAAAATCCTGTGGGTTGGTCACTTTTTGATTTAGGAAAGGTTATTATCACTGATTTTATCAAAGTCCCAAAGTGACTTTCAGAACACATTGCTCCTTGGGGGAACTACATGGTATGAGAATACCAGTCCTTTCTGTGAGTCCCTGATCTTACCCAAGAGAGAAATCCAGTATTAATTCCTGTTCTTCTGGAAATATTTTCTTGAAAATAACAAATCTCCACTTAGAGAAAAGCTGTTACTCTGATTCTGTTCATTCATATTGATACTGATTTATGTTAAAGGGGCATCCATATGGCTTCATCAGTAATAAATACATTAGTGGAACGTGGATAATAGTGCCTCAATTGAGCCTTAGGCAAATTTCACTCTCGCAATCTTTGGGTTTCTCCTTCCTCTTTCACCTCCCCTATCCAAATCTGAACTTTCCATCTCACTTCTCTTTTACTTTTCTTTATTTAACCTTCTACGATCACTTGACTTTGTTTCACCTCTCTTATTCTTTCTCAAACCTTTTGACTCTAACCATTCTATTTTAACATGAGGACTCAGAAAATAATAGTGAGAAAGGGAGGAAAAAGTAGAATGAGAAGGAAAATCTGGAGGAGGATGTAGAAGCAAAGATAAATGTGATTGGGGAGCATAAAGTGAAAGGACAAGCTACTCAGTACTTAGAGAAACATTTGATTGTGTGTTATCATATAAAAATGTGATACATTTTCTGGGAAGGCAAACCTAGAGTGTTTAAAGAAAAAGTACTCAGGCTAGACATCAGCAGACTCTTCCCAACATTGCAGAACTGCAGAAACATGCTGACTTTTTAATAAGCTCACTTCCTCTTTGAAATAGACAACTGTAAACAAAGTATTTCCTGGGTTAGTTCTCTCCCATTGTTATTTGGGAACTCTTTTTACTCAGCCAAAAATGACGGTACATACATACCATCTCTGATGTATTTGTAGGATTTCATGTAAGGAGTAGTTATTTAATTGAATTCAAATTCCAGGCTTCCCAGAACCCACTTGCCAGTTCAGGAGACATAAGAGACACAGGTTCAATCTCTGGGTCGGGAAGATCCCCTGGAGGAGAAAATGAAAACCCACTCCAGTATTCTTGCCTGGAGAATCTCGTGGACAGAGGAATTGGCACACTATAGTCCTAGAGTCACAGTCAGACACCAGGTCCTATACCATGTGTGTGTGTCTTTTGGTAAAAGTCCTAGGTTTTACATAGTCATTTATTACATATTAATGTCAGTATACTTGAGATTTCCATAGCTGATTCCACGTAGGTCAAAGAGCATTTAATCAAAATAGCATTGAGCAAGTCACATATTATATTGCTTTGAGCCATTTGCAATCCAAATCCTTAATACCCATGAATTAATATTGATTGTAATGACAGAAAGAGAAAAAACCTTAGAAAAACATATTCTTTGTCAAATAACCCTTTTATTATGAAACATAGCACAGTAGAAATCTATTCCATAATAAAGTGAGTAAACCTGAATATATAGTTTAATGTATATTGTAAATACTTGTATGGTCATGCATGACACATGTCAAGAAGTAGAACATTGCCAACTCTAGCTTTACAGGAATCTGGGCATCTGCTCTGGTCTGAATGTTTGTGTCTCCCTCCCAGATCCATACCCTAGCCCCAGAGATGATGGTGTTGGTTGATGGGGCTTTGGGAGGGTCATTAGGTCATGAGAGTGGAGCCCTCGTGCATGGATTAACGGTCCTTCTGCCATGTAAAGGGACCCTCACCTGACCATGCTGGAACCCTGATCTCAGACTTCCAGCTTCCAGAACTGTGAGGAAAGTCATTCTCTTTTTTATAAGCTCTCCTGAGGTATTTTGTTAAACAGCTGCCCAAATGGACTAAGATAACATATAACAAAGCAAGTCCCCCCAACTTGTCCTTCTGGTGTGGCTTCCTTCTTCACCATTTGTTGTTCCATTTACATTTTAGAAATAGCTTTTCAAGTTCTAACAAAAATCCTGCTGGGGCTTTCATTAGAACTGCATTGGATTTATAGATTGATATGGAGAACAGAGTATATTTATTATTTATTTAAGCCTTTTTCCTATAATTTTACAATGATCTCTATAGAAGTCCGGCATATGTTTTGGAAGATTTATTTCAAAGTATTTAATCTTACAAAATTATGTCAAAATTTTATAATTTTATGCACAGAAATTTGGACACTGATAAAATTTTCCCCTAGACATTTGATATTTTATAATACTATAAATACCACCTCTATTTACCTCTCTCTTTTACATTTTGTCATTTAGAAAGAAAATAGATTTCTGTATATTTGATTTTTTTATCCTGCTGCTTGCTCAGCTATAGATTCCTTTAGATTTTGAATGTATAAAACCATTCATCGATAAATAATAATTTTTGCTCTTCATTTTTAATCCTTATACATTTTCTTTTCCTAGCTTACAATACCAACTAGGACTTCCAGTACCATATGAAATACAAGTGTTATTCTTATCTTGAGAGAGAGACTTTTAGTATTCTTATCATTAAACATAATGTATGTGATAGGTGTTTATAGATAATCTTTGTCCAATAAGGATTTGGGGGGTTTTTTTCCCCTTCATTTGATATGGGATTTAATATTTAGATCATGATGGATACTGAATTTTGTTAAGATCTACGTGTGAAGGTACTCACTGTTAACTGGAGTCTCATTGCTTCTAGACCATTTTAGTGAAAAGAGCTGGGAAATACAGGTATGGGCAGGTACACTCACATGTATATATGAATATATATACATATATATCCATCTGTGTGTGTGAGAAGGAGTGTGTATATGTGTGTTTGTGTATCTTTGAGTTCATAACTGATACATCCAATTCCAATCTGTACACAGGGTTCATTTTAGCCTTTCTCCTTGCCTTATTTGTAATTTTTCCTTCAGGAAAAACCTGGATCTCATTATGCAGAATATACTTATTTTTTCAATCCTAGAATATAAAGTAATTTTAGATTTTCTAACCCATAAAACTGTTGCTTCCTGACCTGCATATAGATTTCTCAAGAGGCAGGTCAGGTGGTCTGGTATTCCCATCTCTTTCAGAATTTTCCACAGTTTATTGTGATCCACATAGTCAAAGGCTTTGGCATGGTCAAGATTGCCAGGAGAAATATCAATAACCTCAGGTATGCAGAGACACCACCCTTATGGCAGAAAGTGAAGAGGAACTAAAAAGCCTCTTGATAAAAGTGAAAGTGGAGAGTGAAAAAGTTGGCTTAAAGTTCAACATTCAGAAAACGAATCCCATCACTTCATGGGAAATAGATGGGGAAACAGGGGAAATAGATGGAGAAACAGTGGAAACAGTGTCAGACTTTATTTTTTTTGGCCCAAAACTCACTGCAGATGGTGATTGCAGCCATGAAATTAAAGAGGCTTACTCCTTGGAAGAAAAGTTATGACCAACCTAGATAGCATATTCAAAAGCAGAGACATTACTTTGCCGACTAAGATCCATCTAGTCAAGGCTATGGTTTTTCCTGTGGTCATGTATGGGTGTGAGAGTTGGACTGTGAAGAAGGCTGAGCGCCGAAGAATTGATGCTTTTGAACTGTGGTGTTGGAGAAGACTCTTGAGAGTCCCTTGGACTGCAAGGAGATCCAACCAGTCCATTCTGAAGGAGATCAACCCTGGGGTTTCTTTGGAAGGAATGATGCTAAAGCTGAAACTCCAGTACTTTGGCCACCTCATGCGAAGAGTTGACTCATTGGAAAAGACCCTGATGCTGGGAGGGATTGGGGGCAGGAGAAGAAGGGGACGACCAAGGATGAGATGGCTGGATGGCATCACTGACTCGATGGCCAGGAGTCTGAGTGAACTCTGGGAGCTGGTGATGGACAGGGAGGCCTGGCATGCTGTGATTCATGGGGTCGCAAAGAGTCAGACATGACTGAGCGACTGAACTGAACCAAACCCTTTAAAAAAAAAAAAGCAAAACCAAATGTACTAATTAGAGTACTGTATTTGTGTATAGTTCCTTTTCTCCTTAGCCTTGGAATTACTGTGAAAATATTGTTTAAAGACTTGCTTAGATTCCTCTCCTTTTTCTCCTACCCTCTTCAATGTGATTTTGTTGTTGTTGACTTGTTTTATAGTTAGATGCATTTGGTTACTCTTTTTATTCTGTTTGGAGTTGCTTTCATGTGTCAAGTAGTTTAAATTTTTGACACAAAATAAGATTAAATTAATGGCTGTGAAACATTACCATGGTTCTAAAAGCCAGAACTGTGTGAAAGGGTACATTCAAAGCAGTGTCACTCTGATCATTCCTCTTTTCTGTTTTATTCTCCCATTCTTTCCAACCCATTCCCACTCACCCTTTATAGATAACCTATTCATTATTTTATCTTTTATCCTTTCTGAATTTGTTTTCACAAATGAGCAATAAGTACATTTAATCTCATATCCAATTTCCCTTACCAGAAATCTTATCATAGGTACTCAAATTTTGCTTTTTTATATTTATCCTGGAAATCACCCTATATCAGTTCATAAATCTCTTCATCACTGCTGTGCTTACTGCTGCATAGTACTCCATAGTTTATTCAGTTACTCCATAAGAAGTTTACAGTATCTCCAATATTTTGCAGTATAAACAGTATAACCTCATATGCATCTATTTTTGTATTGTTGGGAATGTAAGTTCCTAAAAATAGAATCACTTGGTCAACAGGTAAATGCATACATAGATTTATTAGAAATTGCCAAATTCTAGAATGGCTGTGCCAGTTAATGTTTGCTTCAGCAGTGTTCCTTACAGCCTTGCCAAAAGAATGCATTGCAATACATTTTAATAACTGTTGATGGTATAAATGAAAAATGTTATCTTAGTGTTTTAATTTTTATTTATCTAATTATTTTGAGCATCTTTTCAGATGCTGAAGGGCTATTTTATATTATTTTTTCTGTTAACTGTCTTTTATGTCTTTTCCCCATTTTGCTATTTGCTTTTCATTTTTGTTCCTTAAATTTTAAGAATTCTTTTTACGTTGGGGGTGTTAGTCTTTGGTCTGTGATATAGGTTGCAACTATTTTCTGTGAGTTCAGTTCTCCTGTGATTATCAGTTCTCCTTTGATTATGGTGTGTGTGTTTTGCCATGTACAAATGCTTATTGTCATCAGAATTATTAGTTATTTTTTTCATTCCATCTGTATTTTAAAACATAGTTAGAAAACTTTCCTACAGTGAGATTAAAGAGAAATTCACTCATGTTTTTCTTCTAATATTTATATGGTTTTATTTTTGCATGTATGTATAATACTGTTTTTAGTATTTGTCCCTAGTCTTGAAGTTCATTCCGGTGTGTGGACCTAGTTTTATATTTTTCCAAATGGCTACTCAGTTTTTTCAGCACTATTTATTTAGAAACCCATCTTTCTAAAAGCAGTGTGGTACCCTGGATTGGATCCTGGAACAGAAAAGAGCAGTAATATCTGAGACTCTGTGTTCTCTTGAGTAAATTGTTGATAATCTCTCTCTCAAAATACTGGCGTGAAACTTAAATGATCTAACCTATACACTACACTGGCCACTTAATAAGTGCTAATTTCCTTCTTCTAAACAGCTTCTGTCTGTCGGCTCAGTGTATCTAGATGAAACGCTGTCTAGAGCAAATACTAGTGTTCATGAAACTCTCCTGGCATGCTAGCTACAAGGCAGATTCCTTGGCCCCGTCCTCTAGATATTCTAGCTGAGTGGGTCTGGTGTGGTTCAGGAACCTGCATTGTACTCAAACCCATGTGTTATTTTGAAGCCAAACCCCAGGAAGCATGAGCCTAAGAGGAATGCCTATCTCAACTATCCCATGGTAATGACTGCAAGCATGAAAAAACAAACCAGCTAGGATCATAAATCACTATATTCATAAAACTATTTTACATCAGTTACGGACCAATATGTGATAAAATACTAAAGATTTAAAAGCTAAAAGTGCAATTAAAATTGAAGTGCCATTGCGATGAAAGTGCAATTAGAGTTTATTTGAAACTGGTAATTTTTGAGGCAGATTACAAAGAACATTAGGAACGAGAGTGTAAAGGGAGCTGTTGTTTGTGTATTTAATAACTTTTGGGTACATTAGTACATTGCCCACACCAAAATATGTCAAATGGAGGAAATGACAGAAAATGCATTATTCTTTGGCATTCCAAAACTAATTAGAGAAAGCAGAATATAAAAGGAATCTCTCCTAGAACAGATTTTTTTTTTTTTAATTCCAGTTAAGCTAAAAATCTGCCTGCAATGCAGGAGACCTGGGATCAATCCCTGAGTTGGGAAGATCCCCTGGAAAAGGGAAAGGCAATTCATTCCAGTATTCTGGCCTGGAGAATTCCATGGACTGTATAGTCCATGGTGTCATAAAGAGTTAGACGTGACTGAGCAATTTTCACTTCACTTAAACTAAAAAGAATATGTTCTTGACTTATACACAAATTTAAATTTTATGCCAGAAAATGTCTCCCCTGCTTTGACTTCAATTAATAGATTGATGCCAAAAGCACACTTACTGTTCAGAATCCCTTACAAAAAGAATTCTGTCTCTGTGTCTCTTACCCCACTACTGATCCAGGCAGGAGGTGAAAGGGAGACCACAGCTATGATTCATTCACAAGTATTGTATCTAAAAGTAATTTTTGTGGCAGCTCAACCACCGAGTGATTTCAAATTTCTGAATAGGTGGTAAAGTACATCAGCGTGATTAAATGCACTCCCACAGGGGCAAGTGTTTGTTCTCAGTATCGTCATGTAGCCTGTAGACTCTAATCTGAGAGTCTAGATGTTCAAAAACACCTGTCACAATACGTTGAACATGATTGTGTTTTCTGTGGAGAGATGGTGTATGCCAGTCAGGCTCTGGATTAAAGAGTACAATCTGAAGTGACCTCCTTCTTCCAAAAAAAATTCAACTACCAAGGTTAAATTTTTTTCTTTTATCTAGGAATTTCCAAAGATTAGAAACCAACTTTGCATATTTAGAAAACTTGATCATTTTATTCCAATTGAGTGATTCCTCAGCTAGGTGACTTTGAGCAATCAAATACAAGTTGAGATCAAACCACCTCTTGTCTCATTCTAATGGAGACAATAGAATGCATTGGAAATAACTGTCAAGGTCCTATACAAATAATATGCACTATGGGTATGCATGTATCCATATGGTTTACATCTGACACTGTTTTCTAGTTCGATGATGATTTGTAGTCTTTTGAAAAAATTGTATCTTAAAGAAGCATCCCTCACAAATAGAAGGGGAGAAAGGGGCAAATAGGTGTGTATTTTGTGTTTGTAGAAAGTTTCCAAAAACTTTAAAAATGCTAAAAAGATGATGTGAATACAAGTGTAAAGCATGCGTATCAGCTTTTCATAAATCTGTTCTCTCTGCCTTGTTCTGTTACATCGTACCCATCTGTGTTATCATATCTCAGACTTCTCCAGTGTGGCCTGCTTTGGCAGGACCCAAGATCCTTTGCCAACCCAACCACCCCACCCATGGCCCACTTTGCAAAGGGAGAAAGAATGAGGTGAAGAGAAGGAAGTCTCACTATATAAGCAAACACATACTGGGAAAGAAAAACAGAGAAAGAGAAGGCATTCTGATTTTAGAAATGGTAAAATGGATGATTCGTACCAAACCACATAACATAGACGCATAAAATCTAGTCATTATAAAAATCACGGGTCAGAGGCCAAAAATATGGTTTATGCGTATATGTATCACCATGCACTAGAGCATTAACCAAGCTGCCACAATAAATACACATAATAGCAGAGCTAAAATAATGATAAATTAGAATGGAAAAGCAAAAACGAACAGCATCTTGAAATGACATCTATTTTAAGCCAACACTGGTGCTGCAGCAATACTAGAATTAAATTATGTATATGCATGAAATATTCAAGCTCTGCCACATTTGATAACATAGCATGGTCTTCAGAGTAGAATACTGAATTTAAGTCCTCGACATGCCCAGTTAATGTGCTAATTTATTTTACAAATATCAAATTTAAATAACTCTAATAGCTCACCCATTAATTTAGCCATAAACAGCCTTAAGTCCTATGTGAAAATAAAAGTCTATGGTTTTGTGTATCCCTTGCATGTGAGAACTGAGAAGGAATGTGTGTTTGATACTAGTAATTCACTTACAGCCTTGGAGCTTATTTAAAGAGTCATTGATTATGTGGCCAAAAAGAACATATTTTTTAAAGCACCCAGAAATTAGTGTATGCAGATGTCACATGTCTTTGGCCTGAGATTTTCACACTGTTAAGAGCATAATGAAACTCAGTGCTCAGTTGTCACTGGTTAAGCTGACCTCAGGGCCTCTTAGCACAAAACTCCATTACAAAATTGAAAAGGGCTTTGAGGCTATGGGGAGAGGACATTCCTCCCAAAAGCTCTGCAGCCAGATTAGACAGATGTGGTGGTCTTTGTAATTGTGTTAGGACCTGAGGGTTATAGAAGTTATAAATGACTTGACTGAGGTCACAAGCCAGATTGAAGACAGGTCAAATTTCTGCAGTTCCATAATCTCTGAATATTGAATTAGTAACTCTCAGAGTCATATTCCATTGATATCAGCTGACCAAGAATAGAATGCTTGCCAGAATATTTACCAAAAAGTTCAAGCCATAGCTTACCTTGATCTGTTACCAGGGCCTTTCCAGATTCTTGAATAACAATATTATAGAAGTGAATACAGCTGCCACAAGACTCTTAGCAAGCAAAGCTATTTTTTTTTATTAAAAGAGCTTGTGCATAAGAAAGGTGGGAGCAAAAAATGCCAGCTTTCCAAATAGAAGGAATGGATTGCTTTTATATCAAAAGGGAGGGTTGTCTCTTGATCACTGATAATTTCCAGAAATCCTCAAACTTCTTTGATCAGCAGCAGGTGTATCCATGGTGGCAGCCAGGAATAGGGAGCATTTCTTTGAGAGGAAAGAAATGCATGAGAATGTTCTACAAGAAAGCACAGGAGCAGATAAGGTAGAAATTAAAGCTGAGCTTCTTGTGTTGTGGCAACTGTTGTTGTTGTTCAGTTGCTAAGTCATAACCGACTCTGCGAGCACCACGCCACGCTTTCCTGTCCTTCCACCATCTCCTAGAGTTTGCTCCAATTCGTGTCCTTTAAGCCAGTGATGCTATCTAACCATCTCATCCTCTGCCGCCCCCTTCTCCTTTTGCCTTCAGTCTTTCCAAGCATCAGGGTCTTTTCCAATGAGTCAGCTGTTTGTATCAGGTGGCCAAAATATTGGAGCTTCAGCTTAGCATCAGTCCTTCCAATTAGTATTCAGGGTTGATTTCCTTTAGTATTGACTAGTTAGATCTCCTTGCTGTCCAAGGGACTCTCAAGAGTCTTCTCCAGCGCCACAGTTTGAAAGCATCAGTTCTTCAGTGCTCAGCTTTCTTTATGGTTCAACTCTGACTAGGGATGTGTTCTGTGTAAGTCACTTCAGTCATGTCTGACTCTTTGCGACCCCATGGACTGTAGCCTGCCAGGCTCCTCTGTCCATGAGATTCTCCAGGCAAGAATACCAGAGTGGATTGCTATACCCTCCTCCAGGGGATCTTCCTGACTCAAGGATCAAACCCACACCTCCTGCAGCTCCCGCACTGCAGGCAGATTCTTTACCTCTGACCCACTGGGGAAATCCCTCACTAGGTATACTCATGGCAACTAGGTATACTCATCGGTATGACAGGAATAAAGTTCACCTTTTGTCCCTGCAAGCCTAGTTTTTTTCTCTGGGAGTCAGGCCCCCAGGGTCTTTGTTCTTTAGCTTGCAGGACCTGTATTGGTAAAGGCCAGTCCCCCATTCTTTTCCAAAATGGGTATACTCTTGTCTTCCTGTGTCAGAACCAAAGTGTCCCCCTGAGACTACCATAATATCCTCATATTTCCTCAGCCTCCAGTCAAAATTATGTTCCATTTCCTCTTTTCACAAGCAAATTATAATGAAAAAAAAAACTTTGCTTCAAATACTGTAAAAAGGCCTTAGGTACAGTCAAGAGGAGATGATATATCATGTATTGAGGTGTCTGGCATGATGACATAAAAATTCTCCACACAGACTGGAGAATTTATGACTTACTGCTGCTGCTGCTGCTAAGTCGCTTTAGTCATGTCCGACCCTGTGCGACCTCACAGACAGCAGCCCACCAGGCTCCCCCGTCCCTGGGATTCTCCAGGCAAGAACACTGGAGTGGGTTGCCATTTCCTTCTCCAATGCATGAAAGTGGAAAGTGAAAGTGAAGTCGCTCAGTCGTGTCCGACTCTTAGCGACCCCTGGACTGCAGCCCACCAGGCTCCTCCATCCATGGGATTTTCCAGGCAAGAATACTGGAGTGGGGTGCCATTGCCTTCTCTGTTATGACTTACAAACAGTAATATTTTATTAATCTGAAAAATAAATATGTTTACACAGCACCTGTTTTCAGTTGATTCCTGACTCTCACCAAATTTTAAAGCCAGCTTGATTGAGATCAAGAGAACATTTTCAGTTCAGTTGAGTACAGTCTCTCAGTCGTGTCCGACTCTGCAACTCCACGGACAGCAGCACACCAGGCTTCCTTGTCCATCACCAACTCCCAGAGTTTACTCAAACTCATCTTCATCGAGTTGGTGATGCCATCAAACCATCTCATCCTCTGTCGTCCCTTTCTTCTCCCACCTTCAATCTTTCCCATCATCATAGTCTTTTCAAATGATTCAGTTCTTTGCATCAGGTGACCAAAGTATTGGAGTTTCAACTTCAACATCAGTCCTTCCAAAGAATATTCAGGACTGATCTCCTTTAGGGTGGACTGGTTGGATCTCCTTGCAGTTCAAGGGACTCTCAAGAGTCTTCTCCAACACCACAGTTCAAAAGCATCATTTCTTTGGTGCTGAGCTTTCTTTATAGTCATCTTTTCAAATTGAATATATGGTGTACAGGTATATGTGAATTTTGCATTTGCAAATTGAACCAATTAAGTCTAAATTTAGCTTGTGTTTTTTTTTTTCATGTTATTTCTCAGAAGTTCAACTAAAGACATGGTCAACCTCCTACCAGGCTTGTTCTGGACAGCTCTCCACAGCTATTATTTTAAAGTTATCTACGTGCCTTCTAACATCTAGCTGTTACTCTCTGATGGAAAATGAAATTCTTTGCTTCACTGAGGTACACTCTGAATTTCTTGAGATTATGATTTAGGCAAGAGAATGTCTTTAAACTCTTCTGGGTTCTAGCAATCTGTCTGGTGTCGCACCAAGCATTCAGCCCCTCCTAATCAAATTGAGGTCTTCCACTCTTGTGCTCTTTAAACATTAAACAAGAAAGAGCTGCAATCAGACCTAATTGAAGTGAATAGCTTAAATGAGATTCAAAGAAGAGATACAGACAATTGTGAAACTGCCTGAAAATCCAATGCCAAGGGTTTGGAAGGATGGTAGGTGGAAGGTAAATTGCTTCAATTCCTGCCTCCCATGTTTGTGGAAGACACCTTTACTTAGGACACTCTTCCCAGGATCAGCTGTATGGAGACAAGGATTGATAGACTGGTTAATTTCTTTCTTTTGTGTGTTTTGGATTCCCAGGACATTTCCTGGCATATCCACATAGTAGGCATTCTGTAAACAACTGTTGAATGAAATGACTCAAATGCAGCCTCGGAATCCTATGCAACACACTGTGCCGCAATGTGGTCCAATGCAATCCTATGTACTGCATAACCTATGCGGCACTCTAGGCAATCAAAGTGCAGACCTGTTTGCCATCTTTGGATCATCGTTTCTTAGATGCTGACTTCATTGTGAGGATGCCAGGCCATAGCATACGGAATTAGCCAATTGTTGCCTCACAAAGCAGGCCCAGTATCTCCTCTGGCTCTGATCCACCTGCATTATGGCTTGAGGGCTGACCGGCTCTCAGAGAAGTACTAGCGTTGGTGACTCTAACATAAGGTGACGTGGCACAAGTCCGAACAATGCAGGCATGGGTGCCATGTTAGATTTCTGGGGCTGCTGTTAGCAATTTACCAACTATTGTATGGCCCAAAACAATAGACATTTATATTGTCTCATTTCTGGATGCTAGAAATCAAAAACTGACGTGTTCACCATGCCACACTCCCTCTGAGGCTCTAGGAGGAAGGCCTCTCATCTCTTCCAGCTTCTGGAGGCTCCGGGTGTTCCTTGGCTTGTGGCAGCTTAACCCCAGTCTCTGCTTCCAGTCTCTGCTTCCATCATCAGGTGCCCTGTTCCCCTGTGTGCTTCTTTGTATCCAAGCCTTCCTCTTGGTTCTCTTGCACAGACCCTAGTCACTGGATTTAGGGCTCTAAGCCAGTGAGATTCTCTTAACTTGTTTACATCTACCCAGATCCTATTTCCAAGTGAAAATCCCTCAGTCGTGTCCGACTCTTTGCGACCCCCATGGACTGTGTCCAGGGAATTCTCCAGGCCAGAATACTAGAGTGGATAGCCTTTCCCTTCTCCAGGAGGTCTTCCCAATCCAGGGATTGAACCCAGATCTCCTGCATTGCAGGCGGATTCTTTACCAGCTGAGCCACAAACAAGATCCCAATTCACCAGTGCTGGAGGTTAGGATTGGAATATAACTTTGAGGAACACAACTCAACCCACTCTAGTCACTGTCCTCTTACAGCTTACCATTGAGAGTGAAGATCCAGATATATGAATAGGAAATCCATAGCGGGAAAAAAGGCTGCTGTGAAAACAACTCAAAAGAATACCTAGTCAGACTGCCTGAGGGACTCAGAATTACACTCTGAAGTCTGGCAACAGTGGCCTAACGAGAGATTTATTTGTATTACTTAACAGGAAATTGGAGGTAGGCAGTCCACATCTGGTGCAACCATGGCAGGAAATCACCTCCTTCTTCTCCACTGTGGTTCTTAGGGCCTCAAAATATTTCCAAGCTGGACATCGGGTCTGCATTACAAGTAAAAGGGGAAGGAGCAAGGAAAGGGCATCTGAGGACTGGGTCTGACCCTTTATGTCCTGGAGTCCCCACCTGACCAACTTCTATTTGTAACTCATTGACCAGGACTGAGTCACATAGCCATTCATAGCTTCAGAGAGACTAAGGAAGTGAGTATCACTAATTGGGCCCACACCAGTCTGTACAAGATCATGGTTCTGTTGACATAGAGGGATGAGGGGAACTAGCAGATTCTGCCATAGAAGCTGTCCCAGTGATAGTGGTGCCAAAGCTGAGACTCAAAGGATAAGTGCAGAGGGCACAGAGAGGTTTTCCAAAAGGAAGGAAGGAAGAGCGTTTATATAGATCTGGAAGTAAGAAAGAGCTAGCAAGATGAAATACTTTATGTCTAAATTGCAACATATGTGGTAGGAATCACACTACGAGATGACCCTAGGGAGAAAAGGAGTGGTTGAATCATAAAAGGTCCAGTAAGCTGTATGTCTGGAGAAGGAAACGGCAACCCACTCCAGTGTTCTTGTCTGGGAAACCGCATGGACAGAGGAGCCTGGCGGGTTACAGCCCATGGTGTTGCAAAAGAGTTGGACACGACTTAGTGACTAAACAGCAAAGTTATTAATATGTATATATATGTACATATATATATATATATATATATATAACATTTGGGGCTTTGGGATATAATAAGAAACCAACTTTGGCTGTTTTAAGCAGAAAAGGAAAGTATTCGAATGTTCTGAGCGAGCTCACAGAACTTTCCAGACCTGAAGAACCACATAGGGCTGCATTGTCAGGAAGAAGGTCCAAATCAGGACGAGAACTGACGAGTGAGGCTGCCCCTGGCGCCGCCGCTGAGCCCTGACCCCACCAGATACCAGATGCCCCTAAGCCGTGCTTCCGAGGGCCTGGGGAGGCTCCCCTCCTGAACTTACTTGCTAATTACAACTTGCGTCACCTCCAAACTCAAAGTCAAGGCTAGAGGTCTTGATGTCTTGGGGCCCCTGTCACGGGCCTGAATTCCAGCTTGCAAGGAAGTCTGCATAGTTGGCTATGTTTTATGTTTTTTTTTTTTTTTTTTAAAACTTCTGGCATGAGAAGAGGCTCTTACTCTTAGCAAGAAACTCCCCCAAACATAGGAAGAAGCTTCAGATGTTGGGCAACCAGAATGGCCAAGGGACTCTGTGAGATCACAGAAAGGATGTCCAGGAAGTAGCTGAGAGTAAGAAAGAAGACTGGTCAGGAAGTGAGAGAGGGGAGGCTGAATTTAAGCGTCTGGTCAGTGTCTTGTTCTCGGAAAATGCCTTCACACGAGGAGATAGTGTGCACACTGAGACCAAATACGAGGTCTTCTGGATGATGCCAAACTGCCTTGTGGAGTGAGACGACTGTGATATTTCACCCTTCGGTGCCTGTTTTAAAAACGATAGCAATAAGAAAACTGTGCTGTTGGGCAAGAGGACGAGAAGCCTGTCCTCTGCCTCTTGGCGGGTGCTCTCGGTCAAAGGCGTCAGATATTTACTCCCCATGCGGGGGAGATGGGCAGGAGCCCACCTCTGCCCCTGCTCCCAGGGGAAGCCCTGAATACAGCCTTGGTTCCCTGAGAACCTGACCCCACAGGCAGTTCCTCCTTTTGTGGTTCAGTTGCTAAGCTGCGTCTGCGTCTTTGCCACCCCGTGAACTGTAGCACGTCGCGTGCCTCTGTCCTCCACTGTCTCCCAGACTTTGCTCAGATTCATAACCATCGCATCGGTGATGACGTCCAACCATCTCATCCTCTGTTGCCCACTTCTTCTCCTGCCCTCAGTCTTTCCCAGCATCAGGGTCTTTTCCAATAGTTTGGCTCTTCACATCAGGTAGCCAAAGTATTGAAACTTCAGCAGCAGTCCTTCCAATAAATATTCAGAGATGATTTCATTCAGGATTGACTGGTTGGATCTCCTTTCTATCCAAGGGACTCTCAAGAGTCTTACCCAACACCATGATTTGAAGGCATCAATTCTTCAGCATTCCGCCTTCTTTACTGTCCAACTCTCACATCCATACCTCTGTGTGTGTGTGTGTGTGTTGCTCAGTCATGTCTGACTCTTTTCAACCCCACAGATTGTAGCCCACCAGGCTTCTCTGTCCATGGAGTTCTCCAGGCAAGAATACTGAAGTGGATTGCCATTCCCTTCTCCAGAGGAACTTCCCAACCCAGGGATCAAACCCTGGTCTCCCACATCACAGGCAGATTCTTTACTGTTTGAGCTACAGGGAAGTCTGTATCCATAACTGACTACTAGAAAAACCATAGTTTTGTCAAGAAAGTGATGTCCCTGCTTTTTAATATGCTAAGATTTGTCATAGCTTTCCTTCCAAGAAGCAAGAGTCGTTGAATTTCATGACTACAGTAATCATCTGCAATGGTTTCAGAGCTCAAGAAAATGTCACTGTTTCCACTTTCTCCTGTTGCTGTTAAAGATGGGGCTGGATGCCATGATCTTAGTTTTATGAATATTGGGTTTTAAGCCAGCTTTTTTCACTCTCCTCTTTCACCCTTATCAAGGAGCTCTTTAGTTCTTCTTCACTTTCTGCCATTAGAGTGGCATCATCAGTGTATCTGAGGTTGTTGATATTTCTCCTGGCAATCTTGATTCCAGCTTGTAATTCACACAGCCCAGCATTTTGCATGATGTACTCTGTGTATAAGTTAAATAAACAAGGTGAAAATATACAGCCTTGTTGTACTCCTTTCCCAATTTTGAACCGGTCCATTGTTCCATGTCTGGTTCTAACTGTTGCTTCTTGACCTGCATACAGGTTTCTTAGGAGGCGGGTAAAGTGGTCTGGTGTTCCCATCTCTTTAAGAACTTACCACAGTTTGATCCACACAGTCAAAGGTTTTTGCCGATGGACATCTAGGTTTTTCTTTCTGGCTTGCTTCCTAGATGTCCATCAGCATAAGAAAAGCTGTGGTACATATACACAATGGAGTATTACTCAGTCATTAAAAAGACTACATTTGAATGAGGTGGATGAAACTGGAGCCTATTATACAGAGTAAAGCAAGCCAGAAAGAAAAACACCAAATACAGTATCAGTTCAGTTCAGTCACTAAGTCATGTCCGACTCTTTGCGACCCCATGAATCACAGCACGCCAGGCCTCCCTGTCCATCACCAACTCCTGGAGTTCACTCAGATTCACTAACGCATATATATGGAATTTAAAAAGATGGTAACAATAACCCTGTATGTGAGACAGCAAAAGAGACAGAGGTGTATAGAATAGTCTTTTGGACTCTATGGGAGAGGGCAAGGGTGGGATTATTTGGGAGAATGGCATTGAAACATGTATAATATCATACATGGAATGAATTGCCAGTCCAGGTTCGATGCATGATACTGGATGCTTGGGACTGGTGCACTGAGATGACCCAGAGAGAGGGTACAGGGAGGGAAGTGGGAGGCGGGTTCAGGATGGGGAACATGTGTATACCTGTGCGGATTCATGTTGATGTATGGCAAAACCAATACAATATTGTAAAGTAATTAACCTCCAATTAAAATAAATAAGTTTATTTTTTTAAAAAGCCTTTTGCATAGTCAATGAAACAAAAATAGATGCTTTTTCTGGAATGTTCTTGTTTCTCTATGATCCAATGAATGTTGGCAATTTTATCTCTGGTTCCTCTGCCTTTTTTAAACCCAGGTTGTACATGTGGAAGTTCTTGGTTCATGTACTATTGAAGCCCAGCTTGAAGGATTTTGAGCATAACCATGCTAGCATGTGAAATGAATGCAATTTTGTGGTAGTTTGTACACTCTTTGGCATTGCCCTTCTATGAAATTGGAGTGAAAACTGACCTTTTCCAGTCCTGTGACCACTGCTGAGTTTTCCAAATTTGCTGACATACTGAGTGTAGTGCTTTACCAGCATCATCATTTAGGATTTTAAAGAGTTCAGGTCATCTTCCAGTGTCATATCTTGTTACTTTTTCATACTATTCATGGGATTCTCATGGCAAGAATACTGTTGTGGTTTGCCGTTCCCTTCTGCGGTGGACCATGTTTGGATAGAACTCGCCACTATGACCCACCCATTTCAGGTGGCCCGGCACAGGGCGACTCACAGCTTCCTTTGAGTTATGCAGGCCCCTTTGCTGTGATGAGGCCGTGATCCGTGAGCAGGATTCATCCTTCGAAGCTCCTTTCAAACACATCACTGCCCCCTCTTCCCGACTGCAGTCTTCTTTCACTTGGGACTCCCTGGATATCTGCACACCCTTTCTGTTACCTCCCAGAGTCCCTTGGCCATTCTGATTGCCCGGAATCTAATGCTTCTTCCTGGGCCAGTGGTAGGTCTGTCAGAGTGAACGCTCATCCCAGCTTTTGGGGAAATGAAGACTAGAGTGAGCAGCTGAGGACAGGATCTGGGACCACGCCTCCCCATCTTTCCTCTCATAGTAGCATCTTCATCTGAAACGAAGTATTTGTTACCATGGTACTTTCCTCCTGCTGCCCCGAGGAGCTGAAACCCCACTAATGTTAAGCCCCAGCTCTTGTTGCAGGAAGTCATAAATAATGAAAATCTTTGGATATTCTTCTTTCCATCTCACACCAAAGCATAAGAAAGGAACCTGGATATTAACTTTAGCCACTTTAAGACCCAGCTGCTTTTCCTGTTAAATAATGAGCAAACGCTTCAAAGCAGATCAGAGTGACTGAGTGCCCTGGGGTTTGCAGGTGGGTAAGGAGCAGCAGTAGTGGGTCAGAGGGTGCCCTATTGATCACACAGATTACTTTGGCAAATTACTGGGTCCATGAGTGGCAAGGAGGGATCCTGGAAGTCCCCATGCCCTCAAGTGAGGGGACGTGGATGGGCAAAGGATTGGGGCTACTAACAAGAATGCCAAACAGGGGCGGTTTCTAGGACTATAGCTCCCGAGAGTAGGGAGCAGCTGATCTTCTGGAATGGCCAGATGGGACCAGCTGCAGCTTAAAGGCCAGCAGTGCAGGAAGAGAACAGCACAGTAGAGAGAGGAGAGGATCCGGGGTACAGTCAGGGGATCTAAGAGCTCAGCTACCCCTGCCACAGGGTCACGGCTCATCTCCCTTCATATCCAGAGCTCCATTGCTTTATTTTGGTCAGGAGAAGGTAGTCTCCAGAAGAAGCAATTTCAACCCTTCTTTACTTGTGATTGAACATTTAGAAGAAAGTAAAATACTGTTTCTTGGCAAGTCTTCTCCCTGCTGGTGGGGACCTCATAAGGAAAATCACTTTTACCATGGAAAATAAGAAAGCTGCTCCTTTGGGTGCACTTTTGGGGTTAGAGTGAGTAAATTTAACATGCAACTACATTTCTCATTAGAATTTATTTTTATTGATTTTTTTCATGCCGAGGGTTTTTTGTTTTTATTTTCAGATAGCACACCAAACTCATTTTTCTCCATGTTTGTGCTTGTTTGCATCACTTGATTATTTCTTAACAATGTTCACTTGAAAGAATGTCATGGTTATCTGATGCCAAGTTGACCACTTACCATTCCCAGCAACACTTCTGAAGTGATGCTAGGAGTTATCCAGAAAGATGTGTTAGCTAGAGCTATGCTCAGAAATGTTTAAAGCCAGGCCAGAGCAGTATCACTGTACCTCTTTATTTCTCATTCTTAGTTATTTCTTCCAAACACTTGGAACATTTTAAATAGAAGCTCCAAGAAAATTATAAATACATTTCAAAGACATCACTTCCTTGGCTAGCCCATTCTCTATGCTTAACCTGAAAGGCTACCTACATGAGTGTCCCGTGGGACAGTCCTGATATTCATGGCAAATTAATCCAACTTCCAATCAGTAGGAAGATAATTGTTCAGTATAATACTTTTCTTTCCTCTTCCATTCAAGCACACATGCACACTCTATTAACACATCCTCCTGCACATACGCTTCACAGTTGTCTAAAAATAAGTGGACAGATCTCAGTGTAGAAAGAAACCATCTCAATGCCAGTCATGATGTGGACAGCTGAAAAGAAAGTCTATTCTTAGCACTCTTTTAATTAAGTCCAAAGATCCCAGCTAGACATCAATCTCTTTTTCCTTCACAGTTGTTGATCTGGTAACTGGGAGATCAATGAGTTAAAGAAAAAAAGAAAAAACGGAAGTTTCACAGAATTAGCAAATTCAAAAGACTGCTTTTTATGTTTCATAAGGTAAAAATATACAAAGTCTGCTGAAAACTTGCAAGATCGCCATAATTTAGGCAGGATGCTTATCCTTCTGGTTTAATCGGATTTTGGTAATTTACATCAGGGGGACATACATGGATATATGGGTAGAGAGTGTAGAGACACAGGTGCACATCCACACAGTGTGAGCGTCTCTGGACCGGCTCTGCCTCTATGTGGCCCATTCAATTCTTCCTTTTATGTTCCAAATGGATCCATCAGCCTAGGTTAAGTTGTGCCTTTGTGAAGCCTTCTTACAAAATAATTACTTCTCGGAATAATTCGACAACCACCTTGACAATTTGCTTTCACTAACGTTATCAGCAGTTATTTTGACAATAGCACCATTGTATTTTGACCCATAGTGCTGCAACATTCAGTGAAGGTGCCCAGTGTTCCTAGGTTGATGGTTCAGGCTACCTATGCTCTCAGTGCCACCGCTGGGCTATTTTAAGAGATGCTAACACAAAAATCTGCATGTCTTCTCTTCCTAGTCTTTTGCAGGTGAGAATATTCATTTTCTGTCCCCAATTTGATTCAATTATCCAGGTTGCAAATGCCAAATCTGAACATATAATCAAGAGTTCTAAAATGAGGATAAAGAGCACCAGAGAGGATGACAAAGTGGGAGGAGAGGAGGGCTTGTAGATTTTCCTCATCAAGCAAACTGTGTAAGAAGGCACCTTCAGGCTCAGAGGCTGGAGATGATAACTAGATTCTAAGGCAGTGGGATGAGAGAGGTCGTGCTACCCAGAGACAGAAATCGAATGTTCAAACACCCATTTTTATGCCCCTGATTCATGCTGCTAATTTAAGCATTTCTTTTTAAGCAGTGATATAAGTATGTTTTCCAGATAATTGATGACTTTAGGCAAATATCTCACTTCTCTTTTTAAGAAACTTAAATTATTTGTATTTTCTAAAAGTTCACCATTTTATAACTTACTGCAATTTGCTTTATCAAAATAAAGTATGAATCCCCTTATCCTGCTCTTATGTCTAAGTGAGTATATTATCTACCCTAAGAGGTCCCAATAGAAACCAATTTTGTTGTTATTGTTCAGTGGCTAAGTCATGTCCAACTCTTTGCGACCCCATGGACTGCAGCACACCAGGCTTCTCTGTCCTTCACCATCTCCTGGAGTTTATTCAAACTCATGTCCATTGAGTTGGTGATGCCATCCAACCATTTTATCCCCCTTCTCCTCCTGCTTTCAATCCTTCCCAGCATCAGGGTCTTTTCCTTCACATTAGGTAGCCAAAGTATTGAAGTTTCAGCTTCAGCATCAGTCCTTTCAGTGAATATTCAGGATTGATTTCCTTTAGGGTTGACTGGTTTGATCTCCTTACAGTCCAAAGGATTCCAAGAGTCTTCTCCAGAACCACAGTTCAAAAGCATCATTTCTTTGGTGCTCAGCCTACTTTATGGTCTAATTCTCAACATCCATGTATGACTACTGAAAAACCAATAGTATCGCTAATAAATGAAATAGTTGTATAATTCTTTGCTATGAAAAACTAATAGAATAAGAACTGAGTGCATTTTATGCCTCATTTTACCCCACATCAAATTTATCCATCTTAAATATTATACATCAGTTGAAGTGAAGCACATTTGATACAAATGCACATTGGCCAAATTATAGGATTTAACTGCAAAGTGAAAATTGTCTCATTGTTTCCAATCATCTTGTCACAATCTGTTCTTGGTTTTCTGGAAGGTGTTACCAGTTTTCTGGAAGGTCTTCGGTCCTTACTCTATTGGTCAAGGTGAACCTTCATACCATTTCTATCTTTGCTGTTTCATCTGGTTAATTATTTGAGTTTGATTGTGCTTAATGTACATATATATAGTCATTAAGAAACTACGCTAAAACAGATTAACATAAAGTAGAAAGAATACTCTTTCTTGTTTCTAACATCCTAATTTATTTACTGATGTTTATCCAATAAGCAGTTACTGAGTACTTACTTTATGTCCTGCACATGACTGGTGACAATGATGTATTAAGAAGACTGTCTTCTCTCCAGAAAGCATAAAATGAGTTGGAGTGAGAGCCCAGCCTGGCCACTGAATACTTTATGATAACAAGCTCAGTTTCTTCCTTATCAAATAAGGGGTAATGACTAGTTCTCACAGCATCCTTGATAGAGCCAATTGAACATGGGACATGGTACATGAGGCATGGCTGGTGATAAAGGAGGTGAGAAGGGAACTGTGATGTCAACTGGGTATAACTAAGGCAACTGAACAGGAGCAGAAATTGAAGAAGTGAGAAGTGCGCACTGGCAGGATGCACACAGGGCAGGGTGTCTGTCTACAGAACCCAGGTCAGGTCCCCAAGTCACCTGGGAGGAGACTGCATTTAGAAGCCGGTAACCTGACTCCTCCTGGTGGAGTCTCTTCCCAGGTGACTTGGAGACCTCATGTACATGGTGCATTAAAAACTCCGATGTCAGCGTTGATAGGACTCATATCATTAGTGGTTGCTTCTGGATTTGATTGTCTATTTAATTAAACTACCAGACAATCAGCTTATCAACACTAATTCGGCAGATCTTTTTGAAAGTAAGTGTGCATAGTGAAAATATTTTGGGGAAAATGTTGCTGTGAAGTTAGCCTTTGAAATTTATTCAATCATTGAAAAAAGATATACTGAGTAACTACCATGAGCCAAACACCCTTACGTATTTTGGAGGGGGGAGGGAAATTATAAGAAATTATGAGGGCAAATACAGCTGAGGTCTAAAGGGAGAAAACCCACTTACTGATTGAAGAGGGAGGCAGGAGCAGTCCAGGCAGTGGGGGCAGCTCGCCCTAGATAAGGACCAGCCGAGCTCTGCAGGAGAACTTTTTTAGGGGGGTGGATGCTGGGTTTATCAGAAGAGGGTAGACAATTAAGAAGCCACAGGAACAACCAGGCTAGTGTAGGTCATGTTACACAGCTGCATTTGATCCTAAGACCTTTAGAAAGACATTAATGGTTTTAAGTGAGGGGAGAAAAAAAAACCGCCATCAGATGTGCAGAGAAGTAAGTTGACTCTGGCTGCAGCGTGGAGCATGGTTTGCAGGGAGTTAAGGCAGGAGTTAGAAAAATTAGGAAAGTAACTGGGGAGTCCAGGCAGGGAAATTTGGTGGCCTGGACTGAGGTAGTTCAATGGATATGGGGAGAAAGGAATTGAATGTAGAAATAAGGTACAGAGGAATCCAGGTTTATCCTAGTAAACTGCTGTACATCAGGATGGATAAAGAACACTGTGTGTTGAAATGGTTGGGATTGGAAGGGACAGGATGAATCCTATTCTGGGCAGGTTGACTTTTTAGTGCCTACAAATATATCTAAGTTGATCTGACTTGTAAGCCATCGCATCAGCGGATTGAGTAACTCCAGCAATAGGCTGAAGTGAGTTAGAGATCTGGAAATATTGACATTTACAGTCCTAGGAGGTGCAGTTAGGCAGTTGAATAAGACCATCCAGAGAAAGTGAGAAGACAGCCTGGGAATGATCTCAGAGCTGTTATATACAAGGCAGGAGCAGAGGACAAGAACTTCATAAAGGCTAAGGAAATGCTTAAAGAGGCAGAAAGAAAAGCAGATGTTTTGGTGCCATGGAAACCAAGAGAAGAGCATCTAGTAGGAAGGACAAGGAGTCTATACCATCATGGTTCACAGAGAAGCAACCAATAACCTGTGAAAAGCAGTTTCAGCGAAATGGAACAGGAATGAGCTAAATTAGCAGAGAGCAGATTAAAGGGTGGCAAGCACATGCAGATAGTGGAAACAGCTCTTTCAAGAGCTGTTGCCATCAAGAGAAAGAAACAATTAGGATGGCAGTTAAAGGGGGGGGGCAGATTTAGACCACAAATAGCCTTCCAGAGAACAAGACAGTCCCTGGAGCTGCATTCATTGGCTCTAAAGGATACCCCTCAATAGCCACTGCCAGAGCCCGGCTTACAGCTGAACTGGTACGTGGAGAGAGAGCTCTTAACCAGAAAAAAGAATGTGTAGAAGGAAGCAGTGAAGGGATGTTGGGCTCCTTCTCACTGTATTTAATAAGTAGAAAAAGGCAAACAGATTTACATTTTGATTCATGCTGTCTTTTTCCCTGCCTCCCTTTCTAGTCCCCTCCTGTATGTGCTGTATATTCCATTTAAGAAGACTCTCCAATCTGGAGAAAAAGGAGCTCCTCATGAGAAGAAATAACCACCAAGAGTCACTGACCGTAGCACTGTCTTGTTTTCACGCAGTCAATATCCAATTCTTGTTTGTCATATTCTGCTCAACGGCTTCTCTCTTTGCTCACAAATCAAACTTACTGTGAATAGGCAAGAGCCAAATGACAGGTGATTCTCATTCAGATCAGAGCCTCCTTTTACATCCATTAAAAGTGGTTTTGAGAATATCTTCTGGCATTTTGAGTAAATATGCGATACCCAATTTGTAACCCAAGGAAACCAATGTAAAAACTCTTTGTTGACCACTCTGCTAAAAGGCAGTTTGAGCTGAATCGCCTGTGCAGCTGGGTTATGGCCTGCTTGGGGTCCAATAAGAAGCAGATGTATTATAAGTGAGAATGTTTGTATTTATTTACAAAGCAGCAATATTTCAACCCCCTCGTAGCTGTAACATTTCAGGAACAGTCTTTAATATTCTTTTTGGTGTTTGATTTCAAGATGAACTCAAACAATTTTCTCACCTGCAGAATACATGAAAAGGTAAATAAGTGGAAAAATACTTTTGAAAGGATTTAAATTAGTGGCCTTCAGTGACTAAAGATAAAATCCTACTGGTTAAAAATTGCCTACTCGTGTCTGAAGGGGAAGTAATAAAATATCATACCAATAAAAAGTAATAATCACAGTCACGGTGGATCTGCAAAACCTTATTAAATATCCCTTGACAGCAATTTTGAAGAAAACTCTAAGTAATTATTGAGCCTCATTTTAAATTAAAACCTGGCCCTGGTGCCCACGTCATTCTTACGCACTCATGCTAACGAAGGAGACTTATGATGGCTTTGTGTATATTGCTGTAGAGTTAGCTGACTGGCCACCCTTATGATATAATCTCTCCCTACTGCAATTTAATTAAAACAGAAAGATCTGACCTTTGCTGGAGATTTTCTTATCCATTGTGCTAAAAATATCCCCTGGAAGCAATCTGTCAATATGATCTGTCAAACACAATCCTCCTGGTACTAGAGAAGAGGAGAAGGAAATGAGAAAAACTAGGCCTCATAAAGGTTAGCACAGGTTAGCACATGGTTAGTTGTCACTGAACCAGAGTTGCAAAGTTGTCTATAAGGAGGATAAGAAATACATTTGAGCCACCAAATTACACGAAGCAATGGGTGAAAGTCCTCCATGCAGTGCCCATGTATAATAAGGACCTTATATAATAGAGGAGGGTGGTGAGCATTGCCTGTCATTCCCTCACCCCCCTTCTAGAATACGCTTGCATCTGTTTTGCTTTGGATGACCCTTAGAGGATTCAGAGCCATGACTTATAGATATTCACAATATTTTCCAGTCCTATAGCCCCAAGAATTCTGTGCATCCTGTAACAAGATTTCGTAATGAAGAAAGAACTCTTCTCGTGATGGTGACAGGAGTTCACTACCCACTCTGTTCTGATGATTGAGATGTTCCTGTCTGGTCACAGGATGGATGTTATTTATCTTTATAGCTATGATGAGAGAGGAAATTGTCTCCTTTTCACCATGTGAATGCTGGCTTCTAATTTTGAGTACAATCTTATGGATGAGAAATGAAAGTGTTAGAGGGAAGAATAGCTCAAGGAGACACAGGGCCCATGCTGGTAAAGAAGTTCTGCTAATCATTCAGTGGAGAATGGTAAAGCGGCCCAGATTTGAGGTTAGACAGACAGACCCAGAGTCAACTCCTTTATTACTTCCTAGTCATCACACCTTAGGAAATTTACCCATCACTTCTGAGTCTTCAGCTCAGCCTAGTAAGTATCTATTAAAACAGTTGTATCAACTTCACAGACTTGTCAAGATAATAAGGATGACTTTAGTAAATTATCTGGTATTTGATGTTGAATAATAAGTACATATTTGATGTTTAATAATAAGTAGAAAAGGACTTCCCTGTAGCTCAAATGGTAAAGAATATGTCTGCAATGCAGGAGACATGGATTCGATTCCTGGATCAGGAAGATCCCCTGGAGAAGGGAATGGCAATCTGCTCCAGTATTCTTGTCTGGAGAATTCCATGGACAGAGGATGCCAGCGAGCTACAGCCCATGGGGTTACAAAGAGTGGGACACGACTGAGCGACTTACACACACATAACACACACAATAAGTAGAAACTGTTATAAACAGTCAAGAAAATGGAAACATCTCTAAAGAAACTGTGGATCAAAAGAAGCCACAGATTCCCCAATAAAATACAAACGTAAGTTAGATTCAAATGGCCAAACTCCTGTTGTCAGCCAATGAATCAGTCAGCCGTTGGTCAAAGCTAACTAGCACGTCAACTATCTGTACTCTAAGCAGTGCCACTTACCAACTGTGCATTTGGAAAACGGAGATGATCTAAGGTGTAGACAAAGGCTAAGAGGGGCTATGTTTTGTTCATATTTGTATTCAGAGCAAATCCTCAAAATCAGCATGGAATAAGCGTTAGCCATCAGAATGTGTGCTGACTACTGACAAGTGAGGTAACTGCGACAGTGTTTACAGCGTGATCATCAGTCTTACCTCCTCTGTAATGTCTAGCATTGAACTTTATATGTAGTAAATGCTCATTTATATTGATTGAATTAAACTCTTACTGTATGTTAACCTGGTCATTTTTGCAAAGGTGAGGTTAACTAGGAAGAAAAAAGTTGAATTAAAAATGATCAATTTGAGGATTTATAAAATAATTATTCGCTTCCTCATGAAGATTTTTCTGGTTTTGTGTCTGTTGCCTGATTTAAATTTGATCTTCACTACTTTTTCTTTTGATGAAACAACATTTTAGTTACTTTAAAAAATATATTGATTTTTATTGATATATTTGTATCTGACTTGTTCTAAAAGATATGAAACAACTCTGTCTTGATTTGTAGTTTACAAACAGCTGTCAAGATTCTTGTGACAACTCTTGCAAATTGAGAAAGCAAGTTCAGAGGGGTCAAGTAATTTGCCAAAACCAGACGACTGGTGAAGTGCAGACTCAAAGCTCATACCCAAATCACATGGACTCAAGTCCAGAGCTATATTCTATTTACACCACACAACTTCTTGACTGCTGGTATGAGGTCAATGCCAGACTTTATTTGGGGCAGACTGTAAGCGTACTGACGATTCTGTTAGTGCTGTGTCCATCTTCTTATGTTCCACGCTTCAAATAATCTGCATAGATGCACGTTTAATGGGTCTATTACATGCGTTTGAGGACTCTTGTCTATCTTTTTACATTGCCAGGATTCTCTGTTTCTCATGAGAGGCTGGAATTTCTCTGAGCATATTCCTCTCTTATGCCTAGCTTGCCATTACCAATGGCTTTGCTCATATTCACAACTGTTAAGCTTCCCCAACAGATACCAGTTGTTACTCTTAAAGACACTTGCAGCCCAGCTAATGATTTTGTATGAGCAGATTAGAGTTGTCTGAAAAGTGAAGCCATCAGAATTTCAGTTGTAGTGAAACATATATACTCTGCCCGTCTACATCTGCTTTTAAATCAAGTACAAGCTTTCATAATTATGCTCAGCAGAGGCATCTGGAAGAGGTGTTGATACTTGTTGGCAGTAGATACCAGATGGGTTATTCAATCTGGAGCAGATGGTAAATTGATATTAAATAATGATAAGCCTGGACTTCTTTACCATTCATGATTTTCATTTTTTATTTATAGGTTTACCATTTGAGTTTAACTGAGTTTTCTAAGTTTCTTTTTCCAACACATATGATTTAAGGAGAAAAAGAGGATAAATTTCTTCCTTGATCAGAGAATATTTCTGGCCTTCAGGATACTTGGGGCTTGAAAAATGAACTCTGATCAGCCTGTGACATTAAGGTAGAGCTAAGATCAGACTCATCAGTCAGTCTCTCCCATCAGGAAGCTTCCATAATCCTCTTACCCTTCTCCATCAGAGGGCAGACAGAACTGAGAACCACAATCATAGGAAACTAACCAGTCTGATCACACGGGCCACAGCCTTGTATAACTCATGAGCCATGCCCTGTAGGGCCACCCAAGATGGACGGATCATGATGGAGAGTTCTGACAAACTGTGATCCACTGGAGAAGGGAATGGCAAACCACTTCAGTATTCTTTCCTTGAGAACCCCATGAACAGTATGAAAAGATAAAAAGATAGGACACTGAAAGATGAACTCCCCAGGGCAGTAGGTGCCTAATATGCTACTGGAGACCAATGGAGAAATAACTCCAGAAAGAATGAAGAGACAGAGCCAAAGCAAAAACAACACCCAGTTGTGGATGTAACTGGTGATAGAAGTAAAGTCCAATGCTGTAAAGAGCAATATTGCATAGGAACCTGAATGTTAGGTCCATGAATCAAGGCAAATTGGAAGTGTCAAACAGGAGATGGCAAGAGTGAACATTGACATTCTCGGAATCAGTGAACTAAGATGGACTGGAATGGGTGAATTTAATTCAGATGACCATTATATCTACTACTATGGGCAAGAATCCCTTAGAAGAAATGGAGTAGCCATCATAGTCAACAGAGTCCAAAATGCAGTACTTGGATGCAGTCTCAAAAATGTCAGAATGATGTTCATTTCCAAGGCAAACCATACAATATCATGGTAATCCAAGTCTATGTCCCAACCAGCAATGCTGAAGAAGCTGAAGTTGAACGGTTCTATGAAGAGCTACAAGACTTTCTAGAACTAACACCCAAAAAAGATATGCTTTTCACTATCAGGGACTGGAATGCAAAAATAGAGAGTCAAAAGATACCTGGAGTAACAGACAAATTTGGCTTGGCATTACAGAATGAATCAGGGAAAAGGCTAATAGAGTTTTGCCAAGAAAATGCACTGGTCATAGCAAACACCCTCTTCCAACAACACAAGAGAAGACTCTACACATGGACATCACCAGATGGTCAATACCAAAATCAGATTGATTATATTCTTTGCAGCCAAAGATGGAGAAGCTCTATACAGTCAGCAAAAACAAGACTGGGAGCTGACTGTGGCTCAGATCACGAGCTCGTTATTGCCAAATTCAGACTTAAACTGAAGAAAGTGGGGAAAACCCCAAGACCATTCAGGTATGAATCCCTTATGATTATACACTGGAAGTGACAAATAGAGTCAAGGGATTAGATCAGATAGACAGAGTGCCTAAAGAACTGTGGATGGAGGTTCGTGACATTGTACAGGAGGCAGGGATCAAGACCATCCCCAAGAAAACGAAATGCAGCAAGGCAAAATGGCTGTCTGAGGAGGCCTTATAAATAGCTGTGAATAGAGGAAAAGTGAAATGCAAAGGAGAAAAGGAAAGATATACCCATTTGAATGCAGAGTTTCAAAGAATAGCAAGGAGAGATAAAAAGCCTTCCTCAGCGATCAATGCAAAGAAATAGAGGAAAAAAATAGAATGGGAAAGTCTAGAGATCCCTTCAAGAAAATTAGAGATACCAAGGGAACATTTCATGCAAAGATGAGCTCAATAAAGGACAGAAATGGTCTGGACCTAACAGAAGCAGAAGATATTAAGAAGAGGTGGCAAGAATACATAGAAGAACTGTACAAAAAAGACCTTCATGACTCATATAATCACGATGGTGAGATCACCAACCTAGAGCCAGACATTCTGGAATGCAAAGTCAAATGGGCCTTAGGAAGCATCACTACAAACAAAACTAGTGGAGGTGATGGAATTCCAGTTGAGCTATTTCAAATCCTGAAAGATGATGTGGTAAAAGTGCTGCACGCAATATGCCAGCAAATTTGGAAAACTCAGCAGTGGCCACAGGACTGGAAAAGGTCAGTTTTCATTGCAATCCCAAAGAAAGGCAATGCCGAAGAATGCTCAAACTACCGCACATCTGCACTCATCTCACATGCTAGCAAATAATGCTCAAAATTCTCCAAGCCAGGCTTCAGCAATATGCGAACCGTGAACTTCCAGATGTTCAAGCTGGTTTTAGAAAAGGCGGAGGAACCAGAGGTCAAATTGCCAACATCTGTTGGATCATAGAAAAAGCAAGAGAGTTCCAGAAAAATATCTATTTCTGCTTTATTGACTATGCAAGGCTTTTGATTGTATGAGCCACAACAAACTCTGGAAAATTGTTAAAGAGATGGGAATACCAGATCATCTAACCAGCCTCTTGAGAAATCTGTATGCAGGTCAAGAAGCAACAGTTAGAACTGGACATGGAACAATGGAGTTGTTCCAAATTGGGAAAGGAGTACGTCAAGGCTCTATATTGTCACCTTGCTTATTTAACTTATATGCAGAGTACATCATGAGAAATGCTAGGCTGGATGAAACACAAGCTGGAATTAAGATTGCCAGGAGAAATATCAATAGCCTCAGATATGCAGATGACACCACCCTTATGGCAGAAGTGAAGAACAAAAGAGCCTCTTGATGAAAGTGAAAGAGGAGAGTGAAAAAGTTGGCTTAAAGCTTAATATTCAGAAAACTAAGATCATGGCATCTGGTCCCATCACTTCATGGTAAATCAATGGGGAAACAATGGAAACAGTGAGAGACTATTTTCTTGGGCTCCAAAATCACTGCAGATGGTGACTGTAGCCATGAAATTGAAAGACACTTGCTCCTTGGATGAAAAGTTATGACCAACCTAGACAGCATATTAAAAAGCAGAGATATTATTTTGCCAACCAGTCTGTCTAGTGAAAGCTATAGTTTTTTCAGTACTCATGTATGGATGTGAGAGTTGGACTATAAAGAAAGCTGAGCACAGAAGAATTAATGCTTTTGAACTGTGGTGTTGGAGAAGACTCTTGAGAGTCCCTTGGACTGAAAGGAGATCCAACCAGTCCATTCTAAAGGAAATCAGTCCCGAATATTCACTGGAAGGACTAGTGCTGAAGCTGAAACTCCAACACTTTGGCCACCTGATGTGAAGAACTGATTCATTTGAAAAGACCTTGATGCTGGGAAAGATTGAAGGCAGGAGCAGATGGTGATGACAGTGGATGAACTGGTTGGATGGCATCACCGACTCAATGGACATGAGTTTGAGTATACCCTGAGAGTTGGCGATGGACAGGGAGGCCAGGAGTGCTGCAGTCCATGGGGTCACAAAGTCTCGGACATGACTGAGCAACTGAACTGAACTGAAATAAAGAGACTCATTGTTTTTATGGCCACAGATCAAGGATTTTTCTACTCCTGCTCTGCCAATTAGTGTAGCCCATTTCTCACAATCCTCCTACCCCTATTCTGTACTATCAATAAAATTCCCAGTTCAGTTCAGTTACTCAGTCGTGTCCAACTCTTTGCGACCAGAATTTTTCAGATTGTGTTCCTCAGGACCCTAGGGGTTCATGCAGGTCCCCCATGAACTGCCTCAAGGCATGCCGGGATGTTCAACAGCCAGAGCCTCCCCTGTACCCCACACCATTTCCACCAGAGTAGCTCACTTTCATCTATAGATTACATTGTAGTTCTATGTAAAATCTCTTGGCGACAGTTTCTGCACCTAAAAATTTTACAAAAATTCACTGCTTTGATAAAGTCAACTTGGACCCTCCCCCAAGGACTCTTCGGTGGTCCCCAGGTGGCCTCCAATTGAAGTACGTTGGTATCTTACCATATCTATGATGTGGGCCTCTGAGAGATTCTCTAAAAAAAGAGAAGCACAGGGTCATATAATCTCAGAAAAAAGCCAATAAAAAAATGAGCATACTGTACACAAGGTGTAGATTTTTAAGTTCTTGATCCTTTCCATTAAACTTGTGGATCTCAGCTAGAGTTGAGGTAGGGAAAGTGGAACACTGAAAGTATCTGAGACTGCTTTTGGCTGCTGTAATGATTGGGGAAGATCATTGTGATCTCATTAGGGGCCAGGAATTCTAAACATCTATGATATGCTAGATAGTTCTGTATAATGAGATTGGGCCTCTCTACCAGAAGGCTAATAGAAAGTGAAGTCGCTCAGTCGTGTCCGACTCTTTGCAACCCCATGGACATGGACTGTAGCCTACCAGGCTCCTCCCTCCATGGGGTTCTCCAGGCAAGAGTACTGGAGTGGGTTGCCATTTCCTTCTCCAGGGGATCTTCCCGACCCAGGGATCCAACCCAGGTCTCCTGCATTCCAGGCAGGTGCTTTAACCTCTGAGCCACCAGGGAAGACAAATACTATACTTTAAAACTACTGTATAACAATGGTCTATTCTCTTAACATAGTAAGTCATGGAGAATGCTCCTAGCATTCTCCCTAGAGGTTAGAGAATGCAAATTTGTTTATATAAATTAGTATATCATATTGTCATAGCGTAATAATGTTAATGTTGTTGTTTAGTCATTAAGTTGTGTCTGACTCATTGCTACCTCATGGACCATAGCCCGCCATGCTCCTCTGTCCTGCACTGTTTCCCGGAGTTTGCTCAGATTCATGTCTGAGTCAGTGATGCTACCAGCCATCTTATCCTCTGCTGCCCCCTTCTTTTGCCTTCAATCTTTCCCAGCATCAGGGTCTGTTCCAATAAGTTGGCTCTTTACATCAGGTTGCCAAAGTATTAGAGCTTAAGCAACAGACCTTGTAATGATTAATCAGGATTAATTTCCTGTAGGATTGACTGATTTGATCTCCTTGCAGTCCAAAGGACTCTCAAGAGTCTTCTCCAGCACCACAGTTTGAAAGCATCAATTCTTCAGTGCTCAGCCTTCTTTGTGGTTCAGGTGGAGAAGGACATGGCAACCCACCCCAGTGTTCTTGCCTGGAGAATCCCAGGGACGGGGGAGCCTGGTGGGCTGCCGTCTATGGGGTCACACAGAGTCAGACATGACTGAAGCGACTTAGTAGCAGCAGCTCATATCCATACATGACTACTGGAAAAACTATAGCTTTAACTATATGGACCTTTGTTGGCAAAGTAATGTCTTTGCTTTTTAATATGCTGTCTAGGTTTATCATAGTTTTTCTTCCAAGGAGCAAGTGTATTTTAATTTCTTGGCTATAGTCACCGTCTGCAGTGACTTTGGAGCCTCCAAAAATAAAGCCTGTCACTGCTTCCACTTTTTCTTCTTCTATTTGCCATGAAGTGATGGGACCAGATGCCATGATCTTCATTTTTTGAGTTTTAAGCCAGCTTTTTCACTCTCTCCTTTCCCTTTCATCAAGAGGCTCTTTAGTTTCCCTTCCCTTCCTGCCATTAGAGTGGCTATCATCTGCATATCTGAAGATGCTGATATTTCTTCTGGCAATCTTGATTCCAGCTTGTGATTCATCCAGCCCGGCACTTCACTCTGCATGACCTACTCAGCATAGAAGTTACATAAGCAGGGTGACAACATACAGCCTTGTCGTACTCCTTTCCCAATTGTGAATCAGTCCATTGTTTCATGTCTGGTTCTAACTGTTGCTTCTTGACCTGCAAAGAGGTTTCTCAGGAGACAGGTAAGGTGGTCTGGTATTCCCATGTCTTAAAGAATTTTCCGTTTGTTGTGATCCACATAGTCAAAAGCTTTGACGTAGTCAGTAAAGCAGAGGTAGATGTTTTCTGAAACTCCTTGCTTTTTCTATGATCCAGCACATGTTGGCAATTTGATCTCTGGTTCTTCTGCCTTTTCTAAATCCAGCTTGAACATCTGGACATTCTTAGTTCATGTACTCTGGAAACCTAACTCAAAAGATTTTGAATATTACCTTGCTAGTATATGAAATGAATGCAATTGTACAACAGTTTGAAGATTCTTTGGCATTGCCTTTCTTTGGGATTGGAATGAAAACTGACCTTTTTCAGCCCTGTGGCCAATGCTGAGTTTTCCATATGTGCAGGCACATTGAGTGCAGCACTTCAAAAGCATCGTCATCTAGGGTTTTAAATAGCTCAGCTGGAATTTCATCACCTCCACTAGTTTTGTCCATAGTAATGCTTCCTAAGGCCCCCTTGACTTCACACACTGGGTAGTCATTGAACATAGAATTAAATTACCATTTCCTCATTCCATAATTTCTGAGCATCATTTAGAGGGTCATATGTTTCTGCTGCTGACTGTTTCATCCCCTACATCAATTGTAATCTCATTGTAAATTAATATATTAGCTAACATCCCAAGGACAGAGGAGCCTGGTAGGCTGCAGTCCATGGGGTCGCTACCAGTTGGACATGACTGAGAGACTTCACTTTCACTTTTCACTTTCATGCATTGAAGAAGGAAATGGCAACTCATTCCAATGTTCTTGCCTGGAGAATCTCAGGGACAGGGGAGCCTGGTGGGCTGCTATCTATGGGGTCACACAGAGTCAGACACAACTGAAGCGACTTAGCAGCAGTAGCAGCAGCAACAGGTTCTTAGACATTGGTATCTCAACAGTTTGGGTCAATGTAAGGTGGTCTGTGAGACAGATCTATTTTCAGACACTGAATCAGGCTTCAGATCCTGTAGAACAAAGGACTCCTAAATCAAAGGTCTACTTGACCCAGGGATCGAACCTATGTCCCCTTCATTGCAGGCAATTCTTTACTACTGAGCCATCTGGGAAACAAATCTAGAATAAGCCACAAAGTTTAAGCCACTTTAGAAGGCTCCGGATGGCCTCTGACCTTCCCTTGTACATCACTACCTTAACCTGAACCTTATTCCGAACCACAACACAAACATTCCTCTTGTAGAAAGTACTTGGCCAAGAGCAGATTAAAGATTTAATTTTGGAGTATGGCTTTTGAAAGCGTGTGAGTGAAACTTAATTTACATTCTGTCATCACTGTGAATCCGGATGGCATCTGGAAACGGCACTGAATGCATCATGTTAAATAGAAGATTAAGGTATATTGCATAACACATTAGGAACAAAAATGCAAACTCTTTTAAAATAGTTTTTATTTATTTTATGTCTGGCTGCACTGGGTCTTTGTTGTTTTGCGCGGGCTTTCTCTAGTTGCGGTGAGTGGGGGCTAATCTTGGTTGTGGTTCTTGGGCTGCTCATTGCAGTGGCTTCTCTTGTTGCAGAGTATGAACTCTAGGGCGCGTGGGCTTCAGTAGTTGCAGCACACAGACTCAGTAGTCGCAGCTCAGAGGCCCTAGAGTGCTGGCTCAGTAGTTGTGGTACATGAGCTTAGTTTCTCTGAAGCATGTGGAATATTCCTAGACTAGGGATCGAACCTGTGTCCCCTGCATTGGCATACAGATTCTTATTCATTGCACCACGAGGGAAGTCCTGCAAACACTTTTATGTAAGATTTTTCTCTAGCATTCCAGTCATTGTTAGTAACTTCTTCCTTTTTGCTTTTATGTAACTTTACTTATGAGAATCTTATAGAATATGACTAACTCATAAAATTTGAATACAGTTGGACACATGACTAAAAATATCACTTGTTACTGTAATTAACAATCAACTTTAGACTTCAGAGCAGAACCAAGTAGAGTTAGGAAAAACAATTCCTTTGAGAAAACTGTTTTCTAATTCAATGTGTTACGGGAAAGACTGCCTTTGATTCAATAGTCTATCCCAGGGCTGAAGTGATTATAATAATCTTGAGGATTGCCTGATGTTTCAGCTGGTAAAGAATCCACCTGTAATGCAGGAGATCCCGTTTTGACTCCTGGGTTGGGAAGATCCCCTGGAGAAGGGAACGGCTACCCACTCCAGTATTCTGGCCTGGAGAATTCCATGGACTATATAGTCCACAGGTTCACAGAGTCGGACACAACTAAGCAACTTTCAATTTTCTGTGAATTCAGTATTCTGTTACAAACATATTTCTTTCTGAGTGACAAGAAGTCATCAACAGTATCTAATGATATCCAGAATAAAAAAGCAGCAGTCAAAAAACTGAGCATGTGCAATGAACATTGATGAACCATTTTCTTATTTTTGTTAACATCCAACAATGTATTTTCAATGTGAAAAATACGAGACCTCAATATATAGCAGCCTAATAATGACTGCCATTTTATGAGTACTGGATATGAACAAGGCACTTTTTCAAATGCTTTACATATTGCAGAGTGCTCAGTGAGATGGAGTGTTTCTTTTAATCTAGAGAAGTCATCAGATAGTTGTTTCTAGATGAAGACAGTATGTTCCTTAAAATAGATCTTTGTTGGAAAAAGCTTCATTTCTTCGATTTTTGGAGTTATTATTCAAATGTACAAGAAGCAAGTGGTAACCTTATCTTGGAGGAAGGATGTAGCAGAGCCTTCTGTGAGCTGACAAAGGTTTCTCCCTGGCACTAGGAAAAGTTTAGTAAATTTACCTAGAGAATAATGTCCTTTTGGAGAGAAGCAAGACAAAACCCCTCTGTCTCCTTTTGAGGCTCAACTCTACTGAAGCTTCTACAATGTTTGGGCATGGCACAAACTGAGATTTTCAGGTGGAAAAAAAACAAGGATACCAAAGAGCAGTTTTGCATGAGGGAAGGGGGCATATAATGGTGAACAGGCTCAATATGAGACCCACCACCTCTGTACAAAGTTCACCTTGGAAAAATTTAACTCAGCCCAATAATTGGGTTCGTAAAACTCCTGGAAGCCCCCTTTAGTTTATATAAGACGTGTCAGCTATCCAAAGCTCTCTGGACAAATTGAGTAAGGGAATATGAAAATTTGAGAGGATAATTACAAATATGTGTCCTGCCCTTGCAAACATAAATCTAGGTTTCCACAGAGACTCATAGGCATAGCAACTTCTGCTTTGCTTTTTAAACCAGCTTGAGGCAGGCCTGAGGGTGACTAGGGAGCACCAAGGCTTAGGTTTTTCTGAGGCCAAGCCCCTCCTCTTCATGGATAAAGAAACTCGTGGGATATGACGGTTGCCATTTTTAAATGTGCAAGTTGGGTAATAAGCAACCACAGGGAATCCCCTCCTCGTTTATTACAAAGGGAGTGGTTCTCCTGGTAATGCAGATTGTGAATAGTTCACATTTCTAAAAGTATGTTATGTTTTGTAATGTATACTATAGCATATAGTAAATAGTATGCAGTCAGCACACAAATCCATAGTAAGGAGAGAGCCATACTCCCGGATCACCGAGACCTCGGAGCAACATGATCGCGCGTAAGTCACGGCTGGGTGGGATGTCAGACACGAGGTTCCATCTGTGTGCTCTCCTCTCCCTTCCTGCCCGTCCCAGCCTCGCCCCTCTTCCATCCCAAGACTGTCAGTAACAACTCGTGGGCCCTCCTGTTTGCTGACAGGCTGTGACAGCACTTAGACAATCTAGGAGATGCCACGCTCTCTCCGCGCAGCTGGGCTTAGAGGCAAGGTTCCTGTCACCCAGACACAGGCAGTTAAACTGACCACAGCTTATCAGTGCCACTTCATTCAGGAACAGTGAATCTGAGGCTCTGGGAATAAGAAAGAATCTACTCCTTTGAGATGGACTTGATGACCTCTGGAGGTCACTTCCATGTCCTTTTAGACAGGAATGAAGAGGAAACTGCAGCTGAAGACCAGACTTCGTAAGAGCTGACATTTGGATGCATGTGCTTCAGACATCCACAGGGCAGAACTGCCTCCTTACCGAGCCTACCACTGGAGAGGGCCTGATAAGGGTCACCAGTGATTATCGGATCACCGGAGGTGGATTTTCACTGCGCTGGGAACAAAGCTCTAAGTACCTAACATGATCTATTTCACCTTCCTTACCTGGACCAGTGACCGGTGAAGCTTCCAGCCTCCTCTCTTCTGACTCTCCCGCGTGCTGCATATAGAGAAGACAATAGGCCACTACCCACATGACCCAAATATTCAACAAATTTCAACCAAAATTTCAACAGAGGGATACGTGTGTGTGTAAACTGTCATTTTGGCTTGCTGATCCAAAATACATGTGAAGTGCAAAGAGCCAGGGATAGCAGCTCAGAGTCAGTCCTGAAGAAGAGTAAAGCTGGAGGAGACACAATGTGTACTCTCAAGGCATATTATGAAGTGATAATGACAGTGTGGTGTAGGCATAATCATATACAAATAGGCTGATGGAACATAAATAGTCCAGAAACAGACTCACACGTGTGCATATAAATGATGACAAAAATCATGTTGCAGTACAGGAGGGAAAAGGTCATCATTACACAAAGGTTCTGAATTAATTGCGCATCCCTAATGGCACCCCACTCCAGTACTCTTGCCTGGAAAATCTCATGGACAGAGGAGCCTGGTGGGCTGCAGTCCATGGCGTTGCTAAGAGTTGGACACAACTGAGCGACTTCACTTTCACTTTTTACTTTCGTGTATTGGAGAAGGAAATGGCAGCCCACTCCAGTGTTCTTGCCTGGAGAATCCCAGGGACGGAGGAGCCTGGTGGGCTTCATAGTCCAGGCTGTGGGGTCACATAGAGTCGGACACGACTGAAGTGACTTAGCAGCAGCAGCAACAACAGAAAAGAAGTGAACCTCGACCCCCACCTTTTACTATACACAAAACCAACTCGAGATGTTACAGATCTACATTTGAAGTGAGAAACCACACAACTTTTAGAGGAAAACATGGGAGATTATCTTGGCATAAACAAAACAATTTAAAATAGGATATGAAAAGTACTAGCTATTAAAAAAGTAATGAAACTGTTCATCAAAGAACAGCAGTAAGATAGTAAAAAGCAAGCCACTTGTAAAATGTTTGCAATTTAAATGATCTGACAGAAGACCCAGATGTATCAAAAATAGGTAACCCCTCTATTTCAATTAGAAAAAGGCACACCAACCAATAAAACAAATGGGTAAGGGATTCAACAAGATGTTTTACATAAGAAAGGATAGAAACCATGAAAGTTACTCAACTTTATTAGTCATCAGTTCAGTTCAGTCACTCAGTCGTGTCCAACTCTGCAACCCCATGGACTGCAGCATGCCAGGCCTCCCTGTCCATCACCAACTCCTGGAGTTCACCCAAACCCACGTCCATTGAGTCAGAGATACCATCCAGCCTTCTCATCCTCTGTTATCCCCTTCTCCTCCTGCCCCCTATTCCTCCCAGCATCAGAGTCTTTTCCAATGAGTCAACACTTCACATGAGGTGGCCAAAGTACTGGAGTTTCAGCTTTAGCATCATTCCTTCCAAACCACACCCAGGACTGATCTCCTTTAGAATGGACTAGTTGGATCTCCTTGCAGTCCATGGGACTCTCAAGAGTCTTCTCCAACACCACAGTTCAAAAGCATCAATTCTTCAGTGCTCAGCTTTCCTCACAATCCAGCTCTCACATCCATACATGACTACTGGAAAAACCATAGCCTAGATGGACCTTTGTTGGCAAAGTAATGTCTCTGCTTTTTAATTTGCTATCTAGGTTGGTCATAACTTTCCTTCCAAGGAGTAAGCGTCTTTTAATTTCATGACTGCAGTCACCATCTGCAGTGATTTTGGAGCCTGCCAAAATAAAGTCTGACATTATTTCCACTGTTTCCCCATCTATTTCCCATCATCAGAGATATGCAAATATATATGTATGTATAATATGATATCTCTGCACACTCACCAGAATGACTGAAATTTAAAAGCTTGACAATACTGAATCCTGGTGAGGAATGACACAATTTGAACTTTTATGTACTGCAGGTGGAAATATAAATAGAAAACACCAGGTTGGAAGCCCTTTGGCAGTGTTTTTTAAAACTGATTAAAGCAAAACCCATGACACTGCAATTCCATTCCTAGGTATCTACATATATAGGAAAGATACATAAGAATACTCAAAGTAGCAGAATTTGTAATAAACCCAAACTGAAAACAACCCAAATGTCTATCAACAGTTGAGTGGATAAGTATATTGTGATATATTCAGATAGTGGAACACTATAAATAATGAAGATGAATAAACTATAAAACTACACAAATGTATGAATCTCACAGTGTTGAAAAAAGCTAAACACAAAGTAGTACATACTACACAATTCAGCCATCTATATAATGTTCTAAAACAGGCGAAACTAACATACTGGGATAGAGTCCAGGTAATGCTCGTCTCCAGAGGGGCTAGTAATGAAGGAAGCACGGGGTAGGGGCTGTTCTGGGATGCTGGTTATAGTCCGTGTCTTGACCTAGGTGTGTTGGTTATGCAGGTGTGCCCAGCTTATAAAAGTCATCAAGCTATACAGCTGATGTGCACTTTACAAATGCAATGTTTGAATAAGATAATTCACTTTTTATAAAAGTATTTGGGGAAGGAATCTGCAATGTTTCCACTTACTCTTATTTGAGAGAGGCCCTGGTTCTCTTCAAACTTAGCCAAGGGAAGCTGCTGGGGACACTGTTTAGAAGGAAAAGGCGATCTCTGGAGAGTAACGACTGTTTCCATCGGACCATGGCTAGCATGTGATTCCATTATGTTATTCCCTCTAACTTTGTATTTGCCTTTAATCTTCTATAATAAAACAATTCGTTTTCTAAAAATCTATAGAATATAAAACCTGATTTGCACCAAAGCAAATCAGCAGCCAGTGTAGTCTCTTTCTACTCTGTCTAGTATGTTAGCCCCCTAAGGAAACATCTTTGATGCTTTTGAACTGTGGTGTTGGAAAAGACTCTTGAAAGTCCCTTGGACTGCAAGGAGATCCAACCAGTCCATCGTAAAAGAAATCAGCCCTCAATATTCATTGGAAGAACTGATGCTGAAGCTGAAACTCCAATACTTTGGCTACCTGAGAGAAGAACTGACTCCTTGGAAAAGACTCTGATGCTAGGAGAGATTGAAGGCAGGAGGAGAAGGGGATAACAGAAGATGAGATGAATGAATGGCGTCACCAACTTAATAGACATGAATTTGAGTAAACTCCAGGAGTTAGTGATGGACAGGGAGGCCTGGAATGCTGCAGTCCATGGCATCGCAAGGAGTTGGACACGACTGAACGACTGAACTGAACTGAAAGAAAACATCATCATCAGAGCTCTTTGCTTACGCTCTCTTTCCAGTGACTCGAATCTTTGGAGTGTGTTCTTATGTATTCTGTTTTTCTCTCCTTGGAACTAAAGATGTTCACTTTTTCCTCTCACACCAGACTCCCACCAGCCAATTATATCCTCTTCCATCCCAGTGCCAGAGCCTAATGAATGACCAAATGAGGAATATAAACTTCAGTGAAGAACGTGTAAGACAGTAGATAAAACTAAAGAACATGAGCTGAGAATAGACCAAATGTCAAGCTAACGCGAGGTCCCATGCCGAATCAACAAAAAGGAAGTGATTAATTATGGGAGTGGAGCAATAGAGATGCATGCAAGCATTTCAGTGAGGCGCAGTGACACAGCTTAAAGTCCAGAACAACAGCCCAATTGATTTTGGAGTGGGAAAATATTTTTTAATTCATATTTTACATATATATGACCCTATTTTTTACCACAAAAAGTATTCAAGAAATGCTTTAAAAGATCGATAAAGTAAAACTGCACATAAAAGCTACAGATAATTTTATTTCCTATATACCAAGATATTCTTCCTAAATTAACAGAAGTAGCGCTTCGTAAAATTGATTTATTTTGTAAAAACAAGGAGAGAAGATTTGCCATTCAAGAAGTCACACAACCCTCTATGTAAAAATACCCTAACTCTGATTTAGTTTTACTTTGAAATTACTGTTTTTATGTACCCTTTTATAACATTTTTATACTATCCTCACTTCAGGCTTAAACGTTTGTTCATTTTTTTCTCCTCTTCAGTCTGGGTAAGGACCCAGCTCTCCCAGGAATGAAGCAAAAGTGAAATTTCCCTTTGTCCTTACAATCTAATTCTACCCCTATCTCGCCTCTTCACCAGAGACAGATTAAAGGGAAGTGGGTTCAATTTCCTCACCAACTAAATTACAGTCTCCAGTTAGAAGTTGGGCAAGCTGCAAAAATAAACCTGAATTATAGTTCAGTCCCTTGGAAATTCTAAACCAGTATGTATTCCCACCAACCCCAGGCCCCGTGCTGTGCATACTAAGAGACACTGGGCTTCAAACACGGCAGGGAGGAGGTTTAATGATGTTCCGCTGGAGTAATAGAGGATCCATGTTTCTTTGCAGTGAGGAAATTCACTGACAGTAACCAAGAAAAGAGGTGAAATACAAAACATTTCAATTTTTTAAACTTTTTTTTTTTAACTCTTCATCGGTATCTGTACTTCTGCTAAGCACAAGGCATAGAGGTAGAGAATAGGACGGGATCAGCGACAGTCCAAGAACAGCAAGGCCAAGCAAACAGGCTGACCCATTTCTAAGAGATTAAGAACAGAGCCCCAAGTTTCTTTGAGGATACTCAGCTCCCTGGTAGCAGCACAATATAAGGGCAATGGTAGCTTGTGCTGGGTAGGTTCCAGCAGGTATTGAGGATGCATCCTTATCCATACTTGGAAAATGTCTAGAATTTAAAATGAAATACAAGTAATCATATGAGTTGGGGCTGAGATTTGTCTTTATCTGCAAATTAGACTTCCAATAAGGACAAAGAGCTTGGAACAGCAAGAAGAAAAGAATGAAACCAGAAACAGTCTTTTTCAGCTATACCTTTTAACTATTAACAGTTTTTTAGGGTGGAAAATTAGTGTGAGTGAAATTAGTATCAAAAGAAACATTAACGTCCTTATTGATATTAATGGTTTTCTTTATATAATTACTTTGGAGGCTTCCCTGGTGGTTCAGACGGTAAAGTATCTGTCTGCAATATGGGAGACCTGGGTTGGATCCCTGGGTCAGAAGGATCCCCTGGAGAAGAAATGGCAACCCACTCCAGTATTCTTGCCTGGAAAATTCCATTGCAAGAGCCTGGTAAGCTACAGTTCATGGGGTCGCAAAGAGTCGGACATGACTGGGCAACTTCACTGGTATATAAGTACTTTAAGTTAACTGTATAGTAAATATATTTACAAATAGTTTCAACCAATAGTGAGAGCTCTCACAGCCTAAGCTATTTTATTTTTGTGCTATAGCCAGAAGACTTGCCTAGAATTGGCAGAAACTGTCCAATATCGATGTAGTTGGTTCCAGGACCGATTTTATCCATAACCCAGACTCTTTCTACCTTTCTGCTCTCATCTTGAGCATATTGATTTTCTTCTTGAAGCTTGTCTCCTTATGGTAACAGGATGGTGATTTCAGCTTCAGGCATCACTTCTATATGCAATTACACCCCAAGACAGAAAAGCCCATTTCTCCTCAAGTGTCTTTTTTCCTTAGAAATTTTTCTGAGACTCTTTCAGCAATCCTGCTATATCTTATTGGTCAGAACAAAGTCATATGCCTAAAGGTAAAAGTAATCACTGATGAGGAGAATAGACCATTCCTGGTCTAGACTCATGGTGATTGTTCCCTGGGGCTGGGTGGTCTTCCTTAGGTGCCATGCTTCTTCATATTTAGACAAAATAGGGAGTCTCTTAACATGAGAGAAGGGAATATTGCCTGTTGAAATGACAACAGATTCCATGGGCCACAAGTACTTTCATAAAGTTCTGAATTAAGAGGTCTACCAGGTATTATTACAGGTAGATATTGAAACTAGGTAGGAGTCGGTGATGGACAGGGAGGCCTGGTGTGCTGCAGTTCATGGGGTCGCAAAGAGTCGGACATGACTGAGCGACTCAACTGAACTGATATAAATATTAGGGACTTCTCTGGTGGCTCAGACAGTAAAGCATCTGTCTACAATGTAGGAGACCTGGGTTCAATCCCTGGGTTGGGAAGATTCCCTGGAGAAGGAAATGGCAACCCACTCCAGTACTCTTGCCTAGAAAATCCCTGGACAGAGGAGCCTGGTGTCAGAATGACAGTCCTGTTCCCATAGCAGGACAACCAACTCATAATAGTGTGTAAGGAAATCTTCTTTGAGTAACTACTCTGTTCCTGTCACCTGTGTTATGATAAGACACAATTATGAAGACATCAGTGTCAACCCTCAAGGATCTCACAATCTGATATAGTTTTGAGGTATGATCAAGATTCTGGTGAGTAAGAAATCAAGGTGATAAGAAAAACTAAAAAAAAAAAAAGAACAAGATGGAATTCCCTACCGTGAAAGATTATAATCTAGGTTAGGGAATGGAACTAATGCTAGAAAATCAATTAAAAAGTAATTAGATAGAGCTGAAATAATAGATTAGGAATTCTACACTGAGGGAAGATTTAAGTTGTTTGGAGAGCAACAGAAAGTTTTTGAGTGCAGCAGTGATATGACCAGATCATGATAATGGAAGATGAACATGATGGCCATTAGACATAAGGTGAAAATACTGTGTCTAGCAGAACCACCGCAGTTGCTATTAAGTACATAACTAGGAAGCACTAAGAATCTAAACTCATGTTGGGATCGTGGTTATGGAAATAGGGGGTGGAATAAAGATAGATTTTAAAGGAACAATGGTCAGAGTTTTGTTGAGTGCAAAAGACAGAAATGAAGGCAAATCCAATAGTTAGAGCCTCGATGGCAAGAATGCCTAATAGCTCCTCCCAGAGAAGCCATAGCCCCAGGTACTAGGTCTGATCATCCTCCTGAGGTTCCAGGGCCATATGGAGTGGGGTAGAAAGGGCTGCAGGATGTGGTACCAAGTGTAAATAGAATCAAGTTAAGAAAGCTATAACTGAAAGTTAGGCAGTGTCAACCTAATTGAGGTGTCAACCTGAAAATTTATGCAGAGAGGCTTGATCCAGATAAAGGACAAAGTTCAGACACCAGAGGTATCAAACATGGAAAAAAGTTAATAAATATGAAATCTTGGGGCAAATACACAAACAAGGTAATATGGTAAAAACAAGCATCAATATTCAGTAAACACAATAAATGTACATGAACTAACATTGTGTTCAGTTAAAAGACAAAGATTAGAAATCTGAAATTTTAAAAATGTTATCTGTAAACAGTTAACAAGAGACATACGTGAAAGATAGATATGGAAAGGAAAAAACTTGTCATCCCAGTTAAATATCAATCAAAAAAACATGTGTAACAACATCAATATCTGACAAAACTTAAGTAATAAAGTGTTCAGTTCAGTTCAGTTCAGTCACTCAGTCGTGTCTGACTCTTTGCGACCCATGAATCGCAGCACGCCAGGCTTCCCTGTCCATCACCAACTCCCGGAGTTCACTCAGATTCACGTCCATCAGGTCAGTGATGCCATCCAGCCATCTCATTCTCTGTCATCCCCTTCTCCTCCTGCCCCAGCATCAGAGTCTTTTCCAATGAGTCAACTCTTTGCATGAGGTGGCCAAAGTACTGGAGTTTCAGCTTTAGCATCATTCCTTCCAAAGAAATCCCAGGGCTGGTCTCCTTCAGAATGGACTGGTTGGATCTCCATGCAGTCCAAGGGACTCTCAAGAGTCTTCTCCAACACCGCAGTTCAAAAGCATCAATTCTTCAGCGCTCAGCCTTCTTCACAGTCCAACTCTCACATCCATACAAGACCACAAGAAAAACCATAGCCTTGACTAGATGGATCTTTGTTGGCAAAGTAATGTCTCTGCTTTTGAATATACTATCTAGGTTGGTCATAACTTTTCTTCCAAGGAGTAAGCATCTTTTCGTTTCATGGCTGCAGTCACCATCTGCAGCGATTTTGGAGCCCAAAAAATAAAGTCTTACCTTGTTTCCACTGTTTCCCCATCTATTTCCCATGAAGTGATGGGACCGGATGCCATGATCTTCGTTTTCTGAATGTTGAGCTTTAAGCCAACTTTTTCACTCTCCTCTTTCACTTTCAACAAGAAGCTTTTTAGCTCCTCCTCACTTTCTGCCATAAGAGTGGTGTCATCTGCATATCTGAGGTTATTGATATTTCTCCTGGCAACTTGATTCCAGCTTGTGTTTCTTCCAGTCCAGTGTTACTAAGTGTTACTAAGATTAAAAACAGTAATCACATAATTCATAATAGGTTTAAATTACCAGCAATATGTAAAAATGTTGAATTTATAATAGTCATAAAAATGCCAAAACTTAACTAGAAGAAAGTTTGTTTTGTTTTTATACATGTCAAATGATTACTAATGAATGTTTGTTGTGCAAGGTGTAAAGGTCAACAAAGCAATTAACTGACCCCTGTACCCACCACTCAATTTACATAATACTCAAAAAGAAATGAACAAATTCACTGTCAGAGTAGGAAATGTTAATATACCCTTTTCAGTAATTTTTAAAGATAAAACCATCAGTAATGGTTTGGAAGATTTGGAAAAACACAGTTAGCAAGATTGATCTAATAATCTCACCATGTATATTTAAATTTTTTCTTCCCACAGGACCCATAACACAAATCCTATACTTCATGATCCTGGCTCTGTTGCTTCTCCCACAAGAAAATAGAGTTCTACCCTCTTACCTTGGCCCACATAGCTCTCCAGTCTCCAAAGGGACAGAGTATCTTTACATGAATGGTCATTTATTTTTCTCTGGTTTTATTCTCTTTGTTCATATTTTTGGAGTTGTTTAGTAAGCCAACTGGTGGCTGAAATACAGTTCAGAATTTAGCAGGGCCTCAGCAAAGACCCTACTAAAGTGAAAGCAAATTAAAGATTGACTAGGGCTTGCCTGATGGCTCAGATGGTCAAGAATCCGCTTGCAGTGCAGGAGACCCTGGTTCAATTCCTGGGTTGGGAAGATCCCCTGGATACAGGATAGGCTACTCACTCCAGTATTCTTGGGCTTCCCTGGTGGCTCAGATGGTAAAGAATCCACATGCAATGCGGGAGACCTGGGTTCAATCCCTGGGTTGGGAAGATCCCCTAGAGAGGGCATCGCAATCCACTCCAGTATTCTTGTGTGGAGAATTCCCATGGACAAAGGAATCTGGCTGGCTATTGTCCATGGGGTCACAAGAATCAAACATGACTAAGTGACTAAGCACAAAGATTAACTAAATGAATTTCCTTGTTTTAATTAAAAAGTAATGCATGTTCATTGTTACAAGTGAGCAATCCAAAGATGTATGAAAAAAATGTAGCTTTCTGTCTCCCCCTCCCTTTTAAGGTGGTCCAGATGACCTAATTAATCTATATACTAAGTTATCTGTCTAAAATTATTCATATTATTTGCAGGAAATAAAGAATTTTTTCTACTGAATATTAGATATACTATATTTCATTAATTAGAAGTGTTTCTATATTGAACAGATCATGAAAATTTTTCCCAGATTAATAAATATGAATCCAACTCATTCCTTTTGCTGCCTGCATGACACTTTATAATATAGATGCCTCATAATTCTTCATCCCTTTTTGATTGACTGGTTGGGATTTCCCGTTTTCCTGCCTCCCGACATAGTGCCTTTTCTTTTCTGTAGGACAAGTTACCAAGAATGGAATTTGGGAGTTCTTTTTTAACATTAAAAGTTAGTTCTGTTCTCTATGTCTGTTTCTCCATTGCTGCCCTGAAAATAAATTCATCAGCACCATCTTTTTAGATTCCATATATATGTGTCAGTATATGATATTTCTATTTCTCTTTCTGACTTACTTCACTCTGTAGAATAGGCTCTAGTTTTGTCCACCTCCTTAGAACAGATTCAAATGGGTTCCTTTTATGGCTGAGTAGTATTCCATTGTATATATGTACCACAACTTCTATATCCATTCATCTGTCGATGGGCATCTAGGTTGCTTCCACGTTCTAGCTATGGACATGGTGGGAGGAGAGAAGGGAGAAGGGGAGATGTATGGAGAGAGTAACATGGAAATTTACAAAGCCATATGTAAAATAGATAGCCAACAGGAATTTTCTGTATGACTCAGGGAACTCAGAGGCTCTGTGACAGGCTGAAGCATAGGATGGGGAGGGGGATGAGAGAAAGGTCTAGGAGGGAGGGCACATGGGTGTGTCTGTGGCTGATTCTTGTTGATTATGACAGAAAACCACAAAATTCTGTAAAGCAATTATCCTTCAATTAAAAAAAATTTTTTTTTAAGTTATCTGTTGTCTTACCAAAAGTCTTCTGCAGTTCACATCCCTACAGGCAATATTTTGAAGGGCCTGCTTCCTACCTTCTGTGTACTATTGTACCTTTTAATTTTTGTCAATCTGAAATGTGAAGACTAGTATCTCATTGTTCCTTTGGTCTGCGTATCCCTAGTTACCAGGGGCAATAAGCCTTTTCATGCATTAACTGTAATTTACATAATTTTGTCTGTGAGCTGTCTGTCTATATTCTTTGCCCATTTTTCTACTTTTTTGTCTTAGAAATACTTGCTCACCATATATTCTTTTATGTGAGATGGAAGTGACGGAGGAGGTGGGGTGGCCAAGACAGTCCTCGTTGATCTGAGTTATTATGGCTTTGCCTCAAACCTCCCTTTCACTTTGGCTGTAAAGACATGGTTCCATCTCTCTGGGAAGTTGAATGCTTCCATTTAAAAAAAATTTTTGTTTAAAGGAAAGAGAAGAAAGGGGGAGAAAAGCACTTCCCCAGAGCACATAATCCTCTTTGCTACCCATGAAACCTGCTGCTGCTGCACAATTCATGTGGGATTTATATTCTGGCAACTAAAGAGCACAGCATAAAACCCACCTGCAGAGACCCTGCAGTCTGGAGTGCCAATGTTCAGGAACCATCTGCTTAATGTCGTGCTGGTCTATTGAAAAACGTGGACTCCTCCTGATAGTCTCACTTGAGGGAATAGAAGCCCCAAGCATCACAGCCAAAATGACAGGGCCCCTGCCCTCCCTGACCACCCTTTGATTCCACCTTTTTACACGTGTCCGCATCTGTCTTTTCTTCCCCCACCTTGCACCCCACTTTTTGTATTTCACAAGTGTCTCACTCACTTTCCTAATCTTAATGAGCTTCAAGCTGGTTTTTTAAAAGGTGGGAAAAAATAGGAAAAGAAACCTCATTTTGCAGCCAATATACCTCTAGCAGGCTTTCCACAGAGAGAGAAGAGTGAGTCTCAAGACTGTGGGGAGGCTGACCTGCAAGGCAGGAGGCAGCTGTCTGCTTTTATTAAAATGCCACCTGGGCTAGAGTCTGATTTCTTTGAGGACCAGTTGACTTTCACATGCAGGACCTGTGACACAGGCTTCCACGGCTTTTGTCCCTAAGCCCTCTTAACAGGTCAGTTTTAGGGAGGAGATTAAAGCCCTGCCACCCGCTGGACGCAGCAGTAAAGAATCCGCCTACCAAGGCAGGAGACACAAGAGATGTGGGTTTGATCCCTGGATGAGGAACATCCCCTGGAGGAGGGCAGGGTAACCCACTCCAGAATTCTTGCCTGGAGAATCCCGTGGACAGAGGAGCCCAGAAGGTTACAGTCGCTCACTCTCCTCGCCTCCTCGACTCAGTCTGGCCCCATCAGCTGCTCTAGAAGTGGACCAGCACATCCAGTTCAGCTCAGTTCCTGTTTGTCTCTTTCCTCGTTTCCTGTGTGTGGTGGCAGTTTATTCTCTGATCCTGTCAGGAAGTCCTCCAGAGAATTCCAAGAACAGGGTAACATGAATGCGCTTGCATATTTCAGCCCACGCAGAGACCAGCTTGAAATGTCAGATGATAGCTGCGTTTGAGCAAATATTAATCTCTCTGTGAGCAGATTTTAAAATTAAACCATATCCCAAGAATAGAGTTTGCATTTAGGATATTCCTATTTTCTTAGTCTAATTTTTTTTTGTTTTAATCTTAAAGGAAGACCATGCCTAAACAGTTTCTGCCCTTTCCCTCTTTTAAGAGCTGTATTGAGGTGTCATGTCTCCATAAAAGCTCACTGATTCTAAGTGTGCAGTTTGTAAACTTTTGGTAACTGTAATTGTGCAGCCACCCCCACAATCCAGTTGTAGAATAGCTCCATCACCTCAAAACTTCCCCGCTGATAATCGGAGTTGATACCTGCTCCTACTTCCAGCCCAGGCAACCGCTGATCTGCTTTCTGTCTCTGTAGTTTTACCTTTTTCTAGAAGTTCATATAAGCGAAATCTCACAATGCACAGTCCCTTGTGTCTAGCTTCTTTCAGTTAGCGTGATGTTATTGAGGTTTGTCCACGCTGTTGTCTGTATCGGTGTTTCGTTCTTTACTACAGCAGCATAGGATGCCATAACATGGCTATACATTTCATCAGATCATTCACCTGCTGACGGACACTGGGGTTATGTCATAGTTTTGCCTATGGCACCTCTACTATGAACATTTGCACGTAAGTCTTTGTGTGGACGTGTTTTCATTTCTCTTGGATAAATTCCAAGTAGTAGAGTTGCAAGATCATGTGGTAAGTGTATGTTTAACTCTCTCAAAAACTGTCAAACAAATTCTGAAGACATTTGTTAATAATTCTCATCTTTTTAAGGTCGCATTTGTCATGAAATTACCCAGTCTAAAGGAATAAATAAAAGTTCTGAGCAGCATCTTGTGATTTTTAGGATTGGAATCATGGGCAGTCGTAGTAATAGAACTAAGGAAAGGGAGCAGTCTTAAGTCTTCTTCCATTCCTTCTCAGTCTTCATCCAAGAGCTCTTTAGAATTCTACTGACAAAGGAAAAGTGCACAGCCACCACCAGCTCGCAGTCCTCCGGTTCCCTCTTTCCTTGCCCTGCCTCTGTGGGCCACCACCAAAGGTGCCCCTTTCAGATTTCTCTGGCTAAGAAGACTCCAGGAAGCCTTCCTAGGGGGCAGGAACAGAGGATTCTGGGTGCGTAGGCCTTGTTGGTCCTATGGACACCAGCAAAGTGGAAGCTGCTACAGTTATAGGGTGATGACTGTCGATTGTGGACTCCTGAGATCAGGAAAGACGTTAGTCCTTACCCAGGTGGTTTGGGGCGGGAAGGCTGGGTCCATGACTGATGATGTGAGGAGGGCAGACTTTCTCCATCAGACTTTCAGGCAGAGCCTTGGTAAAGGCCTGTGGTTGGGCCTGAAAAAAATTACAACACAGGCTTCTGGCCAGGAGTCAAACTCCTGAATGCTGCTGTTAGCGCGGATGTGGCCCTGCCTTCACAAAAACCTGCAAGCTATTGAGCAGGCAGAACACAGACAAATAAAAAAATCCCTCACTGCAAATTGTGATGAGGGCCCTGAAAGTGTCAGGTAGATGTGGGGCAGAGTCTGGGGCAGGAGACCAGCAGATGCTCCTATACTGGCCTGAGCGCTCCAGCTCGCGCCCTCTGAGTGGAGGCCTGAGCTGAGAATGGAGAGGAGTTCACCAGGCTGAGGGTGGGGGGCGTGGTTGGGGGAGGCGGAGCACACAACGAGCTAAATAAGTGTTCATTCGTCCCCGCGTTGTTCCATCAGGCTTTAACTAATTATAGATGCTACGCTTGAGGGCCAATGTGACTTCTGCGGTGGCTCATCCGAATCTGTGTAATAATCCTCCACTCGGTAGCAATTATTTATTTGATGTATGAAACTGGTTCATCCAGTCAAATCTTATCTGTAGTTATGCAGCTCTCAAACACACGTGAGTCAGACGTTCCTAGGATCCAAATAATCTTTTATAAATCTGAGCAAACCTCTGTCGTGTAGCTATAAGGGAGGGTCAGAAGAATCGATTTAACTAAAACGCCTTGGTGCTCTCCATCTCTCTTTGAATGTTAGAGCCTGGAGATGCTGCAGAAAACAGTGGTTAAATTGACTTTAGGGAGGAAGGGAAGAGTGTGGTTATTTTTCTCTGGGAGGGTCTGGAAGATGCCCTATACCCCTCAGCCTCTCTTCTACTGTAAGCCTCTGACACAAAGTTTACTGTCAGGAACAAACTGCTCCTTCAGTTAATTGTGAAAAAAAAAAATGTACATACAGTGCATAGCAGGTATTGCAAATCTTGTTTTTGCTCAAGATTATTTACCTTTCTAGAAAGTCTGCTCCCTCTCATGTTCATCACTTAATGGTCAGCTCAAAGGAGTCAGTCCCCTGCACCAAGTCCCTAACATCACACAGCTACATTTTCAAAACTTTGCTTTGGACAAGGTTGGACTGAGGCACTCAACTATTCATATCCTGGATTTATTACTTCTAAACTGATAACCTCCTGTTGGGCACTGCAGGGTGGAAGTGGGGGCCCTATACTGGAGGAGGTATGTGGGCGTTGGAGGTTCCCAGGAGAGCACAAGCGCACAGTTCGCCTGGGTCCTTCCTGAGCGGAACGCCACCTTAGGGCTTTCCTGTAACTCAGTTCGAGAGATGAGTTTGTTAAAAGGAATTCTGGCCAAAGTTGTGAGAGTGTAGACATCAAGTGAACTGTTGGGAGCAAATTCTCCCTGAAGTTTTCTTATGACCTGGGCTAAATTACTTACTCAATCTCCATCTCACCATCCTTGTTTATTTAAAAAAAAAAAAAGAAGAGGAAGAAAAGGATTTGAGATTAATATTTTCTACCTTAGAAAGTTGTTCTGAGAATTTAGCTCATAGATAATGCTTCAAGGCGCTCTTACCTCCTATTACATTGGTCTCCGATTCCCTTTCAAAGTTAACTCCAAAATCTCCTTCCCCACTGTAGTTTTTGAAGTTTCTAAATGTGAAATTTAAAGGAAAAAAACATTTTTAGAAGCCTCTTTCATGTCTCATGCAAATGAGAATTAGCAGTTCTGTTTGCAATTAGCAGAGTCAGTAAGTAGCTGAGAGCGCTGCTGTCCTCGGAAGAAAGCTCTTCGAGTGGCCGAGAGGTTGAGCCACACCTCCCAGAGCCCAGCCAGGGAGGCAGCAGGGTTAATTACGTACTATAAACCACCTAGTGGTTTCAATCCAATTTAAAGCGGTCTGGATGTTTATAAAGCTTTATTTTTAATTTGGCTTAGACAAAGTGCTATCTCAATTTTAACAATCCCCCTGAGCTCTGTGACTCATATCATCAGAGATCTGACCTTTCAGCAGAAGTGGGAAAGGATCTTAAGTTGTTACCTTGACAACACAAGGTAAGCAGGATGCTTTGAGCTCTGGTGTTTCTGCTATAAATAATCTGTCTTTGACCAGACGCTGGCCAGAGAAATATTAACGTGAACACAGAGAGGAATGAGCTGGGTTGGCAATGGGGAGCATCACATTTCAGGAGATTGTTTTAATCACCATTTTTAGGAATTATTCCCAGAGGCACTTTTGAAGCAATTAACCAATAAACTGATAAGAGAGAATGGCTTCAATTTCTGAAAATGGGAATTCACACAAATGAAGATTGCTAATACTCGATTGTGTGAGGGTTTCTCTACACTTATGTGTACCATTGTCTAAATTCTGTTTTTCTTCCATGTATTTATTCTCTGGTTTCCCAACAGCCTGTAAAACCGAACAGAGAGAAGCTAACAATGAACTTTGGCCTTTTGGCCATAACTTATTTGATGTTACACTGCACAGTAGCAGGAAAGGAACAGCAATAAAACTGGGTGGCTTTTAAAACATTGTGGATTATTAAAGAAAGAAAAATCAAAGCCTTTTGGATTAAAGTAACAAAATACTACGGAATTTTTTTTAAACCAGCTATACTCTTGGATCAGTTTAAGATTTATGGCTGTGATTATCCTTTTGCTTGCTGACGTAAATTAGTCTTCTGGGAAGTCCTGGTTATTTCTCAATAAGCTTTAATAGTCTGTGAGTCAGAGTAGGTGCTGCTTATAATGAGTCTTGCAGGATTTACAAGACGGCAAGGAAGAAATTGAGGAAGCATGTTCGTCCAGTGGCCTTTGTAATAGTGCAGAAAAATATTTTCTGAATAAGAGCCTTTGCTCCAGTACATTGTTTCTGCTTTTTAATATAATTTACCCAGGAAGATTTCCTCAAGGTACCTTCCAGTTGCATGAGATTCTACATGACTATTAATGCTTCTTCTTGCTGTGGGGTCAAAATATACACTCTCAGACTCATGTGAGCAAAATAGGATAATGATTTGTTTTTTCCAATTGATCTTGTTTTCTTAAATTCTTACTCTGATAATTGCACGGGAGCTGCTCTAAATTAAGAGACACTTAAAGAGACATTAACAACCAAACATAACATGTCACCCTTGATTAAACCTCATTTCAAACAAGCCAACAGAAAAAGGCAATGTGAAACAATCAGAGACATTTAAATGGACTGCATATTAGATGGGAGAAGGCAATGGCACCCCACTCCAGTGTTCTTGCCTGGAGATTCCCAGGGACGGCGGAGCCTGGTGGGCTGCCATCTATGGGGTCGCACAGACACGACTGACATGACTTAGCAGCAGCAGCATATTAGATAATTCACGAAATGGTTGTTAATTGCCTATGTGTGATGATAACATTGAGGTAATGTTAGAAATTGTATTTCTTGATATGCCTACTGAAGTCCATAGAAGCAAAATGGCATGAAGATTTGCTGTAAATTTTTTAATTGAGTTATTAAGGAAACAAGAATGACAAAAACTATAATATGAATAATTTATATATGGAATTTATTATACTATTCCATTTTTCAAGTTTCAAAATATTCGTAATTTTATATATGTGTGTAAGTATACTGTATTGGTGTTTTTCTTTCTGGCTTACTTCACTCTGTATAATCAGCTCCAGCGTCATCCACCTCATTAGAACTGATTCAAATGTATTCTTTTTAATAGCTGAGTAATACTCCATTGTGTATATGTACCACAGCTCTCTTATCCATTCATCTGCTGATGGACATCTAGGTTGCTTCCATGTCCTGGCTATTATAAACAGTGCCGCAATGAACATTGGGGTACACGTGTCTCTTTCAATTCTGGTTTCCTCGGTGTGTATGCCCAGCAGTGGGATCGCTGGATCATAAGGCAGTTCTATTTGCAATTTTTTAAGGAATCTCCACACTGTTCTCCATAGTGGCTGTACTAATTTGCATTCCCACCAACAGTGTAAGAGGGTTCCCTTTTCTCCACACCCTCTCCAGCATTTATTGCTTGTTGACTTTTGGATCGCAGCCATTCTGACTGGTGTGAAATGGTACCTCATTGTGGTTTTGATTTGCATTTCTCTGATAATGAGTGATGTTGAGCATCTTTTCATGTGTTTGTTAGCCATTCGTATGTCTTCTTTGGAGAAGTGTCTATTTAGTTCTTTGGCCCATTTTTTGATTGGGTCATTTATTTTTCTGGAGTTGAGCTGCATAAGCTGCTTGTATATTTTTGAGATTAGTTGTTTGTC